>CM076578.1:189152858-189665617 GCA_034641835.2 Pinus albicaulis | reverse complement strand
CTTCCACCACTTCCATTCCAATAATCAGTTTTACTTTAACTAGTTCCATTACTCAGAATATTATCCCTTTAACTAGTTCTAGCACTTAGCCCGCCTCTTCTTAAAATCAAACTCAATCCATAACATCCACTCAAGGTCCAATGGCATGCCAAGTAACTCCACAAAATATACACCCATGGAACAATCCAGGGGCCGTAAATATGCCCGCTTCTCTTCATGCTCTACCAAAATCACCTGAAATATGGTTACCTAAATTTAATCTTGATGATGGTCTTTTGGCAAAATAACACATTCATAATTATATGTCAGCCATCAATTTAAAAGAGGTATTTGAAGAGGATTGTGTTGTAAGATTATTTCCATACACTCTCACAGGATCTGTAGGATCCTAATATTTTTCACTACCTGTCTGCTCTATAAGTAGCTAGAATATGTTTGAAGAACATTTTCTAGATAAGTTCGGGGATGACAGGACCACTGAAATTCTCATCAATTATTTATCAAATCTAAAGGCTAAATTAGGGGAGAAAATAAAATATTTTAATTCAAGATTTAATAAATTTCTCAGTAAATTCCTGCTAAATTAGTTCCTGGAGCAGAAGTTCAAATTGAGTGGTTTATTTCATCTCTTCCATCCAATATAACCATTTTTGTCGATAGAGAGAAACTGCCTACACTCACAGAGAATATGAAGGAATATTTATCTGTAGAGAATCACATAACCACTTTTGAGAAGAATAATTCTCAAGAAGACAGAAAATCAAAGAAGGTATCCTTCAAAGATGATTCTAAAAAGAAGCCATCTAAAGACCCTTTTGATGTAGAAGGTCTTCAGAAATTTTTAAAGACTATGAAAAATGAGATGGCAAATATCAAGAAACAAGTTGCTGAAAGTTCTAGCTCAAAAAAGACTTTTAGAACTTTCAAGAAAGGTCAATCCTCTAATACTCAATAACTGAACATCATATCTAACGCTGATTCTGATCAAGATATAGAGGAAGAGCAAACCGAGGAAGAAGAAAATGAAGAAGATGAAGACGTTGAACTAAATCGAATGTCGGATTTCATCCTACCAAATGAAGAACAACAAGAAGCTTTACCTGTGAGTACAAGGATAAAAAAGACTACTAAAGCAACGTAGCCAAATCAACAACAAAATAATTCAACGTCTGCTAAGGATAAAATAGTAAGTAAAAAATCTACTTCAAAGGCTACACAAATAAGTCTCGTTACTTCAGATACTCCACCTACATAAAAAACAATGGAAGTCTCAGACACTATTGAGTATAATGTAATTGAAGATATGAAGAAAACCAGGGCCAACATTTCAATTCACGAACTTACTAAATTAAAGCAACAAGAGAAAATATTATTGAGAGACTTGAATGCGGTTCCTGATTTAGCCTTACCTACTCCAGTAGTAGTGCAAGCTGCTAATGAAATCGGTAAGCCACCTTCTCCTTCAACTAAAATAGATGCTACATATTTGATTATGATAGGTGATCGATCCATCTCTCATACTCCTCCATTTATCTCAACCTATGAGATCTATAATAAAAATGTTCATAATTGTTTAATAGACTTAGGGGCCTCCTCTAATATAATGCCAAAATTAGTCTATGCTAAGTTGAACATAACTCCTCAGAGTTCTCCCATTCATATAATACAACTTGATAGAACTCGAGTAGAGGTTTTGGGAGAAATAAATTTTGTTTCTATCATATTGTCATAAAATCCCAAGGTTTCTCAAATAATAAATATATTGGTGGCTGATATTCCTGAGTTTTATGGTTTATTATTAAGCAGAGACTGGTTTGAAAATCTTCATGAATATTTTGCAACAGACTGGTCACATATGTGGCTACCATACAATGGAAAGCCAAATCAAATCCGGGTAGACTGTGAAAAGTTCATGAAACATATAGTCACCGATCTTGAAGGAATAAATGAGCCAGTAGCATTCAAAAATAATATTATTGGGAATTACTTGGTAGAATCATTTTTGGAAAATATTAATTCTCAACCATCACGCTTTTTCAATAACGTAGTTATTTCTCAGATCGAGAATTTTTCCCATACAAACATTTTGAAATGTAAATTTTTTGTAGATAAACCAGTAGTTAATTATTAATTTTGGACTCTTTATTTTGAGGGTTCTAAATCTGAAGATGGTGCGGGAGTTGGTTGTATTTTAATAATCCTAGAAGGAGAAAAAACCGTGTTAGCCTGCAGATTTGAATTCAATTACATGAACAATATAGTAGAATATGAAGCATTAGTCTAAGTTTTGTACAAGGCCATTGATCTTAACATAAAATATCTAAAAATCCTAGGAGATTCAGAAATCATTGTTAGACAGGTAAGAAATACCATTCATTGTAATTATGGACATTTAAAGCATTACCAATCATTAGTCTAAGAATTGACCATTCATTTCTTAGTCTTTAATATTTATTCTGTGCCTAGAATGTAGAATGCTAGTGTAGATCTACTAGCTAATGTACATCGAAGTTAATTCCATCTCAAGAGTTTAGTCTCGATAGATTTTCCATTGAATTAATTTTTAGACCATATGTTCCTGACAATATTACCAGTTGGAGAGTATTCAATAATGATTTAGATATCATAGATTTCTTAACATCTGAATGATCTTATGATAGTCAAATTTTGGATGAAAATGAACATGACATTCATATTAAGGAAGAACAAGGTGAAAATCCAATTCCTAAGTTAGTTGTCAAGTTAGAAGACCTCTATGATCTGAAATATAGGTTTAAAAGTGTTACTAACTCAAAAAATTAAAGTTATACCTTAAGATTTGAGTTAGTAAATCTTGGAACTGACGATAAACCTCAAAATGTCAATTTAGGTCTTGGTCTATCTTCCGATGAAAGATTATCATTTATCAAGTTGTTTAGAATGTACAAAAGTATTTTTTCTTGGGATTGCATTGATCTTAAGACATATGATACTTCTATGTTTCAACACACAATTCCTATGATTTCAGATGAGAAACCTATATAACAAAAATTGAGGAATATTCACCTGAATCTTGAAAATCAAATCAAAACAAAACTGAACAAATTCCTCAAAGAAAATATCACCTTTCCAATTAGAAATTCTAAATGGGTTTCAAATTTGGTTCCCGTTAGGAAGAAAAATGGCGATATTAGAATTTTTATTGATTTTAGGAATTTAAACAAAGCATGTCAAAAGGAAAATTTTCCATTACTAACCATGGAACAAGTGATGAAAATAGTAGCAGGTTCTGAACTTATGTCTTTTCTAGATGGATTCTCGGGATATAACCAAATTTCCGTACATCTAGATGACAGATTAAAGACTACATTCAGGACATATTAGGGAAATTACACCCATAAAAATATGCCATTTGGGTTGATTAATGCAGATGCCACTTTTCAGAGAGCTATGGACACAACTTTTAGGGGCCTTATCAATAAATCAATGGTTATTTATTTAGATGACATTACAGTCTTTTCTAAACATGGAACCAATCATGTGAAAGACCTAAAACAAGTCTTTGAGCAATGTAAAAGGTATGGCATCTCATTAAATCCAAAGAAATCATTTTTTTCTTTAGATGAAGGAAAAAATTTAGGATTCATTGTGTCAAAGAAAGATATCTATATTGATCCTGAAATAATTGAAGAGTTTAAATGAATTCCTTTCCCTCATAACAAGAAAGCTATGCAGTCGTTTCTTAGACAAATTAATTTCGTAAAAAGGTTGGTCCCTGAATTTTCACAAATAGTTTTACCATTACAAAACATGATTAAGAAAAATTCAGTCTTTAAATGGGGACATAATGAAAGAGAAACATTTGATTTGATCAAACAATCCATTGTCAATGCTCCATTCCTGACTACCCCCAAATTTCTTAATCCTTTTACTTTATATATTTTTTTCATCAGAAACATCATATGTTGTTGTTTTAACACAACTTAATGACCAACAAATTGAAGCACAAATATCATTTTTTAGTTCCAATTTGCAAGGTGCAGAACCAAATTATTCATCTATCAAGAAGCAAGCATTTTATGTCTTTAAGGATATAAAGCATTTCAGACCATTTCTCCTAAAAAAATCACACAAAAATAATAGTTCCATTCTCTGCAGTGAGAAAAATATTAATGCAAAGAGAATTAGGAGAGAAAAGGGCTAACTGTGTTACTGCTTTACAAGAATATGATGTAGAAATTAGACCCTCTAAAATTGTTAGAGGAATTTTTTTTTGTAGAATGCTAACAAGAGCATCCCATTTATCATCAGAAGAATATTCAGGTAACAATGTACAAATATTAGAGGTAAGCCTCAACGATGTGCAATCTCAATACGTTGATCTCATATTTTATTTTAAAAATGGATATGCCCCAACCCAACTCAATTATAAAACAAAATGTGCTTTGAGATTAAAGGCCAAGCAATATGAATTAATCAATGATGTATTGTTTAGAATAAATTTTGATTATGTGCTATTAAGATGCTTAGAAAAATCTGAAGTAGAGAAAGGCTTGCAGGAAATCCATAATGGACCAGCTGGAGGAAATTTTGGAGGAAATACAACAACACACAAAATCGTGCATGTAGGTTACTATTGGCCTACACTTTTCAAAGATGCTCATGAATATGAAAGAAAATGCAAAGTGTGTCAAAGTGCATTTGGCAGACAAATCCCATTACAACCGGTCAATATCGAACAACAATTTGAACAATGGGGATTAGATATAATTGGTGAGATCGTTCCTAACTCTTCCAAACAAGATAAATATATTCTCATAGCTACAGATTATTTTACTAAATGGGTGGAATAAATTCCATTGAAGGTATCCAAGTCTGAGAATATCATTGATTTCATTGACCAATTTATCATAACTAGGTATTGTTTACCTACTGCTTTAATGTTCGATAATGCATCTTATTTCTCAGGAAATTCCATGATAGATTTTGCAATAAAAAGAGGCTTTAAACTTAAGTATTCTGCAAATTATTATCCCCAAGGAAATGGTTTAACAGAATCCACGAACAAAAACCTGATTAGAATCATCAAACAAACTGTTGATCAAAACCAATGAAATTGGCATAATTCATTAGTATTTTCTCTTTGGGCAGACTGAATAACTCAGAAAGCTTCTATTGGCACTTCTCCATTCAATATTTTTTATGGAAAAGAAGTTGTTCTTCCTACCAATGTAGTTATTCCTTCTCTTTCCATAGTTCAATTTATTGATGAATCTCCTTCTTCCTCCTTACAAGTAAGACAATTAGAAACTACCCAAAAAAATAAAACGAGATATCAACGCCTTAGAAATGAGCCACTTCAAGGAGGAAACCTCCAATAAATTACATGAATGAAATGGAATTCTTGGATAGCTACAGCTCATATACGCCCTTTCTATATATAGGAGTCCATGGGCTACAATGCAATCCTAGTGGAAACAAAATGTAATCCTAGCCGACCTAACAATAATAATGTGGCACATTACTAATAACAATATGGGGGTTGTGGTGCAAAAATAAGAAAATAAGGTTACACCACAAGGAAAATCGACTATACTAGTAATATAGGGACCTAACATGCTCCTCTCCTTCAAAAAAGTGTTGTCCTCAATGCTTGAGTAGCTCCGAGTGCTTCTGTATAAAATTCTCATCCTCCCATGTAGAATCTTCAGTGGGTAAGTTCTTCCACTTGATGAGATACTCTGAAATTGATCGATTCCGTAGCTGTCGAGTTCTTGTTTCCGTGACCGCTTCAGGTTCCACTATGATTTTTCCTTCCTCATCAAGTTCTGGCAATATTGTTGAACTGGAAGACTTTCACCTACAACCTTCTTTAAGCATGAAACATGGAAAACCGGATGCACTCGCGAAGAAGCAAGAAGCTCCAATTTGTATGCCATAGTACCAATCTTTTGCAACACCTTGTAAGGACCATAGTACTTTGGCGATAATTTATTATCCTTCTTAGCTTGCTTGAGGGACATTTGTTTTTATGGTTGTAGCCGTAAAAATACCCAATCTCCTACATCAAAACTTCTCTCGCTGCGATGTTGATCTGCCTGTTGTTTCATTCGATTTGTGCCAAATTCAGGTTATCCTTTAAGAGTTGGAGAACTTCTTGCTGATGCTCGATGTGATCTTCCACTGCTTGAACCTTCGAATTTTCCCTTAAAGATGATGTGATCGATCGTGGATGATATCCATAAAGTGCCATAAATGGGGTCATTTTTGCTGCAGTATGGAAGGAAGTGTTATACCACCATTCAGCGAGAGGTAACCACTTGACCCATTGTGTTTGTTTATCAGATACAAAAAAACAAAGATATCCTTCCAAACATTTATTCACTATCTCCGTTTGACCATCGGATTGAGGATGATAAGATGAGCTATGAGCTAATTGAGTACCCAAACAAGAAAATAACTCCGTCCAAAAATTTCCAGTAAAAATGGGATCTCTGTCGCTCACAATAACCCTTGGGCTTCCATGTAGCTTTTGAATTCTGTCCATAAATGTAGTAGCAATCGTACTTGCTTTAAATGGATGAGATAATGCACAAAAGTGTGCATACTTGGTAAGTCTATCAACTACCACCATGATGACACTCTTTCCTTCGGACTTAGGTAAACCTGTGATAAAATCCATTGAAATCCCCTCCCAACGTTGACTTGGAATGGATAAAGGTTGTAGAAGTCCCGGGGTCTTAATTGTCTCAACTTTATTCTGCTGGCAAACCAAACATTCCGCCACAAACTTTTGAATATCAGATTTAAGGCCATCCCAAAAAAAAAAAATCTTCACCCTGTGGTAAGTTTTTAAAAATCCTGAGTGTCCTCCTAAAGGAGAAGTGTGCAATTCCAGAAGAATCTTTTGTTTTAGTTGGGAATTCTCACAAAGATATAAGCGATCTTTGTACCATAAGGAATCATTTTTCCAACTAAATGTATCAGATGTACTAGGATCTTGCTGCAACTTTTGAATGAGTGTAATCCATGGGGCCACAATGCAATCCTAGTGGGGCCACAATGTAATCCTAGCCAACCTAACAATAATAATTTAAGGGCACAATAATAACAATATGGGGGTTACAAGGGTACAATAATAACAATAAGGGGTTACACTAACAACAATAAGGGACTATACTAGTAATATAGGGACCTAACATGCCCCTCTCCTTCAAAAAAGTGTTGTCCTCAATGCTTGAGTAGCTCTGGGTGCTTCTGTATAAAATTCTCATCCTCCCATGTAGAATATTCAATGGGTAAGTTCTTCCACTTGATGAGATACTCTGAAATTGATCAATTCTGTAGCTGTCGAGTTCTTGTTTCCGTGACCGCTTTAAGTTCCAATATGATTTTTCCTTCCTCATCAAGTTCGGGAAATATTGTTTGAACTGGAATATTTTCACCTATAACCTTCTTTAAGCATGAAACATGGAAAATTGGATGCACTCGTGAAGAAGCAGGAAGCTCCAATTTGTATGCCATAGTACCAATATTTTGCAACACCTTGTAAGGACAATAGTACTTTGGTGATAATTTATTATCCTTCTTAGCTTGCTTGAGGGACATTTGTTTGTATGGTTGTAGCCGTAAAAATACCCAATCTCCTACATCAAAACTTCTCTCGCAGCGATGTTGATCTGCCTATTGTTCCATTCGATTTTGTGCCAAATTCAGGTTATCCTTTAAGAGTTGGAGAACTTCTTGCTGATGCTCGATGTGATCTTCCACTGCTTGAACCTTCGAATTTTCTCTTAAATATGATGTGATGGATGGTGGATGATATCCATAAAGTGCCATAAATGGGTCATTTTTGCTGCAGTATGGAAGGAAGTGTTATACCACCATTCAGCAAGAGGTAACCACTTGACCCATTGTGTTTGTTTATCAGATACAAAACAACGAAGATATCCTTCCAAACATTTATTTACTATCTCAGTTTGACCATCAGATTGAGGATGATAAGATGAGCTATGAGCTAATTGAGTACCCAAACAAGACAATAACTCCGTCCAAAAATTTCCAGTAAAAATGGGATCTCTGTTGCTCACAATAACCCTTGGGCTTCCATGTAGCTTTTTAATTATGTCCATAAATGTAGTAGCAACCGTACTTGCTTTAAATGGATGAGATAATGCACAAAAGTGTGCATACTTGGTAAGTCTATCAACTACCACCATGATGACACTCTTTCCTTCGGACTTAGGTAAACCTGTGATAAAATCCATTGAAATCTCCTCCCAACGTTGACTTGGAATGGATAAAGGTTGTAGAAGTCACGGGGTATTAATTGTCTCAACTTTATTTTGATGTAAAACCAAACATTCGGCCACAAACTTTTGAATATCAGATTTAAGGCCATCCCAAAAAAATTCTTTCTTCACCCTGTGGTAAGTTTTTAAAAATCCTGAGTGTCCTCCTAAAGGAGAAGTGTGAAATTCCAAAAGAATATTTTATTTTAGTTGGGAATTCTTACAAAGATATAAGCGATATTTGTACCATAAGGAATCATTTTTCCAACTAAATGTATCAGATGTACTAGGATCTTGCTGCAACTTTTGAATGAGTGTCCACACTTCTTCGTCCTTCTTCCATTCATCCCTTGCTTCGTTTATCCAATCTGGTTGGATAATAGAAATGGCACAAAGCAATGCTTCCACCTCTTCATTCTTTCTTGAGAGTGCATCTGCAACAACATTTAGCTTCCCTTTTTTGTAGATTATTTCAAAGTCATAACCTAACATCTTTGTGACCCATTTTTGCTGCTCTTCTGAAGATAGTCTTTGTTCCAAAAAGTGTTTAAGACTATCATGATCAGTTTTTACCTTGAAGTGTCTTCCTATTAGGTAAGGTCGCCATTTCTTTAGTGCATGTAGTATTGCTAACATTTCCTTCTCATAAATAGCTTTCTGTAAATACTTTCCTTTGATTGGACGACTTTCAAAAGCAATGAGTCTTCCTTCTTGCATTAAAACAACACCAATTCCATTTCCTGAGGCATCACATTCCACAATAAAGGTTTTTGTGAAGTCTGGCGTAGCTAAGACCGGTGCTAGGCACATTGCCTCTTCAAGATGTTCAAAGGCCTTAGTTGCTTCAGGAGTCCATGAAAATGCATCTTTCTTCAATAATGTTGTTAGAGGTGCTGCTATTCTCCCATAATTCTTAACAAACTTGCGATAATACCTTGTTAACTCGAGAAATCCTCGCAATTGCTTTATGGTTGTGGGACTTTCCATTCCTTAATGGCTTTAATTTTTTTAGGGTTTACTTTAACACCCTCGTGAGATACAATATGACCCAGATATTCCACCTCTTGTACTCCAAAGAAACATTTGGATTTTTTTGCATATAATTGTTTCTCCTGCAATAGTTTGAGCACCCCGTCAACATGTTCAACATGATCCTTCCAAGACCTGCTGTAGATTAGTATATCATCAAAAAATACTAGCACAAATTTTCTAAGGAAGGGTTTGGAAATGGAATTCATCAACCCTTGAAATGTAGAAGGTGCATTGGTAAGGCCAAAAGGCATGACCAAAAATTCATAATGACCCTCATGAGTTCGAAATGTTGTTTTTGAAATATCTTCAGTCTTCATTCTAATTTGATGATATCCTGAACGAAGATCCAACTGGGTAAAATAAATTTCTCCATGTAATTCATCCAATAATTCATCAATCATAGGAATGGGAAATTTATCTTTAATAGTGAGCTTATTGAGCTCCCTATAATCTGGACACATGTGCCATGATCCATCCTTCTTGTGCACCAATAATACTGGAGTAGAGAAAGAACTTTGACTAGGTTGAATTATACCAGCCTCTAACATTTCTGCAATCATACGTTCACCGCCTCTTGGACATATTAATTGTGTAATGCCCTCATGAGTAGGAATACTCTAAGTCAAATCAGTCAAATGAATAGCATTATCATGATCATGAATAGGTGGGAGTCCTTTAGTAGTTTCAAACACCTTGGAGTGATTGTCCAAGACTTTTTTGATATCTGGATAAATAGATGATTTTAATGTTGGAATTTCTAGTGAGCATAATTATGTAATTACACCTCGTTCTTATTTATTCAGAATATTTGTCATGACATTAGATCTTATTATATTTCCCGACTTCCCTGTGATGCCCCGTAAATCGACTTCCTTTCCTTCTGAAAAAAAAATTCAAGAAAAGTTCTTGAAAATTAAAAGCTACCATCCCATAAGATTGTAGCCATTGTACTCCTAGTACAACATCAGCACCTCCCATTGGAATGGAAATCATTGGAGTTTTCAACACATATTCCCCCATGGCTAGCTTGATATTATGGCATTTTTCTAGAGAAATTTATAATTCCTCCATTTCCAGACATCACTTGACATTCTGGTGCTGGGTATAGGAAACAATTCAATTCCTTGACCACCTTAAAATGAATAAAATTATGGGTACTACCCGAATCAATCAACACTATTACCTTCTTCTTCTTGATATGTACTTCTATCTTGAGATTTTGAGGAGTGGTAATACTTGCTGATGCATTACATGATATGGTTGGACTCATTTATTCTTCTTCTTCTAGGGTTGGTTCCTAGTGTATATCCTCTTCTTTTGAAGTTTATTGTTAATTTTATTCCTCCTATTCACAATCTATGTAAATAATTTCTTCTCATCACACTTATGACCTTTAGTGTATTTGCTATCACAACTGTAGCAAAGCCCTTTTTCTCTTCTTTTTTCCAAATTTTTTGGTGTCAACCTTGTAGGTTGTGGAAGTCTAGGAGTAGCAACACTTTCATCTTTATAGATGTGAGTGTAGGCTTCCTTGTCGCCATAATTTTACTTTCAATTTTTCTTAAGCCGTACTCCCCGAATGCCTTCGCTAACGAATCAGCCCAAATGTGAACTTCATGTTGGATGCTATCCTTTAAAGTTCCTATGAAGACATCAATCCCGTGTTCCCTCCTCGGGAATATCGGGCTACCCTTGTATTCACCCCTTTTGGAAGTCCTCAATGTGCTCCACCACTGAACCCTTTTTTTTGAGATTTATCAATTGGATAAAGAAGGTGTTGCTCTTTGTATCCTCATAATGTGCTATCATTTCCTCCATAAAAATTGACCAAGTGAAAAAAATTTATGGGAGAAAAGCCATAGATACCATACAAATGTATTTTGTTCTAGATGTAAAGTTGCAATGCGTACCTTTTTTGTGTTTTGCACATTATTGAGATCAAAATATTGCTCCATCTGTAGTATCCATGTTACAAGATCCTTGCCATCAAATTTCCTCATATCCATCTTTGGAATATGGTGGTTCTTCAATCCAAAATTAGAGTTTAGGAAATCACGATTAACATTTGTTTTGTCCTCATCATGAGTTTCTTATACTATCTTTTTTCCATTAGGAATCATTTGTTGTATCAACGTTGACAAAACTTCCTTCAAACCTTCCATGTCTTCCTTTAAACCTTCCATTTTTTCTTCCATACCATCCTTCAAACCTTCCATTTTTTCTTTCATACCATTCTTCAAACCATCCATCGTAGCTTCCATACCTTTCTTCAAACCATCCATCTTAGCTTCCATGATTTTATTCAAAACATCCATTTCATTTTTTGTTTCTCTTTGCGAGAGCGAAATTTGGCGCATTTGCTCTTGTAATTTTGATATGTCACGTTTGCATTTCTTCATCTTCATAAGCCACAGAGAGCCTTCCTCAAGGCTAAATGGGTGTTGAATTCTTTTTAGGGGAATTTTTCTAGAACCCAATACCATTATATATTCTACAAGATGCCCTTTGGAATCATCCAAATTGATTCTTCAAACAAGATTTATGCAATTCAAAAAAAAAAACACACACCT
This sequence comes from Pinus albicaulis, assembly GCA_034641835.2. Lineage (NCBI taxonomy): Eukaryota > Viridiplantae > Streptophyta > Pinopsida > Pinales > Pinaceae > Pinus > Pinus albicaulis. Next base: position 189,653,745 of record CM076578.1, on the reverse strand, counting down.
TTTCTTGCTTTTTTGAGGAGCTAGATATTGAAATTGAATTATCTCGTGATTTCTGGGATCTTCAATATTTGAAATTTTACTCCTGTTGGCCCTCCGAATCCTCTTTTGAATGCCAAGGTGTCCCGACTCACGGATTCTTCAAGGAAAAATAATGTCCAATCTCCTACAATGGCCTAATTATGGACTAGTTCAGTAAGGAGAAATTGTACGACTTTCCATGTGTCACTGCTTCCTCCTTTGGCTCTTAAATTGATAGACAGAAAACTAAATTCTCTTTACTTGTGGCTACTTTTTACAGAATTCCAATCCGATGCTCTGAGAGAGAGTTATGAATATTTTCCCACAATCACCTCTTTTAGATTAAATTCGGAGCCCGAAAAGCCCTAACTTCCAATGATCATATCTTCGAAATACACAACCAAGCTCTGAAATATTATGATGTTATTCCTCGCACTTCGCTTGTGATTGAAAAATTCAACTACCGAAACTAAGGTTATAGCAAAAATGTCATGATGACCTGTTTAGAGCAGCGAAACCCTAGAATCTCAAAGCTCTGATACCAAATATTGTGAAACCAGCTCTAAAAAGAGAAGAAAAGAGATATCAACGCCTTAGAAATAAGCCACTTCGAGGGGGAAACCTCCAATACATTACATGAATGAATAATTCTTGGATTATACAAATGACCAAAACCTCCTTTCTATATATAGGAGTCCATGGGGCCACAATGTAATCCTAGCCGACCTAACAATAATAATTTAAGGGCACAATAATAACAATATGGGGGTTACAAGGGTACAATAATAACAATAAGGGGGTTACACTAACAACAATAAGGGACTATATTAGTAATATAGGGACCTAACAAAGACAATTTCAAATTCTTAAACATGAAGAAGAAAAGAGAAAGCTAAACATACTCATGCACATCATCAATGTATAGTAAAGCTTCATTTGATCTAACTTCTCATATCTAAAAAAAAAATTTCAAATTGGTGATATGGTACTGAAATGGGACAAGCGCTTTGAGGAAAAGGTAAACACACTAAGTTTCAAAACTATGGCTAGGTCCATTTCAAATAATTGAAGAAATATGCCCATTGACATTCTTATTGCAAGATCTATCAAAGAAAAATAGATTCTTTTCCTGTTAATGGGCAGATTTTAAAGAAATAATTTTCATAGGAGGTAACCCCTTCTATTCCCTGTATACTAGTGACTTTTTCCTTTCCTTAGGAAAATAAAAATTGAACAACATTGATTTTTGGCTTTTCAAATAAACATCTCAAATGATCTTTTTGATTTATCTCTTATATAAATAAGAAATGTTAAGGAAACAATTGAAATATTTGAATATCAAGTAGATACTATTTTTACTGAAAGATGCAATTTCACTGAAGTTATTTATTCTCTGATGAACTCTCATCTTTATAAAGCATGGTTATTCTTTTATCAGTCAATAAAATAATATTTAACATAGCAAATACTCTTTTACAGAGAAGCAATCTAAAACTCAAAAAATGATCATCCAGAATCCTCAAAAGGACCAATGATTCATGCCATCTGGGAAAACTTATCAAATTTTAGAACGAAATTCAAAAAAGATTATACGAGAAAAGCTTAAAACATAATAAGACTCATCACAAGCTTGTTTACCATGTTCATAAGGAAATAGTTGAATTGACATTACCAATACTACCTACCAAAACAAGGTAAAGACTTGAGATTATATCAAGAGGAAAAGGGGTCCCATCAAGAGCTAGCTTGATCAGTTTAATTACAACTAGTGAATGGCATTGTCAATATTTGGTTAGCAAGCCAAGACAATGGCTTTTAAGTAAATAAAAATACAATAAAAAATATCTACAAAAAGAAAAGCAATTTTCAAAAAAGATCAAGTGTATAAGGTTGGAATTTATTTTTTTAAATTGTAAGAAATACTGGATGGGACAATGAATCATTGCTAGGTAAAAGGTAACCCTGCCAAGAGCTTAAATTGCCTATTGGATCAGAGGCTCTACCTGTGATAAAAGAGTAAATACTTATAAAGCTAACCTGTAAGAGCCACCTGCTTTATGTTTTTTAACTGAGTAAAGGCTGATATAGATTCTCATACTTTTATTTTTAAAAGAGGAATTCTTATGAATTATAATTAAGAGAGATTTTGTTGCTTAGTGAGATATTATTTATTTGAAATTAATTCCTACAACTATTTTTATTTCAAAAAAGTTTTTAGAAATTTCAAAAAGTTAATGAGATAGATGGTTCTCCCAAGTGAATTGCCAATTATTGTGCTATTCAAAAACCCCCATTTATTTTTACTAAATAGGGACCCTTTAAAAATAAATAGAAAATTTATTTTGTTTAATTGTTAGCCTAAGTTAAAAAACTTTGGGAAATAAAGTTTCTTTTCCTTTTCCACTTTCATTCCTTAGTGCGCATCGCAATTCGCATAGCTTTCAAGCTTAAAATACCTAAAATATATTAAGTCATGTGTGCTGTGATAGGCGTTAAACCCTTTCCAAAGTTATATAAAAATCTTACTACAAATGCTTTAAACACTGTTATAAATGAAAATCACATCGCGCCTTATAAAACGATCAAACTTATAAACAATTCGGTAATAATTGCAACTAAACGGACCCGACAAATCAATAAAGAAATAAACATAAAAGTCCAAAGTCCGATAAAGCACATTGGTTTGATTTCTTAAAGCACATTTCACAAGACATAATTAAAAGCAAGTTTTTTTACCACATAAAAATTGTGATGTGTGATTTGTGCAGATAGCATTTCACAAGATTTATTGGTAACATCAGAAATGGAAATAGTTATAATTTGTGATATGTGATGAAGTGGTAGATAATTGCTCAAGCATGCGAAATGAATCATTTCAAATAAAACTAAAAATGAGATCTAACGTCTTAAATTGATTGATAGAAATTTCACGTGAAAGTGTAAGAGATTTGATTTAAAAGATTATCGATGATTAACAACATTTAATAGCAGTAAGTTTTGATAGATTCATATCTACTTCGAGCATATTTGAAATTATTGAACGCCAAATTTATTTTAATTCTATCCGCCTCTTTATTCTCTATATTTTTAATGTTTGCTCTGTTCGCTTGAAATCAGGAAACCACTTAACGAAGAAAGGAAAATAAAAATGAGCAAGAAAGGAAAAGAGATTGCCCAAGCATCACCTACCGAAGGCTCAAATATGTCTCCCCTATTCTCAGATACCACCTGCAACAAGGATTGCAGAAGTTCTTCGTGGGAGGCAATGTATAAGTTTTTTGAAGATGAAAAGCCAAGGGTAATAATCAGAGTTGCTACAGCAGGCGCATCAGTTCCTTCAGACCCGACCTATTTCGACGTTGCATACTCATTCATCCATAAGGTAGCAGCAAGGCCAAATATTCTTCCCTATACAGATATGGTTAAGTGGGTAATTGACCACTTGAACATAGAAGACAGAAAATTTAAGGATTCAAAGGGCGAGAATATCAGTTTATTCAGGGAAAAATATTTGAGGGCAATGTACCACTTACTTGTCCCACAATAGAACTATGACAAAGCTTTTCTTCAAAGCTTTAGAAGAAAAAATCTAGACCTGATGAAAATCATAAAGGAATGGAAGGATGACCAAGGCAAGCTTAAACGAGATAAAATCGGTACGTACCCAATAGCACAAATTCCTTGCCCTTACTGTTATGTTTCCGGTATGTTGTGTAGATTATTTGCAAAATATGATACCACTAGGTTTTCTATAGATTGGGTCCCATTAATTGACGCAATTGTCAATTCCTTAATTTTGAATTGGGCAAATATCGTATCTGATAATTTAGCCAGAAATATCATGGAGTATAGGAGTAAAAGAAGTGTTTCATCTAGAGAAATACCCCCCTTTTACATGAGTGCCTATGTCATGGGTGCAATTTTCTTTTCTTCTAGTTTTCCTACTATTAGATGGAAATGGACGGCCCAAGACCCTACTCCAATACACATTTACCACAGAGCCCTTTGGGAATTAGACTTTCATCTACATTTTTACAAAATTTTCCATAGAGTCATGTTGCCTATGCACCAGATTATATTCAATGAGAAATCCCCTAGGGTTTCCAAAAAGGCTAGTACAGAAATTTTTCTTGTTTCTAGATGGTTTGTAGAGGAAAATTTCACTTATGTCAGAGTTTTTGGTAATTATGCTTCTCCTCACGTCCTGCCGTATTATGTTCCTGGAAAGTTACTTTCTAGAGATGTTGCCTACCATCTTGTTGTAAATGGTATTTCAAAATAGCTTAAAGATGCTAAGAAGTTTGTTTGGCCTAATTTTCCTTTACAGTGCGGTACTTTTGCACTTTTTGATATTGGTCATGCCTACAAGGAAGTTTCAAATGTTAATTTTTTAAATTTGGTTGTAATGCCAAAATGGCCATATAAACCCAATGATGTAATTAATAACTTCATTGTAGAGCTCAAATTAAAGCCTTTTGTGAAAGAGATAGATAGATTTGATGATTTCTTTCAAGGTATTGAAAAGTTTTCAGATGTACTAAAGTTTGCATCTAGTCAACTCAATCAAGATGACTTGGAATATTTCCAAGCATACAAAAGAAAGAGACTGGACATGAATCCTCTGGATTTATTGACTATTGAAGATATCAACAGACCTACTCCAAGTATTAGCTTAGATAATGAAGTTAAAGACATGTCTCAAGATGAGTCAAGGCAATCATAACATCAATCTCATAATTCGATTCATTCTTAAAATGAATCCGAAAACAGAAATGAGAACCTAGAAAAGGTAATCAATCAAGTAATCAAAGAGATTGAGATGCAAGAGAAAGGAGAAAGTAATGGAATAGAATCATCTTCCCAAGAAGTTCAGCACAACCAAGATACACCTTATCAGTCAGAAAAATCTCAGCTAAAGGATTTGAAGAGTAAATGGGATAAGTTCTCTAAGGCAATAAAAACGCCTCAAAAAAATCCTAATAATGATAAATCTACTATTTCAGACGCCAGAACATTCTCAGAAATTAGTGGAAACTGTTACTCCACTACAACAAGTTCCTAAAACTCATGATCGAGAGATCATTCTAGCTTATCTTATAGAGCAGATAGTGTTACAAGTTGAGGAAATCCCTTCGCTGGATGTCTTCTACAGTCCTAGCAATAAGGCCGTAGTCAAGAGAATAATTTATGATACAGTCTCAAGTCTTACAAATGAATCTGTTGACATTTTATGGAAGGATCCCCTAGCTGATCCCACTGAACATTTAACCTAGCTATCATATTTTGCAAGGGAATATGCTACTGCCACTATTGATAAGGCCACTGAAGTTAAAATATTACTGAAGCAGAGAGAATATAAAATACAATATTTAGAGAGACTGTTAGAGCAAGAAAATTCTAACTCCAGTGAGAAAATGGAATTTAATATGTCCCAATTTCAAAAGGATTATGAAATTCTAAATTTGCAGCATCAAGTAGAACTCACTAAGAAGAAAACACAACTAGAAGCAGCAATAAACAGATCACAAAGCCAGCCATAGCTAGATAAATTCATAAATGAAGCATTGGACGTGAATGCTAAGTTAAAGCAACAAGAAGAAGTATTTTGCCAACAAGCTTCTATCACTAGATCTTATTGTGACTCAAGTGAAATATTGATCCAACAAGTGGCTATCCATAAACTTGAGTATGAGAATATTGAGAAGAAAATCAATGAGAACATTCAATGGAAAACATCAAACTCAGGCAAAGAATTTGATCTACCCCAGGTAGATAAATTCCACAAGGAGATCCTATTTAAGGATTGGGAAGAACAGATAAAGCAAGCAGAGAAAGAAGCAACGAAAGCATCAAGTTTAACAAAGGAAATTACTAAATCTGTATGTGAAAAGTTTTTGAAAGCAGAACTTATCAAAGAGTGCTCGTCTGAAGTACTCTCAGAAATTAAGCAGTTGGAAACATAGTGGAAACAAAAGGTGGAAATGCAAGAAGAAACGATTAAAAAAGTAAATAAGTTTGATCAAGAAAATTATTGGAATTTTCTGATCAAACCTTATCATTAGTACCAGACCCTACAATCTTTAACAGATTTGACAAAAATATCACAACCAACACTCTCAAATGCGGTATTCAAGGGACATGTCAGATCAAGGATTTCGCAGCCAGCTCAGCTCAAAACTATGCTAGATATTTGTTAGCTTCGGGATCAAATCCAAATGAAAGATCAAAATTCATAGTTATATCATTACTTTATTTTCCTAGATTGTAGTTAAAGTTTGTCTTACGAGGATGGTTGTTTGAAACCTCCTCTATTATTATTTAATAATATATTTTTTAAAAATATTTATTTTAGTATTTAAACCCCTCTCATGCATTTAGAGAAGGATCCAGAAATTTCTCAAAAAAAATTGCAAAGAATGCACTTTTGTAAGTTTGTGAATGCTTTGATGAATCTGATATCTTTTAACATTTGAAGTTGTTTAATTGATGTTGCAGTATTGTACTCTTTAAATTTCTTTAAAGTGAAGAGGATCAGATATCTACTGTGAATTTAAATGAGTAGAACTTTATACATATGTTACTTCTATTCACTTATATTAAGTCTTTATTTCTAGATTAACAACCATCTTTTTATTGCATTATATATTTGAAACGTCATTATAGATGAATGTTATCTTCACTTTTGTACTAATATTTGTCTATGATTTCTTATTGGATATATAATCACACATATGAATGTGATATATTATTCACAGTTCTTCTAATCAAATTGTTTTGTTAGAAGAATCATCTTTACATAATTTTCATCGCTTTCAACTATTAAATAATCTACATTACTAAGAGTTGAAAGAAATCTCTTCAGATCACATAAAGGAAGAAACACCCCGGGTATATAGTAGAATTAAATAGTGTTAGATAGATGCATGTGATATATTAGAATAATTTTCCATTGCATGTTAAATAATCAAAATACACTGCAAAATCATCTTTATTGGGAAACTAGTGCAACTATCCCCAGTCAGAGCCACCACACCAAACGGAAAAGGAGTTGCTTTAAGGTCTAGACAGGGTGGTTTTCCCCCATGTCGTGGCAGTGGAACTCCGAGGCCTAAACAAGAGTGTACAATGAAATACATTTACAAGGTTTTTAAGACAAATCGAACATTCTAGGAAAATAAATCACTAAGGAAGCTATACATAATGTGCAAAAACAACACAAAGAATATCCCATGTGTGAATTATTATGGACTACATAGAGATTACGATTTGAAATTTACCCTAACATATTATCAAAGAACCCAAAACACGGTGTAAACACTTTCAAAGTAACTCAAAACTAGTTTTGATTGGGTACCATCCACTAAAGCAAGGAACCTCCCCAAAGTATTTTTATGAGGTTTTCCTTGGGAAAAAAAAATCATCCATTACAAAGTATATTCCATTACTAATTATAAGGTCACTATTGATTTTGTCTGTTGGGGGATCTTATAATTAAATACATTTGATGATCAATTGATTCAACTAATGGTTTACTCTAAATCAATTTTCCTATATATAATCAAGAGTCATAAAATCATTTTCTACTTCCAGAGCGAATAATAGGAAATAAATTCCGTTCACAATAGATATTTTCTCTCTACCAAAATCAAATTGTTATCTCTAGTATTGGTCTGTTGCCATATCATCAAACGTGTGATAAGATGTATATGAACACATTTATCAACCAAATAACCAATTATAGATTAATAAAAAATTTTCTTTGTAAGAATAGTCTTCTATTAATGTTTATGATTGATTTTCGATTTTAATCTTAACAAACATAAATTCAAAATTATTTAATTTTATAAAAAATTGTCAAGTTGTCTAATTTTTTCAAATATTACATCAAGCTTGACCTGTGGCTTAAGAATATACGACCAAAGAGCATCTAAGCCATCAAAATCACCCAGAGATCGCACCCAGCATAGGCCAAACGAACCCTTAACATGGCTGGATTTTTCCCATGGAGTTTCAAACCAATGACCTTCACATCAGAGATTGACTTAACAATACTCCCTATCACTGTCTCTTTTATGCTCATGGGATTAATTTTATAATTTTTATTTAGACTTAATATTTAATTAAAAATTATGATTATGCTACCCCCCTTTCAATGATTTTGGGTAAAAATGAAATGAAAATAAGATAAAAACATATTTGTGCTTCTCTGATGTAGGTGCATAGATGGGGCACAAAGTTTAAGGAAGACTGGAACAAGGTTTGGAAATATGTGGGAGGTCACATGGTGATGTTGGGAGAGATATCAAATGTTTGGATAGATGTTTTCATTAGGATGTGAGAGGAAATATTTCCTAATGTAAATGTAATTAATCTAACTTCAATTTCCCATATTTGTGAGAAGGGGAAATGAACCATCACTTATGACCCTTGGTTACCCATGTTATCTTTATTTATAAATGATGAGTGTTGAGAAGAGAGTAGGTAGATGTGTGCAAAAAATGAAGAAGTGCAACAATATATTGGAGAAGCTCCAGTGCTAGGAGGAGAGGTAGAAGATGATAGGCCTAGGTTTCACATGCCCACGTTGTAAAATATGGCCAACTTAATGTATGAATAATTTGATTAATGAGATTTTTTTTATGTGCCTTTGTCTGTGTATTTTCCTCTGCTTGTCTATTATTAATGAATTTGTTAATATGCCCTTGTCAATCATGTGGAATGTGTTGAGAAATTTCATAAGGATGTACGATTTTATACCAAATCGATATGTGTTGGTTTAAATGTATTCTAGGGCTGAGAATATGTATCTACCTATGTGTGTATGAAGTTGTAGCTTCATATGTTTGTCGTAGTGGACGTTGAGGTATTTAGAATGTGTGATTGTAAGTTGTGGGTTAGTATAGCCACTTTTGGCATATGGTAGTGTGTATGAGAACTTGTGAGCAGGTTGAGATATTTTTTTCCTGTCCGGAGTTAGTCCCTACACTGTGGTTGGTTATGGATGTGTCAAATTCATTGGAGATTGTGAATATTGTGAAGTTGTGTTGTGTGTGCTAGTTTTTGTAGTGTATGACTAACTGTTTTCTCTATGTATGTTATTCCACACCCATGGGGGAGGTGTTGTATATTTCCTAGAGAAGGGACCATGTGGTATTTAAAGTGAAGGGATCATTGTCACAAAGGAAAAATATAACACCATTGTTTTGGATTAGTCACACCTTTTTTAATTGCGGATTTAGACCATTAGTTGAGCAAGAGTGTAATTCAAAGGAAGAAAAGCATGTGAAGTTGTTAAGGAGCGACTCAGGGCCTTGGAGAGTCGATTGAGAGAAAATATGAGTTTCTAGAAGTGCTACGAAAAAGACGAGTTTCTAGAAGTGCTACGAAAAATATTTCGTAGTGCCTACAAGTTTTTGACGGCGCTATGAAAATATTTTGTAACGCCTACAACAACACAAGTTTTGGGTTGTGTGTGAAGGTTTGAGAGCTTGGTTTTGACTTATTGGTAATGATTTGATGAGTTGAAGAATGTTTAAGCTGAATGAGGCTTAGAAAGAGTAGGAATGCATGAGAGAAGACTCTCTCATGGTACTTGAGAAGCAGAACCCAAATTTTCTGGTTTGACTTCACAGTTCAAGATTAATTTTTGAATTTCAAGAATTTAGATGATAACAGAGTTGTGTGATTTTGTATGGAGTATCCTGGGGTACTGGGAGGAATTCGGAGGAAAACAGACACTTCCCCATCAAGTGGTATCAAATCTGGAAAAATATCTTACTTTAACAGCTCATAGTGGAGGATAATTTGATGTATTTTGAGGTAAGATTATGAAGTAGGAAAATAGGAAGCATTGGATACATGGATAGGAAAATTTATAATTATTTCTTGAAAAAGAGTGAGAAGGTATAGTTGATGTAGGATATCAAGAAGTTAAGGATGTGCAAGGAGTAAGAATCTCGCTTGAAGATGCTTCATTGGAAGTAGCATAAGGGACCTTGGAAGAGGTGCTGCAAAATTACAGAACAACTTGACAGTGAAAAAAAAAAATTGAAGAGAAAAATAACCTTGAAACAGTGAGTGAGTTGATTGTAGGGAAGTGAAATTTTCTTTTTTGGAGAGGAATTGGTTCAAAAATATTGTGGAAGATGAGGTCTTATGATAAATCTTATAAAATTGAATATGATGTTTTGGTCATTAAAATAATTATGTTTGCAGGTATGAATTAGTAACAACTTCCATAGTAAGTAAGTGATGTCATAAAAGGAGATGGAGCAAGAAAGCTATTATATGAAAAATGATGATAGAACCCAATAGAAAAAATAAGAAGTGTGAGCAAATGAAGATACAACAACTGATAGATTTGAAAGTTTAGGAGCAAGATTGCTCAAGAAGAGGTTCTAATGTAGAGAACCTAGAGAATAGAAGTTACCAAGAGGATGACTTGGTATGGGTGATAAGTAGTAAACTTGTTATAAATAAAAAAATAGCTTCTTACAGCACAATAGAAGACAAGGAGAATTCAGCAAAAGGAAGTGATGATATGATAACAATGGTTCGAGGAAGGTCACAAGAAGAAGAATAAAAGTTCCAAGGCTATTAGACTCAAAGAAGTGAGTGATGAAGGATTTGAGAAGGAGTTGGTTGAGTTGAGAAAAAAATCGATCATGTGAACAGTTGTTACAAGAGAGTTGAAGATGACCAAATTTATGCCACAGGAAGAATGGTCTTGAACAGGAAGGTATGAAACAACAAATAAATTACAACAATAAGAAGAATCATGTAACAGGAATTGTGAGGAAATTGAACAATGAGGTAATGGTACTTTGTTTTAGTCGATTGAGGATTAATTGTTGATTACAAGTATTAATGATGAATGTTTGCAGATGTGAATGATGGAAAGGAACCTTGTATTAGAAAGTGAGGAAGAACAAAAAATTTCTTAGAGGAATAAGGTGAGTTAATTGCATGTAAAATCAAAAAGAGTAGATGAATATTCCAGAGGAAGGAATCAGCAGAAATACCAGGGGAATTGTATGCTTAGGAGAGCTTGGTATGGTATTTACAAACAGGTTGATGGAGATTAATTTTTATAGTGGCTTGTGTGCAACTCATATTGATCAGGGAGAATATCGTGAAAGTATGAAATTTGTGAGTAATGAGAGTCATAGTGAAGTTTCATAGAGAAGACATAGCAGATCAAGCCAAGACAAACTTGATAGAGAATTAGTTAAAATTAAATTATAGTTGGAGATAATGAGAGGACTGCTATAGAAAGATGAGGAAGACCAAAGCTATAAAAAAGAGTGAAACATAATTTGTTGCAGGTGAATTTGAGGCAGAGATAAATGCTCAATGGAGGAAAAAATCAATGGAATTGAGTTGCAACTATGGAATAAAAAATTAAGAGAGATGAACACATGTGATGAAGCAGGTGAAGATTTGATGAGCAACCCAGAGACGGTAAATTTAAGCCAAGGAATGAGTTAGAGGATGAATTGATGGAAGGAAAGAAGGAAGGTATAGTTGGTTGTGAGGAAATGTTTTAGCAGAGTATTGGAAATTTTGAACATTTCAGCACCAAGTAAAGGTCAAAGTTCGTAGTGGAAGTAGTAGAAACAAGGTACAAGTTGAGTTAAGGATCTGGTAAGATATTTTTTTCACTGTTCATATGATATTAGAGGAAGGTGAGGATATTTTCAACAACCTAGAGCAAGGAGTGCTCATTGAGTTCTGGAGGAGAGAATCGGGAAGAGGCCAAAAGGCAAAACTCAAGAGAAAGTTTGGTGAGGTATCATGTAGCAAGGTGGAGACCTTTTACTGCAGAGGTATGTTTTAGCTCACAAGTTGAAGTTGTTCGAGAAGACCAAACACATATGACCAGGAGGTCATATATTTTGTACCTTGGGATTCTAATGCAAGTGCATAGATGGGGCACAAATTTTGAGGAGGACTGGACTGAGGCTTGCCAATTTGATGAAGGTCACATGATGATGTTGGGAGAGATTTCAAATGTTTTGATAGATATTTGCATTAGGATGTGAGAGGAAATATTTCATAATGTAAATGTAATTAATGTAGCTTCAAGAAGGGGAAATGAACCATCACTTATGACCCTTGGTTACCCATGTTAGCTTTCTTTATAAATAAATGAGTGTTGAAAAGAGAGTAGGCAGATGTGTAAAAAAGAGGAAGAAGTGAAGCAGTAAAGTGGAGAATATTCAGTGGTGGGAACAGAGGAAGAGGATGAGAGGAAGAGTATGCACATGCCAACATTGTAAAATATGGACAGCTTAGTGTATGCAGAATTTGATTAATGAGAAAATGTGTTTATGTGACTGTGTGTCTATATTTTCCTCTATCTTTCTATTATTAATGAAGTTTTTAATATTCACTTTTCAATCATGTGGAATGTGTTGAGAAATGTCATATGGATGTATGATTTTATACCTATTCAATATGTGTTGGTTTAAATGTATTATGGAGCTGAGAATATTTATATACCTATGTGTGTATGATGATGTAGCTTCATATGTCTGTTGTAGTGGATGTTTAGGTATTTAGAATGTGTGATTGCGATTTGTGCGTAAGTATAGCCACAACTGACCTATGTTAGTGCGTATGAGAACTTGTGAGTAGGTTGATGTTGTTTTCCTATCTGAAGTTAGTCCCTATGCTGTGGTTGGTTATGGATGTGTCGAATTCAATGAAGACAGTCAAGACACTGAAGTTTTGTTGTGTGTGCTAGTTTTTGCAAATGTATGAGTGACTGTGTGGTCTATGTATGTTTTTGGTTGATAACCATGTTTGTGAGGCCATAACTACAGATTGTTGTCGTAGTTTTCATTGATGTGTTTGGGATATGTTCCTGGTAAGAATAATGATGTGTATTATTGCTACTAGTATATGGTAGTGCCACATATACATTGTAGAAGTCGTGTATTATTGGGGTTTAGTTGTGAGACCCTGTAATCTGATTGAATCAATTGAGATTATGCCATGTAGCTTTAACTGTTGTGTGCATTAGTCATGCATCGTTGGTGTAGTGCTGTAATTATTCCAAACCTATGGGGGAGGTGTTGTCTGTGTCCATGACCATGGACCGTGTGGTATTTATAGTGAGGGGAGCGTTTTCACAAATGAAAATTAGAGAACCACTATTTCGAATGAGTCATGCCCTTTTTAATTGGGATTTTGAGACCGTTAGTTGATCGAGAGTGTAATTCAAAGGAAGAAAACACGTGAAGTTGTTAAGGAGTGACTAGGGGTTGTGGAGAGTCGATTGAGAGAAAGGCCGAGTTGTTTTGGCTTCCTGGAATTTGAAAAGGCGAGTTTCTGGAAGCAGTGCAAAAATATTTCGTAGTGCCTATATGGTTTTGACTATGCTACGAAAATATTTTGTAGCACCTACAACAACACAAGTTTTGGGTTGCATCTGAAGCTTTGAGAGCTTGGTTTCGACCTATTGGTCATGCCTTGATAAGTTGAAGCCCTTTTAAGGTGAAGTAGGTTTGAAAAGAGTAGGAAGTCATGAGAGAAGACTCTCTCATGGTACTTGTGAAGTGGAACCCAGATTTTCTGGTTTGACAACATATTTCAAGTTAAATTTCTGAATTTCCATAATTTAGATGATAACAGAGTTGTGTGATTTTGTGTGGAGTATCCTAGGGTATTGGGAGGAAAGATTGGGCAACGTGACACTTCCCCTGTCACTCTCACATGGAAAAGCTACAACAGAGCTGTCACATGGAAAAGCTTTTAGATGGAAAATTATTGGTATGTAATGCTTATTCTATCTCCTTGTTATTTATTTGTGCTTTGAAGGTATTATGAAAGTGTCGTGATTTGATGTGAATTTGTAAAAATAGTTTTTTTAATATTTTTATTGGTGTTAAGTTTAAGTGGCATGTGGCATGTTTTTCTTTTCTTATCATTTTTAATAAGAGTTATTTTTGTTTGAATTTTTACTATTATATTATTGTCATTGAGGTCTAAGAGATTTTTTATATAATCTCTTATTTTAATTGAATTATATAATGTGTTTTTTTTTTTTGGGTCATATTTCAACATTATATTAATCATTCTCACCAAATAATTGGTAATTCAAATGAATTTCTTTTGGTGAATAAAGTTACGTTATGCTTCAGAAGAAAAAAACCAGTAGACATTATGCTTCAGCATTTAACTTAAAATAATATTCACAATCGTAGATATTTCGAATGTGAATTTGAAATATTTTGGAATTGAAATAAGGATGGTTTCGGTGTGAATCATGATGAATATGAAAGCATTTGGAACTTAATTTGAAGACAATAATTTCAAATGGGTGCAAAGGGAACCATTATCTTCAACCACATCTAAAAACGTGTGCATTAACCTCATCACTACAATGGGGGTGGAAATCGAAGTTGGGTTGAAACTTGTCGTTGCCTGAAGGAATGGAATTATCGGAATAAGGCTAAATAGAATCAAAGGACAGCATCCAAATCCTTAGCCCTATGGAATACACCAATTTATTCTCCTTTCAACATTTTTCTTACTTTTCAATATAATACAATAGTTGGATGGGAAATTTGGTTATGTAAAATTTTTATTATCGAAACAAGATAGTTTCATCCCTATACAAGATTAAATATTAAGGACCATTATTTATAATATTTATGATTTTGTTAAATATCAACCCAATGGATCCAAATTTCAATTAATCATCATTGTAGACCGTCCAAACATACGAAGCTCCAAAGTGAGGCTCGAACCCTAGGTTCGAGCCCCAAATATTTCCATTATTTTCAAAAAATACAAAAGCAAGAAAGGAGCGAGTCATGGGTTCGAACCATATGGATTTCTTAATTTCAAGATCATATTTATATATTTTAGAATAACAAAACAAGAGACAAGCATCACTATGAGTTCAAGCTCTATGGATTTCTTAATATCAATTAATCTCAATATCTTTGTATTTTTTGGCATAGCAAAAGAATCAAAAGTACTATTTTTTTCTCAACTTTAAGCTCCCTATAATTTTCAGAAAAATATAAAACATGCATCACCAAGTTTGGAAAAATGCAAACGTAGCAGGTCTTCGGTTCGAGCCCCATGATCAATGGGTGTTGTTGAGTTTTTATATCTCTTATCTTCATCTAAGATCCCTGATTTATTTTTTACCAATCCCCTCCAGATGTGAGGAAAACATGTCTAGAGATACTTGTTTTTTTTTTTTTTTTTTTTTCTCATTTAGACTAATCCTAATCTTTCCATTTTTCTCCCATCCCACTCCACGGTTTCGAACTGCATATTAACGATGCCATCAGCAGCACCCCATCGACTATTCTACACCACGTGCGCTAGATACTTGTTATACACCTAATCCTCATGATTAATTTTGGGTTAGTGTGTGTCATGGTGATAAGTTTTTGGAGTTCAAGAAAACCTAGAAACTGAATCCAATGGTTTCTTATTGTATTTATACATGTACAATTTACATTATTCAATGAATTGAGTTGAATTCTTTTTACAATTTATGATTCCAACAGTGGTATCAAAGCACTTTATGGTCAATTACAAGTTCCAATCTTTTCGGGATAGAGGAATTCCGTTCAAATTCACGCTCGGTTGAATAGGTCTATATGCGACTACAACCATTTTAAACCAAACTTTTAATAATAAAAAATTGGATTATGGAAGGCCCAAATTTCACTAGGCTTTGGATCTTGATTCACCTCCAGTCATGAACCAAGGGTTTCCTTGTTTGACGAACCATTTTGTTGTACATGTGTAAATAACCGATGTCTGGAAGTTGAAGACACACGCAGAGGAAAGAGGCGTGAATCCTACACAATGTGGACAATGATTGCTGTAAGTATAATTACCTAAGGATCGATGTGCAGTTGTAGACCGGGAGGAAGATGATAAATTTTGTAGCTAAAAACCAGGAGGAAAAGTATCAATTTTGGACTTCTAGCACTCATGAGTTGGTTTTTTTATTACAATGCAATGTTATGAGAGGATTTAGAAATGAGAAATGGTCCAAGAATATTTATATCGTTGATCTATTAAGAACACTATGATCTCAAACTAGAATCAAAACCATATTAAGTTATCCCCTGATGACCTTTCAATTTGTATCTCCTTCTTTGGACCCTATGCGATATTCTACAATCAATATAAAAAATAATCTGCTTTCATGATACTGTTTGCAAACATTGAGAACACTAAAGGTTACAACGTTGTCACTCCTATTATCCTTTGTCTTAAAATAGTTCTCGGTTCCTGAGAACCATGTTCCTCGTCATGATATGAAGATAATTCACAAGAAAACGGAAAATTTCCAATTTTGTTGTCTGTCAAGAGCACGTAGTATTTGAATATGAAGATGACCAAGATTGAATCGCTCTCTTATTTGGCATAAATGTCATTGATACTTACCACTGTGGCCTGCCTGTGTGAAGATGTCAACAAATTTAAGGTTTTCATAATTGAAAATATGTTATTTTAGCTTTTAGAGTTGTTAGTATTGGTAGTAATTAAGGTTATAATATGAAGAGACTCATTATGATATAAAGATTATGAGAAGATAGGAACCAAGGACAATGTGAATGATCAACCTTTTTTTTTTTTTTTGGATTCCACACATTCAAGAGATGTGTGACAGAGCCTTGGACACGACTAATTTCTTCTAGAAAATTCTAGAATTGATTAAATATGGAATATTGCATGCTTTTGTTGACAAATTGTTTACTTCATGAGATTTGTTTCAGAGGTTGATGTCGTTGGGTCCACTATTTGTGGATGTTTTCGTAATCTGTTCGATGTCAGACTCTTGTTGTTCAAAATATCATTCCCATCACCATTATTATATATATGGTCATAACACATCATGTACAAGTGATAAATAAGTAGAGTATATGTTTTGAGAAAGGCAAGTTAGAAACCTTACATAATTCCAATCAGAGTGTTCAATCTTAAGGTGGTTACCACAGTTTTACTTATTAAATAACATTGTAAAATGGGTGCATTTTTGTTTGAATATGACACCCAAGATTGACTAAAAATGCTCAAATTAAAAATTTATTAGATATATTGAACAATCTCATTAGTTCCATTATTGATGAAACTGTAAATGTCGACAAATTAAGCCTTGTTGATATCAAAATCTATTTATGTGATGAATTGGAGAGAGTATAATTTCTCCATATTGAGTCTCAAGTACAATGAGATGATCCTAATTCCAAACAACAATTGAAGAGTAATGAAACCACTTTAAGAGAAAATTTGGATGCAGCAGGAAATCATGTTTAGGGAAGGGTATGCAATAGTCATTTGCATAGAGATGTGAAGCTCATCGTTCCCAAAGCCTTTATAAGCATGTGGGAAGAGATTGTACACGTCAAAAACATAACTAGTTTTGGGTATAACAAGGATGTCTTGGATGTATTTTTTCATATTCCTGATTTTTCTAAACCTATGTAATTTCATAGTGTTATATTTCTAGATGGAGTTGTTCTAGAACAAATTGATTGATGCCAACATTAATGACAAACTTGGACATGTGAAAGATCAGTGTTTTGATATTCACCCATGTGAGCATTGTGGAAAGCGAAATCACCATTCAAACAAATGTTCCAGAAAGAATAATACTGCAAGAGAGAAACTAAATTTTTGATGGATTGCTTCCTGGGATTGGTCCAAAACAACCAAGAATTTTTATAGGTCATACCATAGGATATGTTTTAGAGAATTGACCAGCCTTGCAGTGATAAAGAGTACTTCATGTTCTCACCTTGTATCTAACAATGGGGGAATTGATGGAATTGATGGTCTGCTACATGTTTGAATATTTTTCATGTGAGCCTGAGTCAGAGATCCATAAGTGAGTCTAAGCCACAACATGTACCAGTTAGAGAAAGAGTTGTAGTGAGAGATACTTTAGTTGTTTTTGAATGAGTTGTTTGTGAATGAGCACTTCCAGATTCAAAATTGTTTGAGGAACGACATTAATATTTCTAGAGTTGGTGTTCGTTGAGACCTTGAGTTCTCCCACATTTTTGGTATCGTTTGTTATTTACTCTTAAAAACCACCATCCTTGGTTTGTGGTCATCCTTGAAAACCATTTATAAGAGACATTCACCTCTTGGCTTAGGTGCATTTTTGCATTTTTAGCTCTCATTCTTGAACTTTGATACATCCCTTTGGATTAAGGGGGGAATGTCAGACAACTCATCCTCAAGATTAAGTTTGGGTTAGTGTGTGTTATGGTGATAAGTTCAAGAAAACCTAGAAACTAAATCCAACGGTTTCTTGCTATATTTATACATGTACAATTTACATTATTCAGTTAATCAAGTTGAATTATTTTTCCAATTTATGATTCCAGCAATATTGGCCTTTTCTCAGGAGATAGGGCCTCAACAAACTTAACAACCAAGAAAAAATCATATATACAAAGAAATAGGGTCAACTAAGCTGATAGGGTAGGTATCTTCGACAGAGCTAGATTCTTCTGACATGGAATGTGGATGTGGTGCTTATATTATTCTGAAGCAGGGACAATCATATCATTTTAATTGGCCTGGGGTGTTGGAACTAATCACCGAGAGGAAATGCTTACACTTGAAGGTGTATTACAATATGCTAGATGGATGTAAATTCTTGGAATACAGGGTATTTTACAATGCACCAGATGGATGACAATTGAAGATATTTTGATCATTGGGATTCTAAAATTGTGATTGAGTGGGCCTAGGGTATCTCTAATTTTGGGAATCCCTCTCTCTTCCATTCGATTATCCAAATTTTGGCGTTGATGACTACATTTAATCGCATTTCATTCACCTACATCTATCAGAAACAAAACAGTGAGTTTGACCTCCTTTCCAAAAGAGGTCGGTGTTATCAGTCACTTGACTCTTGATCATGGAATTTCATGTTTCTCTCACAGTTTCATGTTTTATAGGCAAGGTAGGCCTTCACATCTCCATTTTGGCTGACATTTATTTCATTTTTGGATATTTCATAGATCATATAGAAACATTTTCTTATTGTTTCTAATAGTGAAATTAGTCTATTTTTTGTGATTAATATTTACAGTTCTCTTTGAAGTTTAGTATTGGTTTCTGGATAGCGTTGTGATCTTATTTTTCTGTGATTTTTGTTTTTATTTGGAAAGGATATGTTTAAAGATGGATCATTTTGTCCTCTTGGCTAAGAGACTTTTTTATTAATTTTTTATTTAAGCTACAATGTAACCTCCTTTTGTTTTAAGTAATGAAAGTTGGGTTGTTTTTTTTCCTTTTGAAAAAAAATTTAAGATCCTCGATTTTATGACTAAATAAAAATTTGTATAAAATCTAACAATGATATCCAATTTTATCTTATAATGTACTAAAAAAATACATTGAATCCTTCTACAATTTGCGAAAACAAAACATGATCACACAATCACATAACAAGTCAAAGAAATAATTAACTCAATCACACAACGCAAGATTTATTTGGGGAAAGAACACTACTTGAAACCCCGTTATCCATATATTGTATAAATTTAAGACCATGAAATAATACAATGCTTTCTCTCACTGAGAAACTCCTACACTCTGCCAACTGTCTCACTCTGATCTAGGAAAAATCAGTCAGTTACTTAACCAATTCTAAGCCTTTTCTCAACCTACCTTGCTCATGCATTCTTGGAGGAATTTTCACCCTATTAAATAGGAAATTCCATTGAATTTATTGTGCAATGCATCCTTGGCCTGCACATGACTCTATAACTAATCTGTACAATCTTCTAATTATACAATTGATATTTATCATCCCTTTAACCTCAGTCTCAACTGGGCCTTCCTTAGAGCTGAAATGAAACAACTATTTATAGTGAATTATCAGTTAACTGATTGATCACTCATTATGAATTAAATCATATTTAATTCACTTGACATATATCTATTTCATCTATCAGTTAGAACTAGTTAAACTGATTTTAACTCAATTGATTGATTTAACTAATTACAACTCACAAATAACTATAATTGGACCCCCTTAAATCATTGGGACACCTCTACATGCCTCCTTTATGGCCCTCAACTAGAATTTCCTAAGTTATCTCAATATTTCTAACTTAGTTAACTAATAAAAATTTTCATGAGATGAAATTACAATTTCTCTTCTAATTTAATTAAGGGGAAATTAAATTAGAAACCCCCTTGGGTGATATTTCTTGCTGCCATTTAAACACTCCCTCTCAACAAGAAAGGGATTATCTGCTACCCCAATCTTGTCTCTGTGGAATTCAAATTTTCTTCTTGCTAATGCCTTCTTCAAGATGTTTGCCTCATGCTCCTTCGTGGCAATGTAATCTAATGACATAATCCACCTCTAAACACAATATTTGAGATGGTGATACCGGATACCAATATTCTTGGACCTATCATGGAATACTGGATTAACTGAGAGTTTGATACAACTATGGTTATCACAATGTATCATCATCGGATACATCTGTTGACCGAACAAACAAACATGTATCTTACTCATCCATATGGCCTCGCATGTTGCCTGACTAGATGCCATGTACTTTGCCTCTTTTGAACTGAGTGCAACTGATCTTTGTTTCCTATTGTACCAAAAAATTGTTGCTAATCATATGTTGAAGATGCCCCCTGACGTGCTCTTCCTATCAGATGGACTCCCTTCCCAATCTGCATCGGTGAAGCCTTGAAGCTTCACTCCCTCTGTCTGTCTGTACCATAATCCATACTTTGTATTTCCCCTAAGATATCTCAAGACATGCTTCCCTGCCTTCCAAAAGAGCTTGGTAGGCTTAAGCATAGCTTGGCTCACCTGGTTAACTGCATAGCATATGTCTGGTCATGTGTTCACCAAATACATGAGTGAACCCACAAGCTTCCTGTAAACAGTAGCATCCACCACTTCGCCCGAAGTAGCATAATCCTTCCTCCAATTTCCTGCTAGAGGAGTCTCCATGGGTTTGTTTCCCACCATGTGGAACTTCCTCAGAATATCAATGGTACACTTTCCCTGAGATACAAATAGATCCCCATCACTTTGCGATATCTTCAATCCGAGGAAATAGTGCAAGAGCCCCATGTCCTTCATCTCAAATTCTCTTGCAAGATCCTCTTTCCAAGACCCGATGAGTTTATCATCATCTATCAGTATCAGATCATTGACATAAATTAAAATAATGAAAAGTGTACCATCAACCACCATATGATATAGGTTTCCATCTACTTGAATCTTGGTGAAGATCAACTCGGTGAAATAAATGTTAATCTTGGTGTACCAAGCACGAGGTTCTTACTTGAGCCCATACAGTGCTCTCTTGAGTTTGCACACATGTGACTCCCTGTCTAAGGTCTCAAAACCTTCTGGCTGCTCAATGTACACTTCTTCCTCAATAAATCCATTGTGAAATGTTGTATTTACATCCATGTGATGTATCTTCCATCCCATCTACACTGAGAGTGCAAGGATGGATCTAATAGATGAGTACCTTGCGACTAGTGCAAAAGTCTCATCATAGTCAATCCCCTCCATCTGAAAGAACCCTTTGGCCACAAATATGGCCTTTTGCTTCTCCACACTCCCATCTGCTTCCTGCTTCACCTCGTAGACCCACCTGGATCCTACAACTGACTTCCCCACTAATCTTGGGACAACTTCCCATGCATTGTTTCTGGTAATGGAGTTGTACTCCTCAACCATGGCATCAACCCACACTGGTTGTTGAATTTCTTCCTCAAAAGAGGTGGTTCTATCTCAATACCTTCGCTCATAAGAGACATGTATCCAGTGTACCTCTCTAGGGAACTTCTCTTCCTATGTTGTGACGTGGGTGCTCCCACATTCTCTCTCACATCTAGCAATAATTTTCCAGCCTCTCTCATGCGCTTCCTTCCATTTTTGGTGGATGGCTTTACATGAGTGGTATCTTCCACTCTCAGTTCCTCTGTGTGTGATTGCTCCACATCCTGAGGTTCGTCCTTTGGAGACAAGAGCTCATCAATTACATGTAACTCAAGCTCCCTCTCAAGGGGAAATCGCATGGATTTCTCTTAATCGAATTTCATATCTCTTATGACCATTGTCATCCTGTGTGTTGGAAAGTACACTCGATAGTTGTGGAGTGTATCAGTGTACCCCAAAAATATCCCCAACTCTATTTTTGGCTCTATCTTCTTCTTTCAATCTTTGGTTACATGGCAATAAACAGATGAACCAAAAAAATTAGAATACGACACATCCAATCTCTTACTTGAAAAATCCTCCTCTTGTGTGTTCATGCCAACTATCTGATGAGGACTACAGCTCTGCGAAAATATCGTTGTATTACATGCTTCCACCCATAGATGCAATGGTAGGCCCTGATCATGCAACATAGCTTGTGCTTCTCCCACAATCGTTTTGTTCTTTCTTTCTGCAACCTTGTTCAACTGTGTGTTATGAGGTGCTATCAATTCTCTTTGAATTCCTTCTGAGGCACAAAATTTATTGAATTTGTTAGAGATATATTCTCCACCATTGTCACTCCTCAAAGCCTTCACCTTCTTCCTTATATCTTTCTTGAAAATTTCCTTGAACTCACAAAATTTGGAGAACATCTGATATTTTTATGCATGAAGAAAATCCAACACTTTCTTGAAATGTCATCAACAAAAATCACATAATACATGTGCTTTGATGTGGAAGCTGTTGAGAATGGTCCACACACATCTGAAATCTCTCAAGGATTATCATTGCTCGAATTTCCTTATTGTGAAAGGTGGCCTTGGTATACTTCCCCATTGTACACCCTTTGCATGTGTCTCTCTGCGCAAGTGCACCCTTTGGAAGTCCTGTAGAAATATGTTGAACGATATTCAAAGCACTATGATGTAGATAGCCCAACCTCATGTGCCATAACTCGCTAATGTCTCAGCTCTTCACCTTCTCTACTTTAGTGCTCAATGTAGTGCAGTATTCTACATCTAGTTTATAGAGATTCTTTACTCAAACCCCAATATTTTTCACCTGTTCCATGGCTTTGTGACGAAGGAACATCTTTCCTTAATTGAAGATCACATCATATCCATGGTATTCCAACATAGCAACAAAAACCAAATTATTCTGTAAACAAATAACATGCATGACATATTTTAATATGAGGGGTTTACCTTACTCCTTTGAAAGGTAAATATACCAATACCGGTAGTGTTATACCTCCCGTCATAACCCATCTTAACGTGAATCTGGAAATCCTTCTCCTCCAAGCTACTGAGTAATTCTTTGTTGTCGGTCATGTTGAATGATGCTCCAATATCCAAGTACCACACAAAAGCCATCACCAATGACACCCTATATGTTGTTGGGTGCCAGTTTTGCACACTTTTCATACAGGTGTTTTCCCTATTTTGCCTCATGACTATAACCAATGGGACTATCTTTGCCTCTTTTTCCTACCTTTTCATCCTAGCTTGTGTTGTTTCACCTTATTTTCATTACTCTGGCATTTCATCAATTATTATGATATATCGTGCCTTTTATGACTAATTGAGAAAGAATGTTTGGAGAAGATCTATGGTCTTTGTGTTGTCTTTCCAGATGTCATTTGTAGCACCAAAGATCCCGAGCACAAGGTACACAGGAGCAGTTCAGGGTGTGATGTTACAGTGAGCGATGTTGTTACACCTTATTGTTACAGACCCGCCGAAAAACTGCTGTTACACTCTGTTGTTACAGACCTGCTGGAGAACTATTGATACAGTTGTACCGCTGGCTGGATCTCGTCAACACCTGTTGCTGACATGTCCCTTAGATGTTACACTACAGCTGTGGTTTTATTGTGATAGCTATAGAATTTGTTTAACATTGTATTTTTGGATAACAACCTATGGGCGGTTTTGATTGTAATCTATAATTTTCTAGTCTGACTTTTATTAAGAAGTGGTTATAACCATATGTATTCTATTTCGATCAGCATGAGAATCATAATATTCTCATGACTGATCTATCCCTTGATTTTCTGAGATGTAACCACTATATAGTTCTCGGCCCTAGAGGTCGAAAGGTTAGCGGAGAACAACATTATTTTGGCTCTGTAATTGTGCTCATATTAATACAGATTATCATGTTATTTTTGTTACATGCGTTATTCAATTTAGTTTTCGTTAAGCTCTTTCTCTACCTGTGCCCTGCTAGGGAGGAAGGGCCCTCCTTCTTAGCAGGGATTACAGTGATTAAGGTAGTTGTGTATATGTGTTTGTATTTTGGTTTATGTGTTAGTATAGATGTTGTTTCTGCTATTTTAGCTGTGAATATATCCGCTTCAATTTCAATACTTTGTATGTTGTTACACATATGATATTAGAGACACCAGCTAGATACTTTTTGTGTGGCGCACTAGAAAATATTAATTGAAGTGTGATTCTAGTCTTGCAGATCATTTTATTTCTACATGAGTGACTTACTTCCAACTTCAACAACGATTTCTTTTATTTGGAATTGCTTCTGGTTGAGTGTATCGACACAGACAGTGAAACTGTCATTGAAATAAAATACGTCCATGGATTGATAATTTATGTGTATTGTTTAGTCATTCAATAGTGATTAATACATCCCAACATTTTGGTGTTGTTGCCGGGGATGGTAGTGACAATTTCCGTGTGCAATTTCCGTGTGTTTTTAGAGTGTCTCTAGCGACACAATTATCAAGCAGTAATATGAGAGGTAAGAACCTATGCAATGCTCTAACGAACTTGAGCGGGCTCACCAATGTCTTGTTGGGACACTTAGGAGAGTGAATTTATGAGCATTTTGTTTTACTTAGAGTGTCTCTGGCGACACAATTATTGGGCAGTAAGACGAGAGGTAATAACCTATGCATCACTCTAACGAACTTGAGCGAGCTCACCAATGTCTTGCTGGGACACTTAGGAGTACTTGAATTTTTGGGTGTTCTTTTAGGGTGTCTTCAACTATATTTGGGTGGTAAGACGAGAGGTAAGAACCTACACATCACTCTAACAAACTTGAGTGGGCTCACTGCTGTAGAAAATGAAGCACTTATAAGATGAATTGATACACATAGGGCCCATGTGTGCAAGTAGCACAACATCGACATTTACAAACACCCCCCACTCTACTGACTACAGGAAAGATGGGTCGTAAGAAGAAAAATAAGAGTGCATATTTGGGAAGAAAGACATTTTTTGGAGGTCTAATCTCAAGGGAAGAAAAGGAACAGTCCACATCATACAGAGATAATAGGAAGACAGGACCACAGAAAGCAACTACCATATCAAAGCCTAGGCCGTCGGTGTCTCTTGTGTCTAGAACTCACCACCCTTCAAACAACATATCCACTCCTGATACTAAGACTCCAGATTCAAAACAATAGTGGAGAATCATTTATTGGGATTTGAGAATTGAAGGACATGGAGAGACTAGTGGGGAGTATGAGGGACCTGAGGAACAAAATTTAATCAATCATCATTTGGGCTGATCTGAAAATGGTCTAGATAACTTGTATGTATTTCAAGAACCTATCACTCAGTTTAAATTAAAATGATCTAGCTTGTGCTTGACAATTTTGCAGAATTATTTACTTGAAAGTGGTGTATGAATTTTTATTTTTTATGTGTTTTAAGTTAATTTTTTCTTGCTGAAATTTAACATGTATGACAGCAACATGCAGCAAATAATCATTCAAATAAAACATCAATTTTATTCTAGGAGTTCACCCGAAATCTCGTGGGCTACGTCTCCTTTGAGCTTGGTCATCATGACTTAGCTCTTTGGGATTATGGTAAGTTTTTTACAAAGTAAATACTTAATTCCAATGAATAAAAAAATGATCCAAAGGACTGAAAATACCATTAATATCCCTCAAATGGTTGTCCAAACTCTGAAAACATCTTTAGGCTCTTGTTAACACATTTCCTTCTATCGGTGCACTAAGATTCTCTAAGCTTATAATTGGAAAAAATTCCCTCATAATTCTGTTTAAATCACTGAAAACGCTACTGTTTTATCCAAAAAAAATCATACACCAAATTTCAACTAATAAATTTCTTAAATCAAGCACAACATCCCCAGAATAGACTATCCTCCACGGTTTGCCCAGGGCTGCCCAGAAATTCACATCAGCTTTTCAAGCTCTATAAGTTCTCAAAATGTTCTGAAACCACTTCCTCAATCACCAATCGGCACCCCCTGGCACTGGGGTCAAGGAAGACATCTCTGCTGAGTTTTCGACCTCCAGAAGTCTTCAAAACTTGTTGAAACCTCTGTAAATAGATTCAAATTATTTTTTCAGTCAATAATTACCACTGTTTCACTGCAAATGGTCTCAAACAGCTCTTTCTAAGCCCTGCACTACTGCTAGCAAAAGCTAGCAATAATGACCCCTGGAACTTTACTGGAAATTTTTGGCCTTCAAACGTTCTCTACAAGCTCTGCAAACCATTTCATCAGATTCAAAATATCTAAATTATCCAATTTATACTATTTGAACTTTGGAAAATGACTCTAACTCCCCTGGTTAGGCCTCAAACTGAATTTGTCTCATGGTGGCCCTGATGGCTCCTTCATCTTCCCTGAAGCAAACACTACTGAAGATCACCTCCATTCGACTTGAAACTTATTCCAAAATTCTTAGGAGGTCAAAGAGACCCAAAATTGACTAAAATTTTGTCCAATTTGGTTCAATAATGAGAGAGTTATGACCAAAACAACTTTGCCCCAATTTCCTCCACTAAATGTGGGGCAACTGCCAGTTAACTCCACTAAAAGTGGAAGTCCGCCTAAATTTGGGAGCGCCTCCAGAATCTCTGCCATATTAAACTCCACTTAAATGAAGCTAAGTTAAATATTAAACTTGATATTAGGCTCCTTAAGCACTCTTAACATTAAGCTCCCACATTGGTCATATGATGAGGTTCCATGGGAGGAGGGTTGGCCCCTCCGTGCTCCGCTGGACCCACTCGGCATTTAAAGTGCAATAACTTCTTCATACGGTGTCCATTTTTCGAACTGTTTGAGGCACTAAAATCAGGAAGACAATACCTATGCAACCCTCTTAGTTTCAACCCAATCCTGTAACTTTAAATTTTAAGCTAATCCTTGGGTCCTTGATCCGATTCGATCATGGAGAGCGTAGTCATTGTGAAATAGATGGTCCTAGAACATCACCGAGTACTTTTATTTGTCAATCTCCAGTACACTCAGAGGTAATTTCATTCCATCAAGAAGAATCAACCATGGGGGACGAGAATGTCAAGATAGATAGCTCTGTTACTTTTGAATTCCCAATAATAGTAACACGGGATGAGGCTCCTATGAAGAATATTCCTTTATCATCGCTACCATCCTTTCAAGGGATGGTTTTTGAATACCTTGATACCTTTCTATTTGAATTCGATGTGTTGAGTAGAGTTTATGACTACACTTCAGATGCCTAGAAGCTTAAATTATTTCTTGCCACTCTAAAAGGAGCAGCATTAAGATGGTTCATGAGACTGGGTGCTAGCACGATTCGAACCTGGAATGACATGAGGGAGGCCTCCTGTTTAAGTATCGTTATTACTATCGAACCATAGATTTGAAGGACAAGATTTTCAGAATTTCACAGAAGGAGGAGGAAAGCCTAGAAGGCTATATGGAGCGATTTCACTACAATTTACAAAGGTCTAAGTTTAATAACTTAGACCCAGAAATTCTAAAGCCAATATTTTTAAGAGGTATAAGAAATGATTGTCTAGAGCATCTGAACCTATTGGGAAAAGGAGACATATCGCAAGAACCGCTTGATGAAATAATGAATATTTGACTGCATAGTTCAAGAGGATCGCTCAAAGGGAAAGTTTCAGTTCGGGACCCTTCAATCCAGATACAAAATTCCATGAGTGGAGGGGTAACCAGATCAGAGATCAGGAACTTATTTGAGGATTTTAAAACCAACCTCCTTAGCACTCTCTCTACCCAGATCACTACGGTACAAGTCAAGAAAGAACAAGCAGAATCTGAAGCTGCCTTAGCAATATTATGTCCCCAATGCAAAAAGAAACATTTGGAAAGAGAATGTGGACTGAATAGTGTCAGTCTATGCAACATCTATGAGTTGGTGCATTCTATGAATCAGTGTCCCGAATTTACCAGACTGGAGGCGGTACTTCAAGAATCAAGTGAGGATGTTCAATATTCTTATTTCATCGAATCAAAGGTATCATGGCAGTCGTGACCTACAGGTATGCCTTCATATTTTTCCTCTTTTTATCCTTGGAATAATGTTTATAATAGCGATCAATATCCACGGCAATATCCTACTCCTTCCTCAAGACAATTCCCTTCACCATGGAACCAGTGGCCATCTCCTCCACCAATGCAATATCGTCCATCACAACCAAATCTTTGGGTTCAGAACTTGAGAAGTAATGGCCAGGGTCCAATACCCCCTCCAATACCAATACAACAACAACAGTTACAACCACCTTCTATTCAAAATCCTACAACTTCTATCCAACCCCAATTACCTATGAAACCTAACCCCAATTCAAATAATTAGGCAGCCCAGAGCATGGATGTTGTAGTTACCCTCCAGACTTATCTTATTACTCCTATTGGACTTAATGAGGTTCAGCTCCATTCTGGGAAAGTCATCAGATCTGAGCATACTCCCATTATTACCGAAGAATGTGAGTCACCTAGAAGGGACATGGGCGATTCTGAGGCAGTTGTTACACATGTAACAACTGATAAAACACCTGTTGTTACATCTGTAGTAGCCAGCTTGGGAGGATCTGTTGTTTCTATAACAGCCAATCCAAGCAAGGTTGGTGCATCTGTGATAGCTGAATCAGCTGTTAGCATTCATAATCATCCATACCCTCAACGATTAACTGAAACTAGGCTAGTATCACAACCTGAATCTGAATTCCTCAAGGAACTATAAAATTTTTATTTGCGGATTCTATTGTTACAAGCTCTTAAAGAAGTGCCTATCTATGATAAAACAGTGAGGGATCTATGTATCAAAAGACCTGGAAGGAAACCTAAAGACCCTGCTACTATCCATGTCATGGGGAAATTTTTTGATCTTATGATTTATCAACCTTTTTTGACTAAATATAAAAACCCAGGGAACCCTAAAGTGACTATCCATATGGACAATCAGCCTATAACCAATACTTTGATTGATCTAGGGGCAGCTATTACTGTCATGACTAAAGATCTCTTCATCTCTCTAGGACTTTTTGGACTTAGACCTACACCCATAGTGCTTGAATTAGTAGATAGGTCTTGTATCAAGCCCAAGGGAATTATAGAAGATGTGGTTATCATTGTGGCTTCCTGGAACTATCCAGCCGACTTTCTCATTTTACAAACCAAATCCAACCTGGCGGGGTCATCCTTTAATCTTTGGAAGACTGTTGTTGGCCACTGAAAATGCATATATCGGATGTAGTTCTAGATCTATGGTGATCTCAGATGGGCAGGCCACTCAGAACCTGAACCTTTATCCCCTAGCAAAACCTCATATGGATTCGAGTAGTCCCTGGTTGGACGAATTTGCACCTGAATCTGATCTTTCCCTACCTCTTCTCACACTTGGAAAAGCACAATACTTTAAGGATGAAACAAGGGACAATAGAATTAATGGTTTTATTAGTGATTATCTCTCTATTGCCTCCATTAAATATTTGGGAGAAGAAGATGAGGTAGATGATGCAATTATTGAACATTTGAAAACAACTCCGCATACTATCAGCAGTCCCATTGAAATCAAGCCTGGGAAATGTTTAAACATCAATCCTAACCTAATTGTTGAACAAAACATATTGTTGATACAGTTGTTATAGAAATACAAAAGGCATTTGCATGGGACTATACAGATATGAAAGGAATCCATCCAGGCCTACGCACTCACCACATTTACCTTAAAGAGGATTGCAAACCAGTTAGACAATCGTAGTGCTGAATGAACCTCGCACTTAAGGAGAGTGAAAGAATAATTGTAGTAACTCCTTAATGCTAGTTTCATCTACCCCATATCTAACAACCAGTGGTTGTCTCCGCTTGTCATAGTTAAAAAAAAACAAGCAAATGGAGATTTTATGTTGACTATAAAGAGCTTAACAAGGCCACTCAAAAGGACTAATTTCCTTTACCATTCATTGATCAGGTCTTGGATACTCTTTCTGGAAAAAAAATCTTTTCATTTCTAGATGGGTTTAGTGGCTATAATAAAATACATATTTCCTCGAAAGACCAAGACAAGACAACCTTCACTTTCCCATGGGGTACTTTTGCATACAAATTCATTCCCTTTGGCATCTGTAATGCACCAGAAACCTTTCAGAGGGAAATATTGGGTATTTTTTTTTATCTTTTGAATGAATCCCTTGAAATATTTATGGATGATTTTACACCCTACGGGGATGCCTTTGGTACAGCATTATCTAACTTGGAAAAAGTGTTGGAACATTGTGAACAAACTAATGTTGCTCTGAGCACGGAGAAATGCCACATGATGATGACTGAGGGAATTTTGTTGGGACATTTCATTTTGACAGTTAGAATCAAGGTAGATCCTGCAAAAATTGAGGTAATCTCGAAAATCACAACCCCTAAGACTCCAAAAGAGGTACATAGTTTTTTGGGACATGTAGGATACTATAGGAGATTTATAGAGAAATTTTCAAAGATTCCATCTCCTCTATTTTTATTACTCGTGAAAGATGCAGAATTTTTGTGGACATGGAACTGTGAGAAAGCCTTTTTAAAGTTGAAAAATTGTGTAACAGCAGCACCTGTTTTACAAGGACCAAACTGGGAATTTCCATTTCATATTGCTACGAACACATTTGACATGGTTGTGGGTGTTGTTCTGGGGCAGTTGGAGGAGAATAAACCTTACACCATTTATTACATCAGTAAGAACTTAACTCCAACAGAACTCAACTACACTGTTACTGAGAAGGAATTCCTAGCAGTAGTGCATGTTATCAACATATTTCGGCACTACATCACTAGGTACCAAGTATTTTTACACACTGACCATGCCGCAATTAGATTTTTGATGAACAAGCCTGTTACTAATGGTAGAGTTACATGATGGTTATTGTTTTTACAATAATTTTATATTACTATTTTAGATAAACCCAAAAAAGATAATGTAGTTGTCGATTTTCTTTCTAGATTAACTATAAGTGATGACTGCACTACCACTGAGGATTATGTTCCAGATGAATATCTTTTTTCCATCTCTACTCACTCACCATGGTATGCAAATATATCCAATTACCTTGCTGTTGGAAAATTCCCACACCAATTGTCTTCCAAGGAAAGGAGGAAGATTATACAACAGAGTGCTACCGAGTCCTAGATAGAAGGCAATCTATATCACATCGGGCCATATTTTCAGATTAGGCATTGTGTTAGAGACGATGAGATATTTGAGATCTTGAAGGCTTGTCATGAGGAACCTTGTGGAGAACACTTCGCTGACAAGAGGAAAATACATAAAGTACTCTCAACAGGGTACTACTGGCCAACTATATTCTAGGACACTAAGAAGTTTGTGAAAGGATGTGATAGCTGCCAAAGGATGGGCTAGCCGCTGAAATCAGATGAGATGTCATTACAGCCTCAGATAGTGATAGAACCATTTGAGAAATGGGACCTAGACTTTGTGGGGCCAATTAATCCTTCATCACATCAAAAATCATGCATATTGGTCTGCACCGATTATGTCACAAAATGGGTTGAAGCAAAGGCAATAACTAAAGCAACAGAGAAGGTTGTTTTAGACTTCCTATTTGAAGATATTTGTGTTCTCTTTGGGATACTGAGAGAGATAGTGATAGATGGGGGGCCTCAGTTCACATATCATTTGATCAAGAAGCTAGTTTAAAAGTATGGAATTCATCACAGAATCACTTCACCATATCACCCACAAGAAAATGGTCAAGTGGAAAACACGAATAAAGTCATGAGGGAATCTTAACAAAGACAGTAGCCAGCCACCAAAGAAACTAGGTTGAGAAACTTCCATAGGTACTGTGGGCTTATAGGACAACATGGAGGAATACTACAGGCTTCTCACCATATGAATTGGTGTATGGTAATAATCCTCTATTCCCCATAGAGTTTGAAATAAAGACATTAAGAACATCATTGCAAGTCGATCTGGATTTGAGTATGACACAAACACAAAGACTGAACCAGCTCAATGAATTTGAAGAGAAACGGATGGCTTCTATTCGATAGACATAAATCATTCAACAACAAAGATCTAGATGGCATGATGGGTTTATTAAGAAGAAAAAATTCTAGAAATGTGATTGGCTCTTTTGTATGATTCAAGGTTCAAAGATTTCAAAGGCAAGCTTTGCACCAGATGGCTAGGTCCTTACGAAGTGGACACGGTCTTTGACAATGGGACTATACAATTGGTCACCATCGACAATGATAAGACATTGTTACTAGTTAATGGGCACCGTCTAAGGTTATATCATCAACCCACTTCGAAGGAATCATTTGTCAACATTGTCACAGACTCTAATCTTCATGTTACGACAGTAAGGGAAAATTCTCCTGTGCAACCTGAAAATTGAAATTCCAATAAGTGCAACAGTTGAAAACCACCTTTGTGGCAGCTGTTACATCTGTTTAAAAAAATAAAAATAAAAATAAATAAAAAGGAAGAAATAAATAAATAACAAAATAAAACAAAAATAAGAAATCTAATTGTGAAAACCCCTTTCTGGGGTGCAATCAGACAGTTGGTACATCCATATTTTTCTCCCCAAAAAATCATTTTCCCTTCCTGATCCATTTTATAGGATGATGGTATTCATTTAACTTTGATTTTTGTACCAATTTCTCCTAATTATTATGCTTTTGAATAATAATCAAAGGGTTGTCTTGGTTTTTAAACATGTAACATCCGACAGCCACGAACAATGTTTCTTATGTTTCGTCCCATAACAGCAATAATCATGCCAGCCAAACACACCAACACCTCCAATGATCGTGCCAACTCAAAATCTCCCTCCACGTCACCTCAGGTATGTCATTCAAAAGGTAACGTTATCATTTATGATTTGGTGATTATTGGTAGAAGTAATAATATTCCCATGACGGTCGTGGCGACTGTCACCATTAAGGTAGGGGAGGGGATATGTCCTGAAATCATTGCAAAAATTCATAGTCATAAATCTCCATCAAATTTGCATGCACCCAATTAATAACACAAATGCCAATTATGACTAAATCTGGTTGGAAAAGAGTGTGTGTACTAGATCCCATTACTTTCCATAACGAGACATTTATGAATATTAGTGTGAGGTAAAATTCAGTAATCCGTAAAATTTGTCACCTCCCATCAACCTCCTCGACTGAAACCTTGCATCTTCATTGCAAACTCGTCAATTAGGATAAGAAGAGACACTGAGAAGAAATGAGCAGTGCAGTGATATTACAGTGGGGCTGAGCAGCAAGAAGTGAATTAAAAAAAAAACAACAAGATGGGTGGAGCAGCAGTCAGGCATGAGCTAGATTCTATGGACGCCTTACAGAATTTTCCAGAAGCCTACCATATATTCAGAGACAGCGGATGGATTGAGTATTTCTAGAATCTAGAAGACTTAGACGAGGTAGTGGAAATCTAATTCGCTCAGAATTTGAACAACAATCAAACCCGAGTTAGGGGCCTGCAAGTTGAGGTGACTGAAGAGGTAATTGCCCAGGTAACTACATTTCCAACAGAGGGGAAGAGGTGGTTTAACATAAAAATCAATGAGCCCTCCTTGAAAGAATACTTCTTAAAAGGAGAAGAAAAATTGGAGAAGAAAGGGAGAGGAATTGACAGGTTGTCGCTTCCTCATCCTTGAGCAGATGTCTCCCTAGGTTTAATTAAATATATCACTTGTGAGGGAAGATCCACGATAGTATTTAAATATATCTTTTCTCTACTTAATCACCTTCGAAACCAACAAAATATTAATCTTCCATTCTACTTGTTAGGGAATATCAAGCATATGGCGGTAGCAGTAAAGACAACAGCACACCCGAAAGCATGTGGCAGCCCAATCGACCTCATCGAATTAATGCGACATTGGATGATAGAGCGAGCAAGGGAAAAGCTTTGGAATAATTCAGCGAAAGAGGTTGAGGACAAGTGAGGAAACGGAGACCATGACTTCGGGGAGGTAAGGCGGAAGAAGAAACCCAAACTCGCAAAAGTTAAAATTGGGAAAGAACCTGCTGTAGATGTGGGGTGGGGATAGGAAGCAAAACAAAGGGTGAAATTCAACATACCCTCGACCCACAGAGCTTCTTTCATGAAAATTATATATTATGGAGCAATGCAACACATAAAATATGCGGAAAACAAAAGCACACAAAACACATAAAACTAGAGAGACACAGATATACGTGGTTCACCCAGTTTGGGCTACGTCCACCCCGAACAGCCAGTCCTTCCTTTCTATTATCCAGAAAAAATGAAGAGACAAAACCTACAACATATCTATTGTAATATCCTCTGTTCTCTCTCACAGTCTCCCTCTCTATTTCTCGCTCCGAGAATACACATACAATACACAACCACAATACAATGCCCTTATACAAGGAAGGGGTTGCCTTGTAGGGAAAAAAACCCCAAACTAAACATAACTTCTACCGTCAGATCATCCACCTAATGAATATCCCAGATTTACTATAAATTACTATATGTTTACAAGGAAATTTTACATCTCTTTTTAGCTTCGGGGGCAATGCCCCCGAAACCCCCCGCCAAGGGGGGCTCCAAAGCCGCAGCACTCTCAGACCCCCAGCGTTAATTTCGGGCGGCGTTGCCGCCCATTTTAAGGTACAGGGGTCCAAAGCTGTGATACAAAGTAAACAAGATAATCAGGCTCCACACCCAACAATCTCCCACTTGGAGACTGATTGTAGCAACTCCATCGCTACTTCATTTGCTGGACAATGACTCCTCTTTGGACATGGCTGTTCCTCATCTTCATCGTCATCCTTGAAGACCAATTGAAACTGAGCATGTTCTCAGTTTCTCCCTGGTTACAACTTTTGTTAGCATATCTGCAGGATTCTGGCTAGTGTGTATCTTTTCCAGCTTCAACTCTCCATCTTCCAATACCGACCGTATGAAATGGTACTTGACATGTATGTGTTTAGTCCTGCAATGAAATGTTGAGTTCTTTGCAAGATGAATAGCACTTTGGCTATCACTGTATAGTGTGCCCATATCATGCTTCTTACCCAATTCATCCATAAACCTTTGTAACCAAATCATTTCTTTACTAGCCTCTGTAGCAGCAACATACTCTGCTTCTGTTGTTGAAAGTGCAACAACACTTTAGATTTTTGAAACCCAACTGACAGCTGTTCCACCTACAGTAAATACAGATCCTGTAGTTCTTCTCCTGTTATCTCTGTCACCTGCCATATCTGCATCAACATATCCCTGTAGATCAATGTTTGAACCACCAAAGCATAATGCTTGATTTGTGGTACCTCTCAAATATCTGAGAATCCATTTTACTGCCATCCAATGTTCTTTTCCTGGATTGTTCATGTACCTACTTACAACTCCCACTGCATGTGCAATATCAGGCCTTGTGCAGACCATTGCATACATTAAGCTTCCAACTGTTGATGCATATGGAACTTTAGACATGTAGTCCATTTCTTCTTGGGTCTTGGGGCACATCTCCTTACTAAGTTTGAAATGGCTAGCAAAAGGTGTACTAACTAGTTTTTCATTCTGCATATTAAATCTTTTCAACACCTTTTCTATGTACTCATTCTGAGACAGTGTTAATTTGCGATTTTTCCTGTCTCTAGTTATCCTCATACCAAGGATTTGTTTTGCAGCTCCCAAATCCTTCATTGAAAATGAATTTTCCAATTTTATTTTGAGCACATTTATTTCCTGCATGTTAGATCCCGCAACAAGCATGTCATCTACATACAATAACAATATAATATAGCTGCCATCATTTTGCCTTTTTAGATAAACACAATGATCAGAGTGACATCTAATATAACCTTGTTCAGACATAAACTTGTCAAATTTTAGATACCACTGCCTTGGAGCCTGTTTTAAGCCATACAAGCTCTTCTTTAGCCTGCACACTAATTTTTCTTTCCCTTTGACCTCATATCCTTCTGGTTGCTCCATATATATCTCTTCCTCCAAATCTCCATGGAGAAATGTTGTCTTTACATCTAACTGTTCAAGATGTAAATCTTCCGCTGCTACAAGACTTAAAATAGTTCTGATTGAAGTCATCTTAACAACAGGAGAAAATATTTCATCAAAATCAATACCTTTCTTCTGTGCAAACCCCTTCACCAAAAGTCTAGCT
Organism: Pinus albicaulis; assembly: GCA_034641835.2. Classification (NCBI taxonomy): domain Eukaryota; kingdom Viridiplantae; phylum Streptophyta; class Pinopsida; order Pinales; family Pinaceae; genus Pinus; species Pinus albicaulis. The sequence goes on along the minus strand of CM076578.1, from coordinate 189,617,349 downwards.
TTGTACCTCTGTTTTCCTCCATCTTCTTCCTTCAGCCTGTAAACCCATTTATTCTGCAATGTAGTTTTACCTGCAGGCAACCTGACTAAGTCCCAAGTCTGTTTATGCATTAAGGAGTCCATCTCTTCTTCCATGGCTAGCTCCCACTTCTTCCTGCTTTCAACTTGCATTGCTTCTTCATAACATTCAGGTTCACCAGAATCAGTCAACAATAAATAATATAATGAAGGAGAGTATCGTTCAGGGGGTCTACTTATCCTGGTAGATCTTCTAACACCACTTTCAGGTGTTTGAGGTGCATGTTGCTGTTGTGGTGGTTGTTGTTGTTGTGGCTCTTGATTATTATTATTTTCAGGCACCTTTACCTTTTCTGTGATCTCATCAAGAACTGTGTATTCTTTGTTTTCTTTTTCCTGTTTCTTTTCCTGCAACTGATTCTTATACAATACATTTTCATTGAATATTACATCTCTGCTCCTAATGATTTTGTGATTTTCATAATCATATAAGAGATAAACAAAATCATTAACACCCTATCCAATAAAGGTACATTTCTTTGATTTTGCCTCAAGCTTTGTTCTATTTTCTTTATTAATATGGATAAAGGCCTCACAACCAAAAGGCTTTAAAAAAGAGTAGTTTACCTTTTTACCTGTCCATGCTTCCTCTGGAATACCACCATCCAAGGAACTTGAAGGCCCTCTGTTTATTAGATAAACAACAGTATCTACAACATCTGCCCAAAATTGTAAAGGCAATCCCGCATGCAATCTCATGCACCTTGCACGCTCCATGATTGTTTTGTTCATCCTTTCTGAGACACCATTTTCTTGTGGTGTTCTTGGAACTGTCTTCTCTCTAAGAATTCCATGCTCTGAATAGTACCTATCAAACTCTTTGCTGCAATATTCACCTCCATTGTCTGATCTGAGACACTTCAACTTCTTTCCTGTCTCAATCTCAACCAAAGCTTTCCATTTCTTGAAAGTATCAAATACATCATATTTATTTTGAATACAATAAATCCAAGTTTTTCTAGTTGCATCATCAATAAAAGTAACATAATAACGAGAGCCACCAAGAGATGATACCTGAGCAGGTCCCCATACATCTGTATGCACAAGATCTAATTTTTCGCTCTTCTTTTCTTTCCCAACTCTGAGAAATCTGACTCTCTTATGTTTTCCATAAATGCAATTCTCACAGAAATCCAAATCAACATTCTTCAAACCTGGCAACAAATTTCTTGAGTGAAGAATCTTCATCCCCTTCTCACTCATGTGTTCGAGCCTATGATGCCATAATGCTGCATCTGCTCCTTTGGAAGTTAAAGCATTAACAGAGTTAGAAATACCATTGCATAAATACAATGTACCAACCTTTTCTCCTTTTGCTATTACCAGGGCTCCTTTGGTGACCTTCCAAGTTTTATCTGTGAAAGTTGTCACACAACCTTCACCGCTTAACTGCCCTGTTGAAATCAGATTTTTCTTCAGATCTGGAACATGCCTTACCTCCTTTAGTAGCCATTGGTTTCCATTTTGTTGTTTTACAAGAACTTTACCCATTCCAACAATTTTACAGGGTTTATCATCACCCAAATGAACTTGTCCAAAATCTCCTTAAACATAGTCATGAAAATATTTCTTATCAGGTGTGGCATGGAATGAAGCCCCTGAATCTACAACCCAAGAATCAGTAACATTTTCGAAAGAAAGAATCAAAGCATCTTGTAACACATCACCCGTCACATTTGCTTCATGATTTTTTTCTTGCTATGTGTCTCCTTCTCTTCCCTTCCGAGATCTACAGTATTTCTTTAGGTGTCCTCTCTTTCTGCAATTCCAGCACACTATTCCTGATCTGGACTTGGATCTACCTTTCCTTGATTTACTGCGATATCCCGAGCTCTTTCCTCTTTCCATTCTTCTTCCCCTAGACTCTGCACTCAAAGCATTACCTGATGTCTCACCGGAGCTTTTTTGTCGCATTTCCTCGCTAAGGATAGCACCAACAACATCATCAAACTTTAAAGTACTAGATCCAGAGACAGAGTTACTAATGGCCATTACTAAACCATTCCAACTCTCTGGCAATGAGCACAAGAATAACAGAGCTCTAACTTCATCATAAAATTTTACCCCTACAGAACTTAACTGACTGGTAACTGTATTAAATTCATTTAAATGGTCTGCAACAAATCCACCTTCCGACATCTTCATATTAAATAGTCGTTTCATAAGAAATACCTTGTTTGAGGCCGAGGGTTTTTCATATAGTTTCGCCAACGTCTGCATCAAACCCTCTGTTGTTGTTTCCTTCAAAATGTTGAAGGCGATTGATGCCACAAGGCACAACCATACTGTTTTGAGTGCCTTTCTATTGAGAATGTTCCATTCCATGTCTGTCATGGCTGTCAGCTTCTTTGTTTTTCCACTCAATTGTAGGTACGTATATTTCGATCCAAAATCTTCCATCCTGCATCTTCCATGTGCCCAATTCTTGGCCATTAAATTTCTCAAAACTTCTAAACTTACTGCATATCACCATCTTCGCCATTGCTCCCACTAAACTAGGAACCCTTCTTTCCCGCGAAACTTATCGTACAAATAGACCTTCGGCTCGATACCAGCTTGTTAGAAAATTATATATATTACAGAGCAATGAAACACATAAAATATGCGGAAAACACAAGCACACAAAACACATAAAACTAGAGAGATACAAATATACGTGGTTCACCCAGTTTGGGCTATGTTCACCGCAAATAGCCAGCCCTTCCTTTCTATTATCCAGCAAAATGAAGAGACACAACCTACAGCAGATCCATTATAATATCATCTGTTCTCTCTCACAGTATCCCTATCTGTTTCTCGCTCTGAGAATACACATAAAATACACAACCGCAATACAATACCCTGATACAAAGCGAGGGGTTGCATTCTAGGGGAAAAAACCATAAACTAAACATAACTGCTACCGTCAGATCATTTGCCTAATGAACGGCCCAGATTGACTAGAAATTACTATATTTTTACAAGGAAATTACAGGCCACGGGCGCCGCTCGAAAGTGCTCCCAGACCCGGGGCTCCATAAATGCATCCACCCCCCCTTGACCCCTTAACAAGCGATGTGATACAAAAATAAACAAGATAATCGTGCCCACACCCAACATTCCTACAAATGGTGCGTACGTAAGGTATACAAGAAGGGGTATATTAGAAGAAGAAAGGAAACCCTCTTCATCAGGTAAGGACGAAACTCATGTCCTGTTTTTAGAACTTGAAAATCTAAGAAAGGAAAATGAGGAATTAAAGTGAACATTATCTAAGGGGAAGGAAATCCTTGTGCCTATATACACTACATGTTTTAAAGAATTAACAGCAACGGGATATAAGGTTTGTAGAGAAAACATCAGCCCAATGGAAACAGAAACATAACGACATGAGGTTGTTACACAAGAACTTGCTGAGGATACTGTTGTTACACAAGAACCAGCAGTTAAAGTAGAGCCTCCTGTAATAATTGACCTAGAAGCCAACCCATAAGAACTTGTGGATGCCACTCCTATTGTAGAAGAAACAACAATGGAAACAAAGGCTACTCTAGGTGGAAACGAAGGGCTAACACACAAGAACCCACCAAGGAAGTTGTTGTTACACAAGAAACAGCAGTAGAGGTGGAATAACCCCATTTAGCAGAGGTTGTTACACCCATTATTGATGTGGATATTGAATGCAGAAGAACGTCAGGTCCCATATCAGGATGGAGTTCTGAGAAAATCTTGTTAATTTCTGAATTACAAAAGTGGAAACAGGAAGAAATCTCCCTTCGGGAGTGGATGATTTCACTGAAAGAAAATCAGAGAGAGATAGACGCCCTTCATGAAATATGGGTGAAATAAGAGTTGAAGAAAGGATGGGAGAATTATAAGAAGAAGGAAGCCCTGAAGAAATAGGAGGAAAAATTGTTGTTGTTACAGCAGTAGGTTCAAGATCTTACCATAGATAAGCAAAAAATTCATGATCTCACCCTCAATTAGCTAGGTTGCAGGTGGCCTTCTCCATCATATCCTATTTTTCTATGGGAACGTTACTTCCTGTTCCAGATGAAAGCCATTATGGAGGACAGATCCTATTTATGTTCTTCCACTCGCACATTTTTAGATGTTTTTCGTTCCTCCGATTTTGATGAGAAAAGTGTGTTGTGTGAGCTATTCTTACACAAAATCATTTGTGAGAATATGAGTATGCAGATGGTTGTGACAGTATTCTACTATATGGGGAATCTTCAGTTGCGAGCTTTTGTGTCCTTCATGAAGAAACAGATTGAATGGCATTTGGCCATCAAATCTATGGATTCTAATGAGGAGAAGATGACATTAAGGGCTCGGGAAGAAATGGGACGGGCCCCCAAGTTAAGGTGAGAATTTAAGATAATTTAAGTACTCTGGGATTAAAGAACTAGTTACCACTTATAGAAGAAGAATTGTGAACTTCTACCTCAATCAGTTCTCAATGATGAAGAGCCGAGATTTGACTAGGTGCTTGAAATGCACGGAAGCTAGCAGTGTTGAGCTACTGAAGGGGGACCCATTATCATTCCATAATTTCGTGGTGGTTGTTACACTTGTACCAGCGTATGCATAGATCATGCAATCCCTTAGTTATTTGTGGCTCGGATTGAGATTCAAGTTTCCTTTAATCTAGATGCCAATTGAGGATTATCAGAGTAATTCTGGATTGAGTAAGTATGAGTCAGAGTCCTGGGTACGAAAGTTGATGGCCAATCATGGGTACAGGCCTACAGACAAAGATATAGTTGGCGCTTATGATCTCATCGACTTGCACCAGAGATATTCCCATGAGAGATGAGTTTGCATGAGGACATGCAAGTATTTCAGTTGAGGGAGATGTTGGGTGCCAATTTTGAACACTTTTCCTACATTTGTTTTCCCTATTTTTCCTCATGACAATAACCAATGGGACTATATTTGCCTCTTTTTCCTACCTTTTTATCCTAACTTGTGTTATTTCACCTTATTTTAATTACTCTGACATTTTATCAATTATTATGATATATCGTGCCTTTTTATGACTAATTGAGGATGAATGTTTGGAGAAGATATATGGTCTTTGTGTTGTCTTTCCATATGTCATTTGTAGCACCAAAGATCCCGATCACGAGGTACATAGGAGAAGTTAAGGGTTTGTTGTTACAATGAGCAATGTTGTTATGCCTTGCTATAACAGACCCATCAGCAAACTACTATTACACTCTGTTGTTACAGACCCGCTGGTGAACTTTTGATATAGTTGTACCGCTGACTGGATCTCGTCAACACCTGTTGTTGACCTGTCCTTTAGATGTTACACTACAGTTGTGGTTTTATTGCGATAGTTGTAGAAGTTGTTTAGCATTGTATTTTTAGATAAAAACCTATGGGCAGTTTTGATTGTAATCTATAATTTTCTAGTCAGAATTTTATTAAGAAGTGGTTATAACCATATGTATTATATTTCGATCAACATCATAATCATAAGATTCTCATGACTAATCTATCCCTTGATTTTCGAAGATGTAACCACTATATATTTCTTGGCCCTAGAGGTCGAAAGGTTAGCAGAGAACAACATTATTTTGGCTCTTTAATTGTGCTCATATTAATACAGATTATCTTGTTATTGTTGTTACATGTGTTATTCAATTTAGTTTATGTTAAGTTCTTTCTCTACCTGCGCCCTGCTAGGGAGGAAGGGCCCTCCTTCTTAGCAGGGATTGAAGTGATTAAGGTAGTTGTGTATATGTCTTTGTATTTTTTTATGTATTAGTAGAAGTGTTGTTGTTGTTGTTTCAGCTGTGAATATATCCACTTCAATTTCAATATTTCTATGCTGTTACACATGTTACAACCAAAATCGTAATTCGATCGCTACCGATCGACAACTTCAATGTAATTATTTCAAACAAATCTTGTGATCGAGGCTTAGCTCTCCTTAACCCGAGAGGCCTCAAGGTTAATGATATAGGATATAGATAGATGGCTAACTCTATTATTTGTGTTTTGGTTCAGGTTGAGAAGATGAATGCTTGCTACCATTGGGCTATGGAGTTAGTGATAGGGCTCTCTAATAACAAAGGCTTTCCTTGTGGAAGTTGAGGCTTGTATATACTTCAATGAAAGGGTAAACATTCAGAAAATCCCAATAACTTGAAGTTCAAAGGAAGTCGAGCATGTAATACATGAATTCCGAGTAATGATACATCAAGGCTATGGAAGAGAAACATTTCAAAGATAGGACATAAAACTCATTGAAAATACACTAAGAATCTCATGTGAAGACGAAAAAGCACCAATCCAAAGCTTTACAAAGTGGTCTGCTTAGATAACATTTTCCAACCTGTAGGTTGAAACCAACATCAGCATGTATACATTGGGCTTATGGAGTCAAAGAAATCTCAGAAAATCAGTGAATCTAATTTACATGTAAATTGAGGCATATCATGGTTTTTAGTCATGAGACATACACTTGAAACATGTAAAAACACAGTCAGTCCATTTATAAAGGAAGTCAAAGCATCTAAAGATGAGTTCTAAGTAATATATATGAACACCACTACAAATAATATATATAATAAACACTAATAGAACAGGAAAACACTAAAAATCCCTTCTGAATCTCAAGTTTTTCAAGTAGAAGCTCTCTGCATTAGCTGAAACAATCTTTTTACAATATGCACCAGTTTTGCCAAAATGTCTCCAACCCTTTGCTAATTCGACCTCTTGGCCTTTAATAGACCATTAAAACATGATATTAACTCATATTCTACTATATACTTCGAATTCCTAACTCTTGACACCTTGCATAACCATAAAACATCAAATTTATGACAAACAGACACCTATCCTACTTGACAGTCCTATTTCAACTAGGACTCAAACTCTTCATTACTATATTTAACAACCTTATCCTAACAACCTTATCTATTTTAAATTACATAATTGACAAGTGTATCATCACATGCTCAAATTTGGATGATGGGCTTGAGCTCTTCATGACCACTTTGCTGACCTCCACATAAGCAGGAAAGCAAACCCTGTTTTTTAGGCATATGGTCTTTTGCATTCATAGAACATTCTAACCATCATGTACTCTTAATTTCATGGTCCTTTGTTGTTTGAAGTTGAAGTAACACATGAAAAATCTCCTCCCTAGGCTCTAGCTATCCATAACCATCATCAAACTGTTCAAATGAGCTGAAAATAGACTGTGCTATGAAAACAAGACAATTTCGTAGCGCTTTTCATAGCGCTGACCTTTAACCCCTTTTTCTTCAAATTATTGACTTATTTCCTTAAAAATAATCTTCATTACCTTTATATATATCCTCCATAGAAATTTCAAACCTTAATTCATATTTTTACCCCCCAAATTTTGATGAAAAAGGGCAAGAAAAGCTGCTACAGCAGTTTCGTAGCGCTTTTTGCCTCTTTTACACTGCTTGCGCTACGAAAATGCTGAGTGAGTAGTTTTGTCCAAATTTTTCCAAAATGAAAATTGTAAATGTGATAAAAACTAAAAATCAATATTATTTCATCATATCACTTTAAAATAGTCATTCTAGCCTTCTTGAGGTCCCTTCTTCATTTGCAATAGGTTGGCCTATTGGTTTTTCCCATTTTTTCCTGAAAAATAGGTCTTGGGATAGAGCCTATATATCCTACTCCATGATTTATTTTGAGAAAAATAAGGAGGTTTTTGTAGTCCATGATGTATTGAACAAAAAATTCTCTTGGTTTTCTGAAACCCATCTCCTGCTTTCCAGAAACTGCCTTTGAAAAACATGTGTAAAATAGGAAAACTTTGTTTCTAAAAATAGGGCTTCAAAGAAATACTTGTATCTCCCAACTGATAACACTTGGGAGAAACATGAGTGAGGTTTTTGTAGCTGGGGGTGTGATGAAAATAAACCTCTGTCAGAATTTAAAAATACTTTTTCATTTCGACAGAAACAGAACTTGAAGTTGACTTCTAAATAGTCATGTAAAAGACATTTTGTAACAGCAGATTCATAGCACATTTTAATTTATCAATTTCTCCCGACTCCTAATGAATTTGAGGAAAATAAGAGAGGTTTATGTAGCTAAGTCCAGTAGGAAGAAAAACCTCTTTAATTTTCCTAAATTTGTTTTTATTTTCTCAGAAAGCTCCTTGGAAGTTGACTACCCAAAACTAGAAAACAGAGTTTTTGCTTCATATTGTGCTACGAAAAGACAACGCTTTCGTAGCGTAAAACGACTTTTTTGAACTAGTGGTGCTATGAAATTAAGGTTTCTTAGCTAATTGGCTAGTTTTGATGAAAAAATTAGGGAAATGAAATGAATGATGAAATTATGAGTGACTTGACATGAAAAACCTTTAAAATGGATTTGTTTAACACTAAGGAAGGTTAAAACCTAAAAATCTAATAATCCCTTTTGGTCAAATTCATGAAATGACTCCTAAGACCCTATTTTGACCCATGAACAAAAACAAACTTGAAAAAATGATGTTTTGAGAAATTTTGAGTGATAACAACACATATGATATTAGAGACACTAGCTAGATAATTTTTGTGTGGTGCACTAGAATATATTAATTGAAGTGTGATTCCAGTCTTGTAGATCATTTTATTTCTCCATGAGTGATTTAATTCCAAAATTTACTTTAGCAACGATTTATTTTATTTGGAATTTCTTCTAGTTGAGTGTATCGGCATAGACAGTGAAACTATCATTGAAATAAAAGACACCCCTGGATTAATAATTTATGTGTACTATTTAGTCATTTAATAGTGATTAATACAACCCAACACATGTGATGAGGGTGAAGTCCCACTCGAACTATGAAGCCAATGCTTCACATGTTTCTCATCCCGAGGCCTTCTTGTTGTTCTTATTTTGTGGACAATTTATGGCATAGTGTCCATAATCATGACAGTTGAAACATTTCACCTTTAAAAAGTCTCGCTTCTTTCCTTCCTTTTCGGTCTAGGATTTGGAATGGGATGCCTTACCTTTTCCTTTCTCTGCCTTGCCATCCAAGGCACAGTTCTCCTCATCATCGTTCTTTGATGAGGATCTATCTCTGGTGCTCCGTCGAAAATCTTCTTGTACCAAGTCGGACCACAGTCACTCCAACTTTGGTAGCTTCTCCCTCCCATTCACAAAGACCTGGTAGCTATGCGGGCTCTTAGGAAGGCCTAGAAGTGTTACGCTCACCAAATCATCATCGGCAATAATCACCCCATCACTTCCAAGCTCATCTCGACACTAAGTGAACTTCGTTAAGAATTTCTCGATCGTGTCATTATTCTCCATTTTGATCTTTCTTAGCTTCTCTTTCAGCGCTAGCTTCCTGTGGTCACTTCTACTTTGAAACAGATCTACCAAGGCCTTCCACATCTAATATGGAGTTTCCTTCCCATGGATACTCAATACAATATGATCTCGAACTCCCTCTAACAAGATCATTCTCACCTTTGCTACACTCTTCTTCCATGCATCAATTTTTTGAGCATTTGTTGCAACGGTCTGAGGAATATCAGTGTCAATGAATGCCTTTAGTCAGTTTTCCTCCAACACTGCCTCCATTTTGTCCTTCCATGCTATGTAATTTTAATTTCCCTCGATTTCATATTAGAGTTTCAAGCCATTGAAATACATCTTGATCTGCTGCTGGTCCAAAATAATGAATATGCAAATTCGATGTACCTTTTCAATAAAAACTCAATTTCGTCTCTTTTATTATGATTCTTGGCACTCTGATACCATGTATAAAATCTAACAATGGGGTTCAATCTGATCTTATAATGTACTAAAAAAACATATTGAATCCTTCTACAATTTGCAAAAACAAAACGTGATTGCACAATCACATAAAAAGTAAGAGAAATAAGTAAATCAATCACACAAAAAAATATGTATATAGGGAAAGCACACTTTCTAAAACCCCACTATCTATATATTGTATAAATTCAAGACCACTGAAAAATACAATGATTTATCTCACCAAGAAACTCTTGCACTCTTCCAACTGTCTCACTCCACTCTAGGAAAAACAAGTCAATTACTTAACCAATTCTTAGCCTCTATTCAACCTGCCTTTCTCACGCATCTTGGAGGATTTTTCTCCCTATTAAATAGGAAATTCCCTTGAATTTATTTTGCAATGCATCCTTGGCCTGCACATGACTCTATAATTGACTTGTACAATTTTCTAATTATACAACTAATAATTATCATCCCTTTAACCTCAGTATCAACTGGGCCTTCCTTAGAACTGGCATGCAACACCTATTTATAGTGAATTATCAGTTAAATGATTAATCACTCATTGTATTAAATCATATTTAATTCATTGGACCTATCTCTACCTAATCTGAGTTAGAACTAGTTAAATTGATTTTAACTCAATTAATTGAGTTAACTAATTACAACTCACAAATAACTGTAAGTGAACCCTCTTAAATCATGGGGACAACTCTACATGCTTGCTCTCTAGCTCTCAACTCAAATTTCCTAAGCTAACTTAGTATTTCTGACTTAGTTAACTAATACAAGTTTTTTTTTTGTAAATCAGAGGAATCGACAACATCAAGTAGCTTTCACACGCACAGCGTGGGATCCAACCCTCCGGAAACCACTATAACCTCTCAGGGAACCGACCAGCCTGCAAGAGTGGTACCCAAATAAGACGATACTTGAACTCTTGACCTGCTTAACAGCACGAATGCCATAACAGTGCGTCCGCTGGCCACTAGACCATGCCCCTACGGACAGTTAACTAATACAAGTTGTCATGAGATGAAATTACAATTTCTCTTCCAATTTAATCAAAAGAAAATTAAATCAAAGCCCCCTTGGGTGCCATTTCTTATTTCCATTTCAAAAAAAAAAAAAAAATCTAGAAAAAAATGCAGAAGACAATCAAGAAAAAGAAAGTATGATGTTTTTATGCAATGGAAATTCCAAATAACAATATATTTTCTTTTAATTATGGAGAAATGCTTTTAAAATAATTAATATTTAAATAATAATTTAATTTTTGGTCACATACTCAGAAGTTTGTTAGGTTTGAAAGATTTTGAAAATGAAAAGGGAGAAAAAACCAAATAATTTAAATACATTCATATAAAAAAATCATAATTCATTTAAAAGAAAAAATTAAAAACCAAACGAGAATATATATTAATTTTATTAATAAATAATAAATACAAAAATTGATTTTAAAAAATGTGTGTTATATATATATATATTAATATTAGTAAATTCAAGTTTAAATAAAAACTTAGATTTTTAATAAATTGTGGAAATACATTTTTAAAGTTATATTAAATAGAAGATAATTAAAAATTTAGCTTTAAGAAATACCATGTGAAGTAATTAGAACCCTAGTCACCATTATCATGGAAAAGTGATTAGAAGTCGAATGAAACCAGACATTAAGCTTAGCTTCACTTATAGGTCATCATGAGTTATATAACACCTTCCCATACTAACATTAAACCCCAACAATAAATCCAATCCAACTAGGTGTATCCAAAAAGTCTGCTCCAAAAATAGTTCATCTATATAGCATGTAATTGAACAATGGAATCTCAACAAGCTACAAGTCATGGCCAATAACATTGACATCCATGCATTCTTCTATGCTGATATATTAGAAACAATATTATGGGATGTCAAAAACCATGGCCCAAAATCACAACTTTTCACCACCTTTAAGTTAGACCAATCACAATTGTGCAAAGTTCCTACTTATCTAGCAAAACCATATCAACTCAATTTTCTTTTATGTTTATTTTCTCCAACCATAGCATTGACCATCGCTTACCATATGACCTCAATGTTCTTTGTCTTAGAATATAAGTTGGAACTTTTGGCAAAATGGATTTCACTTTTGCTATAAAAATTCAATACATATTTTTCGTGCTACAAACCTAGTTCCAAGATTTTGCTTCAACACCAGTGTGACATTGTTTAGTTTTTAATTTAATATGAGAAGCAAGTGGTGTACCAATAGGTTTTGCATCAACAATATCAATTTTTTCTAAGGAATTGTTGTTGTGACAATGAACGTGTCTTTTCGTTCTTAAATGTATAATGAATTTTGCATCCCAAAATCTTCCGTATCTGCTCTAAATTATTCATTACAAAAGTGTTATTAATTTTCTAACCTTAATCATCAACTTATCTTTTTTGACAATCAACATAATAAGACTTTCATCTCTTTTAATATAATGCACATAACGAACTACATTTACCCTTTAAACTATTGTTACACAAAATGTCAAATTTCTTATAGCATTGAAAAGGCTTGTTTCAAACCCATATAGACCCTTTTCAACCCTTTTCAACCCACAAATCAAAGTTTCTAATTTTTCCTAATAACTTGTTGCTTTTATATATATATATATATATATATATATATATATATATATATATATATATTCTGTAAATCTCCAATTCCAAATTTAGACTGCTACAAGACCAAGTACTAGTCATATTAATGTCATTTCTACAATTTTGTAAATCAATATTTCTTTTGCCCAAATCCTTTCTCCCACTAACATTGTTTTAAACTACGTACCATTACACACACTTGCTTTTTAAAACATTTTCCAGTATTCAACCAAATTCCATGTCTTTAATTAACCGTCATTTTATTTGATACACACTTGTTTTCGAAACATTTCTTCCTTCTAACATTCAACCAAATTCCATGTCTTTTATCAACTAGGCCATTTAACTTTCATCCAAAGCCTTGCCATTATAATATTTTTTTCTCCTTTTCTTTTTATACCATGGTGAATTAGTGGAGTAATTTAAACACAAGATAAATCCTAGTACTTATCCTATTATATTAAAGTATATCCAACATCTACAATTATCCTTATTATAAGGTGAGTCCAACATCTAGTAAGTCAAATATACTAGAATTTATGACTACAAGATTCCATATCGCACGAGAGTGAGGAAATCACTCCTTGAGTATTATCACAAAAAATCAAATCATATCTATCATTCAATCAAATTTCATAATTTTAGAAAGATACCTTTGTACTTCCATACATTTATTAATAGTTTTAACATTTAATCATTAAAAATAACATCCCTACTCCTAATAACTCTAATAACTCCTACAAGCGTAAAGATCCTAATCCACTAATAACCTAACTAGTTATTAACTTATCCAAAATGCATTTCAATGGACTTATTAATAGTTTTAAACATTTAATCTTCATTAAAAATAACATCCCTACTCCTAATAACTCTAATAAATCTCCCATGTTTTAAAAGATCCCAATCCTACCACTAATAACCTAACTGCTATTAACTTATCCTTACAATGCATTTCAATGACTTTTCATCCAAGTGATACTTCTTTATAAAATTATTAGCTTTACATTGGCGGGTTTATGGATACATTGTGATGATATTAGATTTAATAAATCAAATACGCTTTATTTATGTTTTATTAGTTAATGTTATTTAATTGCTTACATGTAATATTGTTAGAGGATTTAGAATTTTTTGTAGGGAATCCAAAAATTTGAGGTAAAATTTTGATTTCAGTTTTTTATCAGATAAGGCGAATCTGCAATTTTAAAACTTAAAAAACTTTTAAAACATTTTAATTATACAAAAATTAATTATCAAATTTGTGATTTTCAATAAATTATTGCATGATTTTAAAGAAATTTGATTAAAAATAACCTACTTAAAAAATCCAAAGAATCACACTAAAAATAACCGTATTGTTTCTATGTTAAAAAAATTAATCTCAGTAATAAAGTTTTTAATGATGCGTTTACAATTTTGTTAAGTAAACCACCTTCTTAGTCAGCTCCTCCGCCTTGATCATGAAGAATAATTTCCAAGCGGCTGTTCTCTCTTTTACCAGAATGTTCATCCTGTTGTGCCCTTGCTTTTGGAAACCTCGACTGGTTGTAAAATCCTTCGTATTTTGTGGGTACCTTGCCAAATTGTTTCATTTCAAGACGTACAATTATTAATGCACCTAACCTATTAAGAAACAAGCTCTATCCAAATCCACATTTGTCTTCAAATCAACATGATTCCAACTGTATTATCCCAGATGATACCTGCTTTGGGGCCATCTATTCATCTTCCAACCGGTGTTATTGGTAAGATTAACAAGATATACACAATTTCTTGGGGTGGGCCTAGTGACAAGAAATATCCTCTTTGTAGCTTATCTTTATCAAATAGACCTTACGATATAAATGGGGGTATACTATAAAATTCAGCGATTTCAACAAAGGTTCTTCTTACTAAGTCCTTGATTATTAGACAGTTCTGCATATGAATGCCATCAATGAGTCAGCAACATTATCAAGGTGACGCTCTTTCTATCAATATAATAATTTTTCTTCCCACAACATTTCATGTATATGGCGAGTTTCAAAAGAGTTGTGCCTCTTATTAATCGATTAATTTGGAAATTTCGACGGAGCTATATTCCGACAATATTGAATTTTTCCGACAATACAATAATATGTTCCATCTCATTGCCTTTCATGTATCGACGCACTGGTATCCCTGTGATTTTCACAAGCACCATTTCCAGTCTTATGGTGCTCCTATTTTCAAAACTGTTGATCAATTAGGTTTAGAAGGGGTCAGCGTCAAGAATGGATTTATTCCAGGATTGTTTGAGTTGTGCCGGGTTATGTTATGCTCCTGGTGATCAATAATTTGAATGGCTCACTAAAGAATGATTTGGTTATAGTTAAGGAGGTATATAATTTTACCATTGTCATTTCAACAACAAAATGCTTCCAAAATCTTCTTTACTTATTACCGGAATATTCCAACGTAAAATTATCTTGGGTGGTCAGGTTTGGTGCGAAAAAGTTCTCTACATGGATAATTCGTAGCATATTACCACGTCCATTACAGTTATTTGATGTTCAAATGGATGAAACAATCTCACATTTATTCTTCACCGCCTCTGTTACTACGATATGGAAATTATTCACTTTTCCTTCTCAATTCATCATGGATTCTCAGATTTCATCTCTCACGACAAGAATGGGATTAAATCAATAGCGACATAAACGCTTCCCCTTTCTATTTCATAAGGCGGGAGGCTTTGGTTGCCTAATTTTTCTGGGATTTTTGAGCAAAGACCATTTCCTCATTCAAATGTATATCTAGCTAAATCTTGATGGATGATTTGACCAACAACATTCTGTTATTGACGGTTCCTATCATATATTAGGACCACATGAATTACATCCTCGCCATTTTTTTAATAAATTTCATTGATGGTATTACTAGATGTGGATTAAATTATGATCGAACGATACCACATTTTCTAATAGCGCCTGGCACTACCAATAAGGGTTTAGATTATGGCATATGGGAGGTCTTCTCGTTGCATCGTATCTTCAAATTCATAATGTTAACATATATGGGGACTTCAACATCATTGGTTGGATTACCGGCTGCATTTCATATGTCCTCCCCGAATCTTCATGGTTGGATTCTAGAATACGTCATTTGGCGGTATAGGCTAGATTGCCCTCATTAATCATATTTATCGAAAATAATACTAGGGTTGATCTGCCAAGAAGGGTCTTCTAGTGATTTGGATCCATGAAGATCATCCATATCACTTATGCGTATACGATGAAGATCATTCCTTGGTCCTATGAGTATCATCATAAGAACTTGGGTCGCTCATATTATGTCTAAATAGTGTTTTTTCAGGGTTTTGTTTTTGGCCATAGGTTTTTGTTTCATGCCGCTCGATGTTTATGCTTCTGCATTTTGTTTCAACGTTGCTGATTATTATCTTCCACTCTTTATCTCTGCTTTGACTTTTACACTAGACAAGTTTGTGCCTCGATTTAATAGATGGAGGGCTTGCAGATATGATCGGTGATATCTACGTGTTCGAATGTTTTTTCTTTTTTGAATGATCCATTATTCTCAAATTTCAAGCGAGCTCCAATAAAAAAATTAAATAGTCTCGCTATATTTTCTCATCAAGCGTGAGCGACATTTCACAAGGAAGCCCGACTAATATATCACAAGCGAGCAGGTTTCTTATTATCTCATAAGCGCTTAGAAGGAGAACTTGCACATGTATACATCAATCATCTAAAAGTGTGCCCATTATTTTCTAAAGGTTTCGCCTTCAGAAATTTGTTCCTGGGATACATCCTTTATTATTGATAATGATTTGGGGTGAATTGATTTTCTTGTCTCTTTTGTTTCATCTTACACCCCATATTTTCGATGTATTTTTTTGTTTCTGTATTGTCATATCTTCCTTGTTCTTAATTTCTCTGTGACTTTCCTTTCTTATCTATCAAAGTTATCATCCTTATGTTAGTTTATCTGTATAAGAACTTTCCCGATATGTGGAGGTCAATCTTTCATCTTATTGCTGCTCTTTTCATAATGAGCATTTTTCATTCATACCACTCTATGATGGTTTTTCTCAAGCCACATTACCAGAAATATTAGACAATGTATTGTTTATATTATAATATAATTGCATTTTTTTTTCTTTCCTGCCAAAAAAAAAAGAGTAAAAACAACCCTAACAGCAGACACAACCGTTTCAACAAAAATGTATTTTGATATACATATGTTTAAATAAATTATTAATCATTTTAAATTAAATTCAATTAAGACGATATAGAATTACCAAAATAATTAATAATGCTAATACTATAATCTTTGGGCTCATGTATTGTTGAACAACTTTGTATATAAAATGAAAGTAAAATTGAGTAAAAATATTTTACATTCTAAATATAAATAGATAAATTTATGAAATATTAACCACACCGAGAAAATTATATGATGTGTTTTTTTCGTAAAAGAAAAACCCGCTTATATATATTTATAAACCGTACATCATACATGGAACATAAATTTCGGATCATCACCTACCAAATCATGCTTAAATAAAATAACGTTCTCCAAAGGAAACCAGATACGCTGTAACCATGATGATCATACCCTATGAGATACTAAAGGTGATGTTATAAATGAACCATGAGCTAAACTAGTCCACCCCATGCGCCATCACAAGATGAGAGAATTATATGATACATATTATAAATAAGGATATAGCGAAGCATCCAAATATATTCATTCAATACAATCTACCTTCGGGGCAGACACATTTGTACAAAGAATACTTCGGTTGTTTTCATTTGATACGATCCCTTATAGGAAATTATTAGCATAGCCATGCGGGGGTGATAAGAAGAATGAGAACAAGGATAGGCGTCGGGGCGACGATGCGCTTCTGGCCTTATCAAGGTGATGTTGCTGTGATTCTACCTCCTTGTGAGTCCTGTGTATTTGGGACCAAAGCGTTCACTCAATCATTGTTGCTTAAAGCCAAATTTTGGTTCCACATGTTGGAAGGAGTTAGGTGATGGGTAGATTGGAAGGTGTTATCGAGAAAGGGGGGTTTGCTGAACTCGGCTTTCCATGTGATCTTTCTCTTCGGGCTATCTTATTATATGTCCGTGCATGTAATATGATGTATGACATGGATAATAATTCCAAGATCTTTCGAAGTTTTACTTTCCTTAGACTAAATATATTTGAGTTAAAGGGGGGGGAGTTTTTTTCTGGGCTCAAGTGTTTCATCACACTATTTCGTATACAAAATGCGTCAGAGAGCTGCTAAGGCTTTTTTCTCGTAAAGGTAGGAATGTGTGTGTTTTATCAAGGTTGTCTACCATAACTGGTACGATGGTGTTCAGGGTCCTTTACTCTTCAATATAAATTGTGGTATTTTTCGATACTATTTTTGTCATATTCGCTATCTTGTCATCGGCTTGAATTATCTCCGCGGAATATTGGTCGTTGATTTCGGCTTCCGACATCGTGCAGACACGACGGACTCACCGATTTATAGTTTTAAAACTTCTTCCGATGACTCGACAAATGACTACGATCCGGATCTCTTCGTTACTGCTTGTACTCTATACCGTGAGGCGGGTTTTCTTCTCCACTTTGGCTTAAATGAGAAAATATTAATGTTTTTCTTCCGGTTGAAGCCTATATCCGGCCAAAGTTTTTTTAAGCCTACATATCACATGTCAGGGAGGTTTTAGGCCTTGTGTGGATAGTAGTGTAGTATTGGTTATATTCGCATACATCACTATTAAATGAATGAGCACGTGTTTTGGTGGTTTAATTTCAGTCAGATGTGTGATCCTACTCTTTCTTACTTTCAAGATCAGGACTTGACTAGTATTTATTTACCCATGAGACCATCAGTCATTGGTCGTTGATGTCCTCATGGGATATCCACTCTTCTTTGTCCGACGTGAGTTTTGAACACTGTGTGTATGTTTCCGTGGGGGTTATCCCTCATTTTTTATCAAGGTACACAACCGTATACTCAATTTTGGGGATTTGGCATTTGGAGGTGTGGGATTAAAGGCCGTAGGTGTGAAGGTCATTAAATTGTACAACCCGATCAGATGAGGATTTATTAGGTGTTTTAATGTGTACTATTTTTATTGACATTTATGAATGATCCACATTTAATATCGTGCTTTCCTACAGTCGCCTCTAGGTTTCTCGGCCATGGCCGTTACTCTTATGGCTTTGACCAGGACCGGGCAAAATGAGGTGGAGGTTTTTTAACCGCGATCCTACATGATTTATCAACATACATACAGACCACGATGGTGTTTTCTACGATGTGAAGCCGCATACAGGCTGGTGTGGCGAGATGATGTGAGGCATGTGGAACATCGATTTCGACCTCGTGGGCGATTTGCCATTGTGGGATACTCACATCCCGAGGATGGACGTATTTTTTCTCACAAATTGCATATGTGTCTTCCAAAGAAAGGGGTCTAAGTCATTTAATTGCCTGGGAAAGTCGTTTCCTGGGCTTTGGGATGAATACCTATGGGATCGGGTGTTAATTTTATCTAAAAGGGTGGCAGTAGGGAGATGGCAAGCTTGAGAAATACTGCCAAACTACTATGATGGAGTGGTTGGTGCAGCGCGGGAGGATTTAGTGGGTTATTGTTCCGAGGTGGAGAGGTTAGGAGTGGTGCAGGTCGCTTCTCATCAAGAAGGATGAAGATGTTGGGTGCTGGTCTTGGGCAGAGCCTGGGTGTACTTACCATGTTTAGATCTCCACCGATGGATGCCGCTCTAATTCGAAATCAAATGCTTCGTGAATCACCTCGGTTTGGGTAAGACTTCAGCGCCGATCTCCTTTTTGGGAATTTAGTTCTTAAAGGCCATTGGGGATTGCATTAGGTCGTCTATGCTAACCTGGGTGCTATGAGGCAGAAGTGACAAACATATTGCTCTAGGCATGCGTAAATTCCATTTGTCAGTGGCCCACTGCTGAAATAAAATTACAAAGGATGGCTATTTTCATCCATTGTCAAATTTAGACTAATCGAACTCCTCCAGACGATACTTTCTATGTCATGAGATGTGAGCTATTCATGCGGAATCGATCTTCTCTTGAAGTCTGTGGGACAAAGGCGATGGTGAACCGAGATCTTGATGAAGTGTATAGAAGTGATGATCTCGCCTCTACAATTAATCGCATCCTCAGTAAGACTCATACTTTCTTCTTGAGATCAAGGATGGTTGTAAGACTGAAATTGTCGAGTTCTATCTTCTCAAGTGAATATTACAAATGTTCCTCACAAGTCCATCGTCCGGGGCATGGGAAGTTCGAGGGCTTCATCTCCTTCCCTATTAATTAAGTCATGTCCCCCTGCCCCTGACTTCACACATACTTGCCCTCATCTGAGCCTGCTTGTCTTCTAGCAGTGGACCCTTTTGGTGCCGAGCTCCATCTAACATGATTCGAAGCTGAAGGGCGGGCTGTCCTGCCTGCATGTTTTCCTAGGATAAAACTGATTTCCCCCGGGATCTTCGGGTGAGGGGCTTGCTCGTTGAAGATCTACGAAATTGCTTATTCTGCTGGTGTGAATACGCACATAGCCATTGCCTGGCCTAAAGGACGGATGAGTTTATGTCTTATGAGTGAAGGAGCACCAGGTCCTCGGCTTAAGATATGCTCTACTCCTAGAAACCCGTCGGCTGCGCGAGTATTGAATACTCCGCTATTAACTGCAGGCAGTTTAGTCCCGCCTTTGGTCTCGGTATCTCCCTCATATCCTTGTCAGCCCATCCTCACAAAATGTGCCGCTCATTCCTCAGAGGGGAAGAGGGAATGCAGGTGAAGACAAAATTGTTAACTGATTTGCCCTTTCTGTTGACAGTTCATTATCATGAAGTCCCCTCGTGGCTTGTGCCATTGGGCTGGTCCTTAGAGTGATTTCACCACGATGGTCCTCACATGAAGATGGTTTTGAATATCCGGTCTTAGGTAAATACGCTAAATTTTTTCTATTAAAAAAATTTTCTATGTATTAAGCTCAAGTATTATTCTCAAGAAGCACACCGCGTTGATCGCGCTATTGTTACGTATACCCCTGCTTTCCGGGATTAATATTTAGGCCGACCATGCGAAATGGGTTATTCAGTTCTTCGGCCTGACCTCGATGATTTGTTTTGCTTGGTTTTATTGTGTTTATATGTTCGTGAGAGTTTCAATTTTTGGAGGATTCATCCTTAATTTTATATGTCTTAATTTATGTTTCAATTTAGACATGGCTCTGGAAGTCCGTGGTTTTTCTTGATGAGAAATATCATTTTGGGCATGTGGATTTCAATTGTTCTTTTTAACACAAAATGAAATTCTCAGTGATATGGGCGTAATGATCCCCTGACCGGACAGGGAGATATCGCTTTAATTATGATCTCACGTATATCCTCCGCTACAAAAAGCCCATTTGGATCAATGGGCTTAAAGTGTATGAGTACATTGGAAAATGTAGATCGGTTCATGATTAGTATGGGGTTAAGATCTACTATTAAACATCCGGTCCGGCGCTGATTATTCCTACAATATCCGAACATACCCCATTATAATGGATCAGATTTTGAGGAGAAAGTATTTGGTATCCTTTCAAGTTTATTGTAAGGTGGATCGTAGGATGATGACTTCGTCGATTGATTAGTGGCTGCGTCCCAAAGATAAAGAAGGTCGATCCTCTCGCTAAGGGTCACCTTATGTACCCTCAAGGGTCTAAAGAAGAAATTGGGGGTGGGAACGGAGGGAAAAAGAGCACACAAAAGTTGGGAGGACTGACATACCATCATGGAAAGGGCTAGAATTTACTCGTGAGGTTGTTAACGTATATACAAAGGAAAATTTTGGAGGATCTAAAAAAACTGAAGCTCTAATACCTGGGCCTATCTAAAAGAGGAGGCGAATGGAGGTTAAAGAGCGTGGTTGTCATTAATGTCATGACAAAACACTACAAATTTTTTCACAAGCATGCCTTGGTAGGAGTATGGAAAACTCAATTTGGAAATTGAGGTTAGTGGAAACTTACAAAATTGAGATTAAGATTTTCTAGGCTACTGGAATTTTTCAAGATTTCTATTCTAAAAAGAGATATGGAGGTTTTGCCGGTATTTCGAGATGATTGCTGGAATATCTAAAGGATGTTCAAATGATGAAGATAACAGATTTTGAGAAGGTCACTTCCGAGGAGAAGGGAGTATTGACTCCTTTGTTGTTGATAAGATTTATTGATGGCTAGGACCTACTACATTTTGTGTAGCTTAACACTTCGTTCACAAGCACTACAATGTCGGAAATTTCAAATTTTTCTAATCCCATTAAACTACTATACCAACGTTTATAGAAAAGTGTCGCAATACCAACACTTATGCTAAAAGTAGCCCAATTGCAACATTTTTGAGAAGACGTCGCAATTGCTATTGTTGCTCAAAGAGTCAAGAGACAGACGCTGCTTCAAACGCCGCAGGCTTTAAAACAATGTCTAGTGTCGAATTAGACGCTTTGAGGCATCCGTCAGAAATAGTACGCTTTTTCCACGTCAGATAATGACACTTATATGCGTTGCTACAAAATACCTAAACTTATATGCACTTACATAAAAATGATTTTATTAAAAGTACTAAACTTATATCCATCGCAATAGCCATTAACGTCTGATATCATGTCAGATTTTCTCCAATGGTAGAATAAAGATTGCTTCTCGATTCGGTGTGTATCGTATTTTCTCAAAGATTTTCCTCAGCTCTTGTAGGAACAAAGATTTGCCTCGCATTCACTCAGCTCTTGTATCAAAGATTTGCCAAAAGATTTCATTTCAAAGATTTCAAGCTTCAAGATTCGCCTGAGTTTCTGTGAATAAAGATTCGCTCTCGATTACCATTTCCATAAACAGTATCTACTAGATGGTTCCCCTCAGATTCGCCTCAAGATTTTCCTCAAATTTCTCTAGAATAAGATCACTAAGTTTCAGAATAAGATTCGCCTCATTCGTATCACATTCGCCTTGCGAGTTTCAGAATAGCATCTACCTGTTTTTCGAAGAATAAGACGCACTGGAGTTTTTGCCAATATCATTCACCTCGCCGTTTCACTCAAATTTTTTAGCAAGATTCGCTTCTACTTGCAACGGTGTCGCACGTTGTTTTTCCTATAGAGGTCAATTTATTTGGTTTTTTTGGTCAATTCCATTGATTGCGTTGGTAATGTAGTTCTTCAGATTTCAAGAATCAAGATTCAATACTCCTCTATTATCTTCATCACCCAATACAAGATTTAAATTTTTCTCAAAGAAACACTTATTAATTCTGCCGCCGATTATTTCTCCCTCGTTTAAAACCCTACATTTAAAATGAAAATGCTATCGCATTTCAACTACAAAAAAACTTATTAGTGTTCAAATGTACATGTGTATCACTTGTGTAGGTATTCTTTTTCCACTTTCACATTATCCAAGAATGTGTGCGTATAGTTCATATTTTTTGTGATTTAGATTATCTTGAAAAAGGAAAGGTAAATTATTTCCCATGGAAAATACAGTTTTCCTTTTACTACCGAGTCATACAAAAAGTCGATGACCAAACTCCTATGAAAACAGGAAACTAAATAAAGGCCATGTCCTCACGGACATCATTTGGCTTTAAAATGGCCATTGCACCGTGTTGTTTCTTATATTACATCACGATAGTTTTCAGGTCATTGCTTTGTGATAGAAAAACAACCAAAAGAAATTCCCAAAAGATCCTTTCCAAGAAATAAAATGACCATTTCTCAATCATATCTCAACTATTTTATTTTATTCAATGGTTGCTTACTTGAGAGAAATTTGACACTTATAAGGAATATAACATAAAACACAAATGGGGAAGGAATTGATGGAGTAGATGTCCCCTTTTAGTTGTTGTCAATTAAGAATTGAGCACACACGATGCATGTTATACCATAAACTAGATTCCTTCCGAGTTAGGACACAGAGTATTGAATCAAAGTTGTTTCTAACTTTGTATTTGTTCATCAATCTGAAATCTGCATTTATTCATTGTTTCATGTTTGTTAATTTGCATCATAATTTCCATTAACAGGAAATTAGGAATTATGATTATTATTACTTTATGGATCTATTAAGTTACTTTTAAGTTTGGTATGGTTTAGTTTGAAATTATTCTAGTGTGCCCTAGGCCTGTGAATAGTCACATGATCGAGAACCCTAGTTTAAATGGTATTGTTTCTAACTATTTTTAAAACATACAAATTACAATTAAATTTTAAACTTAAATGATTCAAATGAATTGGTATGCTATTTGGATGAATTTGTCCGGCATATTTGTAAAGATCAAACATCAGAAATAACATGTCTATTTTTTAATGGTATAAAGAAGTCTTAGACATTAAAGTTACAAAATGCATATAGTAGATGTATAAATGCTTCCTGCGTTTGACAGCATGAACATCAATACAACTGGACATACACAAAATTCTCTAATCTCCAAGAGGGATTATTTACACTAAAGGTGTTAGAAGCGCTCATATTTGTGATGCAAAATCGACAAATAGCATATTCATCATACGCACATGGCTTAGATAGAGTAGTTAATGGTGAAGAAATTACTGCTTTGACTTTAAATGTAAATAAATTTGACCCTTCTTAACGATATTTCGATCTTAGCCCCGTGAATTTTCTACCTTGGGACTAATATGAAATATTATACAAAATGTTATAAAGGAACATTATTCCAATTGCATGTTCTTCCTATAATAAAATTGCCCAAGGAGGACAAAGTAGCCAATCCAACCTCTGCTAAGCTATAGTCAATTATAAAGGGGGAAGTTAAAACTTAAAAAAAAAATTAAACTTTAAAATATACCTACCTATCCATGAATCATAAGTTCATAATACCAATAAAGGATTCTACTACAAGCATCCATCCTCAAATTTCTATGATGAGCCAGCCTCAAGATGAGAGACCTATTGGAGTATATGCTAAGTGAAGATCTAAGTGATGTGCCGATGACATGGAGCTGATGGCGCGGTTTGGTAAAGCTATTGCTCAATATTAGGCTTTAGCTATTTTTATTTTAGTATATCAAAATTTTGTGTCTATGCTTATATTATCTTTGGGAGATGCCTTGAGGCAAATTTTAAATTTAGTATGACAATGGACATATTTTGAAATTTTGAATCATGATTCTAATTTTTATAAGTTAATATGTAAACTGAGTCTAATTTTCACTTGATATCATATATGAATCATGATATTATCAAACTAGAAATTTTTAAATTTCAATGACAAATGTCACATGTGAATGTTGAAACTTGAATGTTGAATGTAGATGTGCATGTTTATGCAAAATCTTTAAAGTTTTCAAAGTTTATAAATTATTAGTAATTTACAAAATTACTATATTAGTGTCATTAAATTTATAATTTATAAATGCTATATCTAGGGAAAATGTAGTATTATATATGATATATAAATTATAATATATATTAATATAAAATGTTCCTGCATTTCTGAACCCACGCACTCCTGCCGAAGGTTTTCCCCGTCTCCGCCCCTCTCGGTCCCCGGACTACATTTCAAATAATAAACATTAAATATCAACAAAATCGCGTAGCTGATATTGAAAGGAAAAAGATAAGATATGCTGCTCTATTAAACAATTTTTAAGGATTTTTCAATAGTTGTTCTGTGCTCATTTTGTATCCTTCAAGATCATTTCCACTTACGTTATTTCATCACTAACATATAATGAAAAGGTCTTCTATATTCTATATTGTTGTTGTAGAAATGCCCAAATATATCTCATTTGTTGTCTTCATTTGTTTGGTCTCATTTTTGTTTAGTGCCTTAATGTGCAATTAATGTTTGACTGATCAAATATATATTTAAATTTTAACTTCATCTTTCTCTTGTCTTATTAGAAATTATTTTGGTTTTCATTTTAGGTTATTAGATATTGTTTTCAAGTTTTTACATTTATAATTTTATTGCAATGTATGTACCTATCGGTGGCAAGATAAGAACAATTGTAGGATTCGGATGATTGCTGTAAAGAGCTTTACCAAGAACATGTAAAAGTGCCTATGATTTTATTTATCTTCAGTATTTTAGTTATTTACATAATTGAAATTAATATTAATTGGTTCCAACAGTGTATACCCAGCTATGGTAATGTCTGATGATTCCTCTTGAGAAGAGTTTTCTTCATCTCCTATCTCCAAGAGCCTTGTTACAAAAAATGTAGATAAGGCTCTGAATTTACTTTGATAGACATGCTCAAAACACCTCGTGGGAAAAGAGAGGATAAAAACTTATGAGCCAAATGGAAGATATCGTAATAATAAAAGTCAAAATGATATTTTTTTGTCATATGAGATGAATTGTGATAGTTTGATTTTTAATTTTTACATCACTGTCCAACAAAAATTTCTTTTGTATGTGTGCTTCGGCACTTATGAACCCGATGTTGGTGGTAGTGAGACACAAGGGCAAGATTGCCCAAAGAACCTCTCGTACACCTTCTAGCTCCTTTAGGTGCCAGCCAAGAAACACACCTCGCCTAACGACACTCCCAAATTAACATCACTGTGTTAGTAATAGATGTGAGGGCGCATATGTCAACTATACACAGATTTTGAGCTACACGTGTCACCTCCACAAGGACCATTAATGGCACATTACAGAACGATGAAGGTGTCCCTGCAGCACGTATTAACCTCTGTAAAGTAAATTTTAATGTTTAACTATTTCATGTAATTTAATAGTACATATTACTTTGGTGATTTTATTTATAAATCATTATACATTTCTTCTTTTTTTCCGTGTAGAAACAATGAGTCTTTATAGGCTTTGGAGAGCCATGTTGGTAATTTGGCCTAAATATTACCATTGCAGGGAATTTAATTCCAACTCGAAAAAAACTTAGATTGCTCAGGTCTTTTGGGGTCATGGCCTGATGTATCAGCGTGTTCTAAAATGCAAATATTTGAAATATATTTAGTATACCATAGACTAAATTTAAATTTAACTCCAGAGGCGAGTATCTCCTCATGTTTCCAGAGTGAATGGAGAGCACTCATCTATGATAAAAGAGAAGTATATGTAACAAAGTAAGAAAATAACTGGATCTGCATGTAAATACAACTTTAATTCAATAGCTTAATTTTTCTATGTATGTATAGTGTATATGCCTACATTCAATTTCAATATTTTTACTAGGTTTTGACACCTCAAAGTGCAACCAAAGTTAGGATTAAAAAAATAACACACAAGCTAGGCTGTATGCTACTTGAAATTAGCTTTATGAACCGTAATTAAGTAGCCAAACATCTTATACCCTTAATCTGTATCGCCCCTTCCCTAAAATTTTAAACTTATCAAATATGATTAAAAATACACAATCATATGTAATGTAGGGTGATGACTCAAAATGAGAAACCAAGAGGAAGACAAAATACGTTTCCATTTCGTCATCAAGTCGTAGTCAACGTTGCAAAAGCTTGGGGCAGTCCCAAGATCCTTTAATGCCTCATAAGGTAAAACATTAACCTTTTCAATATGTTTGTTTTCGGTCAAAATTTTAATGTCTAACAACTTTGTTTAAATCAAAGGGGAGCAAAGACAACCATTTATATAAATAACCCGCTTAGAGCGTATGTGAGTGATCCTATGTGCAACTCGATCATTGTAGTGTGGGGACTAAAGCCAAAATGCTATTGCTTCTATGAGGGTCGGACGGTAATTAATTTCACTTATAATTTTTTCATTAGGCTCTGATGGTTTTCTCATAAATATTTTTTTAAGTTTAAATGACAGAGAATGTTCCCTTTGAGGATCTTACCATCGAGAGGAAGATACATAAATAAATCTAACTACGGCTAACCGTAATTAGGTAAATAATCTCATTGCAATTTTTTTTGCTAATATTACTAAACTATTTTCAAATATATTTAAAAATGAAAATTTAAATTTAATATTATCTGTTTTAGAATATGTCCCGTCATTGGAGAGACCGCATATCATGACTACGCAACTAGGTCAAGGGCTACAATCAAAAATGCAAATACCCTATTGTACTTTTAGTTAATATTACCGAACTAGTTCAATGATATTTAAACTGCATAATTAAAATTAGCGATTATGTTAGAGGGCGAGGCCTTGCCACCGATGAGACTAAAGATCGTGATTGATCATCTAACTAGGTCACATAATAACTGAAAATTGCAATAATCTCATTAATTTTTAATAATATTATCAACTAATTTAATGGATATTTAAAAATGACACTAAAATTTCTATTATCTCTGCTTTTGTAGGCAATGCCCGCTAATTGACGAGACTAGAGACGATCATTTAACTAGGTTAGCGTATAAAATCAAAAATTGGTAAATAATCTCATTGCAATTTTAATTAATATTATCAACTAGTCTAATGATATTTAAAACCGTATAATTAAAATTTAATATTATCTGTTTAGAAGTATGCCCTCATTAATTAGATGAGACCAGCATCATGGACTACGCAACTAGTCACGCGTCAAAGGCAGCTGAAATGGTGATGGTAATGGCGATATTGATGATGTGATTAGAGCTTTAGAAAATAGAAGAAGAAAGAAAATTTGATAACAAAATATAGTATTATTATAAGATGCACTTGCATTTACTTTGAACGCTTACTATATAAAAACTCATTTATCATACTATTTTTATGTCAAGTATTAATCGCAATGTTTCCTCGCATTTTGTTGAATTGTTTTTTTATTAGTTATTGAATATTTTTTTTTATGCTCATGAAAGTAAAAAAAATGAAATAGATTGCATTGGGAAATTGAGAGTGATGTGAGGGGGGGGCGAGGGGCCATAAGAGCTCCCACTCACGCATATTCATAGAGAATAATTTATTGAGTTGATGAATTTGGATCAAACTCTGATCCGGCCAGAGCAACAAAACTCACCGCACTTAGTTTTGCTACTCTTTCAAAATCGCTGAAGGCTTGTTCAAGTTCAGCACTAATAAATTGTTCTGAAACTTAAGAGAACTTATTCGCAGCTTTACATTTTCAACATATGTTCTAACATTATCATAAGAATGCATCTAGAGTAAAAATACTACATCAATTACTTCAGATGATAGATAATGATGGATTTGATTGACTTGGCAAAGGTGCGTAATAAAACTTTCAAAATTTATAAATACAACTTGTCAACCAAAAATATGTCCAAGATATTTCTGATTATGCGCGCTTGACTCAGGTTCAATGTCACATTTTGTAATTCTCTTTACGCTCATAATTCAATATTGCTTCATATGATTACATTCAGGTTTTTGTATGTTTTTTCATCTATTTGATTGTAAGCAATTGCGATGTTTCTGCTGGTTCACTATGATTTTCCCACAGCCACTCCTGCATTTAACTTAGCTTATTGTTACATAGGTTACTTTATTGTTACTATGATTTCTCCATTTACGATTTCATAGGTTACATCATGTGTAAAGTTGTCAATCTCAAAGTTGGTGATGAGCTTTTTTAGTTCTCGTATTTGGGGCTTCTTCGAGTATTTTCCCATGTCATTCCCGCATCACTTTCGTTTGAGCATGCCAATTTTCTACTACTTGTACCAATTGCACATGTCAATTCGAAAGTGGTGCCACATTTCACCTATTTTTAGTGAGAGTTTGGGTTTCTCTTACATAGCCTTTAACTGATTCAAGGTCAGCTTGAATATTGTCGTGATAATACTCATGGTTTGATTGATGAGCATGTTCTCAATGGTTGTTTTGATTCATAACCACCCATATAGTCATCTTGAGATATTTCGTGTTTTCTGCCTTTTTCACCGCTTTAAAGGTGATGGTGTGGCATCCATCAATAATTGCAGTTTTTGTAGGAATTTGTTTTTTGGGATATAAAGGAGCATTTGATGTAGATATCCCATTGCATGCATTCATAGACGGGCAATGAAATGCGAATTTAAATTAAAAATATAACTCTAAGATATAAACTGGTACAAGAAGAGACACCGGTTAAAGATTGTTTTGTTAGCCTTAATATAGTCGGATTTCTTTTCTATTATCTTAATGAAAATATATAGTCCTACTGTCATTAAAATGAGGATTGTGGTTGTATTTCTCTTTGGTTGTTTTCCTTTAATGTCTTAAGTTTCCAAAGTTTTATAGTTGTTTAGCTTGCTCCGTTAAAAACTTAAAAGTGGTTTTTAGCAATGAGTCATGTTTTTTAAGGTTCATACTAATATGAAGATCTTGTAATTCTATATTCCGTGATAAGAGAAGATGATTCTTCTTTGGGCAGATGACAACAATTGCTACATCTACTCCTTACGGTAACAACAAAGGAGAAGAAGTTGGGTGAAATGTTTGATGATTATGTGCAACAATTGTTCTTCAAGTTACCCATTTTTAATCGTCATTAAAAAATATGACTGAGATTACTGTGCGATGCAGAAGGTAGTTAATACAAGAGCTATGGAAAAGGAGTTTTCAATAACAAGGATGGCCATGATAAAAAACGTGTTTTAGTGCCTGCAGTTGTTGAAGACTACTCCTACATGAAACTTCACCTGTGGATTCTTCTTCACTTCCATTTGATTTACGTTATTTTACCTTTTCATATAAGTGGTTGTTTTTGGCATATGGTCTGCATTCAATCGTGACACTCATCAAAGCATTGTCAAAATTGTCTACGCGTGTGAAATAAACTTGTTGATCTTGTTGAGCACCCGTGAGAGGCAAATGTTGTCTGAGATAAGCATGGTTCTCCGAATATTTAATGATGGTGGATGTTAGGGGCATGATAATTTAGATGTGTTCGTTTTCTTTTTAACGTTGTATTAGTTCTCCTTAAATGTCTGATTTGCAGGTATAATTTGAAAACTCAAAGGTGAAAGGTACATATTTGTTAGCCTAGTGGTCTACTTTGGTTTGGCGGACTAAAGCCACATTAGAGTAATGCATAAAGATTTCTGCCAACAATAAAAGGAAAGGGTTATGGATGAGTCACCTTTGTCATATTTGACAAAGGTGTGAAGAAATGTATCTCAATGCTATGGTTTTGGTCTTTTTTATTGGTTGAATTAGGAGGACCTAGTTGAAAATATTGGGGCCAAGTTGGTAAGGCAAAGTCAAGTGAAAAGACAAATGATTTAATGGGATGGAACCACAACATCTCGTTGTTCTTGTACATGTTGGAATATTTAAAATCTAACAATGAATGGAGAATAAATCTTCACTTTAACACAGAAAATTAAAAATTTTGACAAGAGACAGAGTTTCAATACTTTGAAAACAAAACTTCTATTCCCTTCAATAACTCAAAAAAAACTATTACACTTTTCTCAATGTAGAGGGATTACAAAGTTATGATCAAAAGCAAAACACAAGGTATAAAACTAACTTCACCGTTCTGCTCAAAACAAACATACTTCCTCAGATCTAAAACATCTGTTGTGTTTTTCACTTTCAGACTGTATATACACTTAAAAAGTTACACTTTTCGCATTACTTTTATTAATCGCTATGTAATAAAAATTTATTGATCATTTATGTAAAAAAACTACTAAGTTTTTTAACTTTTTTATTTATATGCCGAACATACAAAACATATTATAATAAACTTTTTTAAAAAAATAAAATTAAAACTAAATTCTATGGCCCAATTATTTCGCATATATATATATATATATATATATATATATATATATATATATATATATATATATATATATATATATATATATATATATATATATGAAATATATGTATATATTAAAGCATACATAAAATTAAACCATCAAACATTAAATAATCTCTTCGTCAGACTTCAAAGTCCGAATAGATTCGATTTCAAACCAAATTCACGCTCTAAAATGATGTCACGTTCATTTAATTTGTAATGCGAATTCTCAATCCAATGTGCCTTACAAAAAATTCGGTCCACCTTCGTTAGATTTTCAGATTCCTTCAATTTCATGCGATCCAATATTAGCTGCTCATCGGTTCTCCTTTTAATTTACAAAACTAGGGGGTAAATTTCTGCTTGTTTAATTTCCGGGTTGCGAATTATGTTAATGCTACTGCTAGGCTTAAATACAACTCAGATAGAAATATGGCTACGTGCGTCTAAAAAAAACTGCAGGAATTTTAAATGCTGAATAAATTTCTCGATTTATGGCAAGCAACTTCAAAAAGAAATGATGTTGTTGTATCCATTCTCTTCATTTGAAATAATGAAGTCAAAATCAGTCATATTTATGGGGTTTTACTAAATGAGGGTGTAAAGGTAATCTTTGGTTTATACAGTACCGATTAAGATCATCTATTCATTTTTGTAGGGTCTTATGGTGTTTGGTTTTTTAGTTTTGGGGTTGGGCTTAGTCGTAGTCTAAGATAGTTTTTTGAGTGAAATTGCTATCTAGTATTAAAAAATTTGGTTCTTTTGTCAAAATTTAAGAGCTTACAGTGTTACAAAACCGACAATGCTGTATCTTAAATTTGTGGAAAATAATTTGAATGAGTCTTTCCTGTTTAGGTTACAAAGAAAAAACCCCATTCAAATTAATAGTATTGATAAGACAATAAAGGAATGTTTTAACTCAAAATTTTGTCAAAGGAGGTAAACGCTTGCTCTTTGAAATAGGTTACTTTTTGTTGATGGTTTGGTGTATTTAATTAACTAGTTGCCCAAGGTATTTTTGGCTGCAAACTCCTTTTTCATTTTTCATATAGTATTAAATTAGGAATACATTTGACGTGAAATTACATCACATTTGTAGTTACTTAGTCTTATACCGAGAAAATTTTTATTATGAAATAGTTGATAAATATTGTCATTTAATCCTTAATGCTGAGGTAGCATGTTGAGAAGTTTCGTGAACATTTGTATTCAAAATGACACTTGATCCTATACAAAGATCATGCACTTCACTTCAAAATTAATATTCAGCAAAAAATGCATAATTCTTGCAAAATTAAATATTTGTGTTGTTTAAACCATTATCTTTTTCCGCGTATTAGATGCTAAAAATGAGAAAAGACTTTGGCATGAAAACCAACTGGTGAATAATTTCAAAGAAACCCAACGCTGTTCTTACATGATTTAGAAGTGGTAAACATATGTACTTATGAAGTAGAAAGATATCCTGAGAAAGCACCCTTATTCTAGAATAGGTGACTTCAACATGAAGTAAATGATTAGAGAAAAGAGATCATCAGACATAAACCTATTAACAAAAGTGAATGTGGAATGATTATTGTTCTAGGTATTACTAGTTACTAACATTTTTACCTATTTGTTTAATATAAAATGTTAAATTCAAACTTACACTATCATGGTTTGCATCATGAGTCAATTAATTGTCCACCATGCCTTACCTCATTATACCGCATTTACAACAATGCTTCAAATAATAATAATAAAGTCTTATAAGAAAATCCAGACCATGCCGCCGCTTCCTTGCGAGGACAAAGTCAAATTGTGGTTGGCACACCGATGGCTAAGAATTCCCATATCCCCAAGTGGTATGTATCCAAATTTTATAATAGTGTCTTCAAGACTTATGTTGACATTTCCAATGAGATATTTAAGTAATGAAAGATGGAGCCTTCTTCATTGTTGTATGCGTGAATAAATTTTTTATTAATATAAAGATCGATGGTTTTGTCTTTTAAATGAAATGTAAAAAATAATTTATTGTGGTCAATTGAAATTTTTTTAAGCTTTTCATTATGGAAGGAAGATATAAGTCTTTCTAATTGAAATTCTGACCATTTCCTTCAAATTTGATCACCGTGGTGGACCTATCAAACAATAAAACGAGGCTCAATACAAGTATAATAAAACATATAACAAAACCTTTGTCAAAACTTCAAACGAACCCTTTAGCCGTGGGTATTTCATCACTAATTGATCATTTTACCATGTACCTTCTTCTAGAGGAATATTATTCCACTTGATTAGGTACTTCATAATGGTTATATGTCAAAGAGATACAGAATGTTTATCTATAACTTTTTTTGGTTCAAGAATCAACTTTCATTCTTCATCTAATTTTTTAAGTTCTATTTACATTGGCATATTTTTTCCCAAAACCTTTTTTAGGAAAGATACATGAAAAACCTTATGAATGCAAGAAGAAGGAAAATATAACTTCTATACCACTTGTGCAATCCTATGAATAATTATTTAGGGCCATAACAGTTTTTTTTGAGCTAATTCTTTATTCTTCTTTTTCTTGAATGAAGATTGCTTATAATGCTATAATCTAAAAAATACCCAATTACCCTCCTCAAATTATCTTTCACTTCAATGTTGTCCCCCTTGTTGTTTTATCATGTTTCATGTCATTTGAAGGTTTTCCATAATAATTTTCAAAGTTTCTTTAGTATTTTCCATATGTGACTCTGTTTCCTATACTTTGGACTTATCTTGCAAAAAGTATGAGATACTAGGAGTTGGATATCCATAAAGGGTCTTAAATGGGGAAATTTTAGTAGATGTGTGATAGGTAGTATCATATTACCATTCTTCCTTGATGAACCCACTTCATCCATTAAGATTGCTTTTCTAAAGAGTAACATTGTAGATAACTTTAAAAACATTTGTTAACTATTTTTGTTTGACCATTTGATTGTGTTTGATATGTAGAACTCATGGCAGCTAGTGTTTCTCCACTCATATTAAATAATTATTTCCAAAAGTTTCTTTTTACTATTACTTTAGGAAAACCATGAATACTATGAATTTCTTTCACAAACACTTCTGCCACTTGGCTTGTTTTTTATGTACTTTGAGCTCTACAAAAAAAATCTACAAAATTTGTCTATATAAATGACCACAAAAATGTAATACTTACCTTTATATTTCAGTAACCCTGTAATAAAGTCTATTGATATATCTTCTATTCTTTTAGTCAGTAACCCTGCGTCCTACCATCAGAGAGACATGGGACTCCCTTAATATTTGTTTATTCAAATATGCTTGCGTGCATAAAAATATTCTACATTTGCACCAAAGTATATATCTCTTTCACTCCCAATGCTCCATAGAGTTCATCCCATCCTTTATAAATTTTAGTTTTTGTTTAGTACTATTGTCATTTTTCCATTATGGCAAGCTTCTTCTAGCCACCTAGGAATAGAAAATGTAATTGGATAAAAATTTGAGGCCTCTTCTATTTTAGAAAGAGCATCATGTACTAAATTTTCCTTACCCTTTTTGCAGATTATCTCAAAAT
The DNA here is from genome assembly GCA_034641835.2 of Pinus albicaulis. Taxonomy (NCBI): domain Eukaryota; kingdom Viridiplantae; phylum Streptophyta; class Pinopsida; order Pinales; family Pinaceae; genus Pinus; species Pinus albicaulis. The sequence continues at coordinate 189,582,647 of CM076578.1, read as the reverse complement.
TAAAACTTTGCATTTTTTCTCCTCATTTTTGTTAATCTTCTAATGAAAATCATAGCTTCAAAAAATACTTTATGCTATCATGGTATATCTTGACTTTAAAGTACCTCCTAATGATATACTATCCCCATTTTTTATTGCATGTAATATTGCTTCCATTTATTTTTCATACGTAGATTTCACCAAATATTTTCTTTGAATTCCTTGCTTTTAAAAGCCAATGATATCCCTTATTGTGTTAATGTTACGTAAATTCTTTGTCCTAGTGCCTCACACTCTACTATGAATGTTTTACCAAAAGTAGGTGCAACCGATGTTGGTGTAGAAGACATGGCATCCATTAAAAGAGAGAATGCCAAAGTAGCTTCATCATTCCATATAAATGATATTTTCTTCAAGAGATATGTGAGTGGACTTGAAATGCATGCATAATTCTTAACAAATTATCAATAATATCATGTAAGTCTAAAAAATCTTCTAAGAACCTTGATTTTCTTAGGAATAGGTCATTTTGTAATAGCTTGCATCTTTTGAGGCTCCAACTTCACTCCTTCCTTTAAAATAATATGAACCAAATACTCGAATTCTTATTTCCAAAAAGCACATTTGGATATTTTTACATAAAAATGATTGTTCTCAATAATTTATATAACTTTTCCACATGTTTAGTGTGGTATTCCCATGATTTATTATAAATATGTGTATTATCAAAGAAAACCAACACAAATTTTATAATATGGGATCAAACAAAATTGTTCTTAAGTCGAGCCCGCCGGACTTCAAACGGTGATAAACCATAATTCAAACCAAATTCGCGTTCCAAAATAGCCTGCTGACGTCGGCCAATTTTGTGACGCGAAAACCAAATGAATTCCACCCTAATCTTTTTCGGGTTCGAAGTTGGGCTGGCGTACGGAGGGAGAGTTGTGACGCGAATTTCTTATCAAATTCACCCTAATCTTTTTCGGGTCCGGATTTCCACTGCGCGAGCGGCCCAAACAAAGATCCGCTTCTATCCCTTTGTGAGGAAACCATCGTACATGCTGACGCCATCAATCAAAACCCGCCACCCTTTTGACTTTGTAAATAAAACAAATTGTGTCTGCGTCATTTTCATTGTTCCGTGCGCTAGCCAGTATTCCATGCAAAAAAATTCAAAAACCAACTGTTAACGCTTGCTGACCGTTACCTTGCTGAAGAGAATTGAAGCCGAGTATTTCAGGGTTCTTCTGTCATAACCAGTGCCTGTTTAAACACGTTTCATTTCCCGTAAACAGGTATTTATTCCAATTCCCCCCTAAAATCTGTAAAAAATCCTGGTTTTAGTTTTAATTCTGCACTAAGGTCTGAAAAGAAGTTCAGTTTGGTCTTTTTCGTTCCCAGAACTGTAATTATATTCTCAAAACTGGTAATTGTGCCCCTTTTCCACAAAAACCCCGAAATTCCATTTTTGAATCCACAAGAACCAGAAATGGAAGTTCCTGTAGCTCTGAATGTCATGCCCATCAATGCCCCTCACAAGGACTTGGATTATTTGCCTTTAGCCGATATGGATTTTCAAATTAAGGACTTGCGTCTAGGTGAGAATCCTCTTCGAATATTTTTCTGCCGTAGAGACAATTATTTGAATGGTTCTGACATCTTTGGACTTTGGGAATCAAATCTTCCTATGTACCTTCTCCCCTCAGTCCATATTTTTCATGAGTTAATCCATTATTGCTACGCAAATTATGATCCCAACCAACGAGCAGCTTTATCCCCAAGTCAAAATGTCCTTTTCCCAATAATTTCTCAGTCCATAAATGAAATGCTACAATTCCAACCTGGTCAAGCTCTCACTCCCCTGTCCATGGCTGAATTACTTGAGAAATCTACTAAGTTATCCCATGAAGAGTTAAACCGTGTATGCCAAACCTTCATGTTACCAGAGCATCAGCCTAAAAACCCTCCCCCTTATGGTTATACTTTCTTTACTGATGAGGGTAGACTTATTTTAAACATGATATCTTCCATAATGGGCTTCAATACTATTGAGTATGTTGATCAGTTAACTTTAGTATTGTTATCCATTTTTACCCCTAGACAGCCTCTTGCTGTCAAGTACAATTTTGCATCTTATATTTCTGACAAAATCCATGATCAGTTCATGAGATTTGAGAATGAGAGAGTATTTAAGTATTCTTCTCTCATATATCATCTCATGATTTACTTTCAGTCAGAAAATTTCCCTTTTTATGTTAAGAAACTTGATGCCAAAGGGAATCCTAGGTCATTCATCTTTTGGTCTGCCATTACTCACAATTCCTCTGATTCTCCTTATTCCTATAATGAGTTTGTCAACCTTTTTGTTCATCCTGCAACTACCTTGTTGACAGGAGTCTCTCCTCCTAGAATTAACAATGAAATCAAGAAAATCCTTCAGCTCTCAAAGCAGTACAAGATAGGTGACTAGTTCCTATATCAAAACTACACAGAGATCAGGATATATGGATGTGAATTATGCCCATTCAAACTGCCCAAGTATGTCCCAATGAGACTCTTTGCATTAGAATATTTCAGTATCTAAAAAGAGCTTGAGAATGCATTAAAAGATAAGCAGGCAAATATTCCAGTATCTACAGCAGGAGTAGTGACAGGTACAACAACAACAGGTCAGCCAGCAGAATTGTCATAGAGCAACACTACAAATTTGAACACTGATGAATTAACAAAGTCAATGGAAGATATGAAACTTCAGGCCATAGAGCTTCACAAAACAAAGGAACAATTGGCCACTCTAGAACATAAATATGATCTTTCAAAAATGAGTGTTGTTGATAAAACAAGAGAAGTGAACAAAGTAGAAAAAACAGTCAAAGCATTGGAAAAGGATCTCACATTGGAGAAACCTTTAAAAGAAATAAATGATATTCTTTGGGATAATATCATTCAATCAATAAAGGATGTTTGGTCCTCAATTCAAATAATGGATGAACAGAATAAATTAGTTAAATTGGCTCTGGATGAGATTGAGAGATCAAGACAAGAGTTGGAAAATATGCCAGAAGAGGCCAATAGACTTATACATTTTTTGAATGCTTAGACTAAGAATCAACTTGCAGAAATTGGTATTTAGGACAGGACCGGAGCAATTCTGGAAATAAAGAGAGTTTTTAATAAAATAACTCTAGTACAGAATTTAGAACGAAGGTGCTCAGATATGCAAGAAGAAATCATTTCCTTCAGAGAAAGATTGAATATTTTGTTAAATAGAGGATTGCCCAGTCCTATAGTTGCAGAAGATAAGCTAATGGACCTTGATAGTTATGTTGAAAAATTGGACAAATATGCTGATAATCAAGCTAGTTCTTCAACCAGTTCATCAACAGCAGCATTGCCTACAGGGAAAACCTTCATGACAGATTGGAGAATTTATTTTATCTTGAGCATGAAGTAAATCATTTGTTCCCAAATCAGCCTAATTTCTTCAGATATAATGAGGCTGATGAAACACTAAGAAAGTTGCAAAGGACCGGAGTGCCAGAAGTTCAATGGTGGGAAGAAGTGATGGAACTTTTGTAAAAAAATATCCTTACATAAATTTTTGCCTATTTACCACAGTATATCATGATAAAAAGGATAAAAGGATGAACAAAGGTCAAAGAGTATCAGAGCAGTTAAAGAGTATCAGTGAAACGAAATAATCAACATAGAATTATTGAAGAGGACAGCAGCAAGCCAAGATATAGGGCCTGCCTCCAGCACATTCTTAAAAGAAGGAAACAACACAACATCAGTTATCATTTTTCTTATCTACGAGACCATCTGTCTCTATATTGTTGTAAAATACTTATTAGTTATCCTAGATAATATCTCAATTTGTTATGAGATATTTTGTATGATTTTTTGTATAAATACTCCATCAATTGGAGTAGTAAGTGTGGATTCATATACTTTGCAGTAACATTGAATTTTTCGGAATAAAGTGCTGTTGGAGAAATTTCTTTGTGGCTTGCTGGATGATGAATTAATGCTAGAGACTTTTTACAGGATTCATGTGTCTGTAAAACAACGTTTTTCATGGACTGTTTTACTTCATATAATATATTCAAAACAATGTTTTTTATCTTTTGAAAAAAAAAATGATTAATGTTTATCAATCTGCCTTCAAAACTAGCGATGCTGGTCTATGTTGCTGGTTTATTGATATGGTCTCATGGTCTTTTTATATTTGGGACGTATCACACTCGTCACATGATTAGCGTTTTTCTCTGTTCAAGGATTTTGGGTACTTTAATTTGTATTTGGAACAATGGACGTTGGTACTCTATCTGTTGTTTTACTATTCTACATACTGCTATTTCACTTTCTTATATATGCCTCGGGCATATTTGGATGCTTTCTCAGATTTGTCGATAATCTCCATGTGGACCGTTATTGGGTTTTATATCAAGTCCCTGTATGTGACATGGGTTATTTTTCTATCACTGTCTGGGGTGGGACTTCCACTTTTCTGGATGGATATTTGGGTTCCAATCTTCAGATGTGAAAATGTAATGACTTCATGGACTGTTTTACTTCATATAATATATTCAAAACAAAATTTTTTCTCTTGTGAAAAAAAAATGATTAATGTTTATCACTCTGCCTTCAAAACTAGCGATGCTGGTCTATGTTGCTGGTTTATTGATATGGTCTGATGGTATTTTTATATTTTTGACATATCACACTCCTCACATGATTAACGTTTTTCTCTGTTCAAGGATTTTGGGTACTTTAATTTGTATTTGGAACAATGGACGTCGGTACTCTATCTGTTGCTTTACTATTCTACATACTGCTATTTCACTTTCTTATAGATGCCTCGGGCATATTTGAATGCTTTCTCATATTGTCGATAATCTCCATGTGGACCGTTACTGGATTTTATATCATGTCCTTGTATGTGACATGGGGTATTTTTCTATCATTGTCTGGGGTGGGACTTCCACTTTTCTGGATGGATATTTGGGTTCCAATCTTCAGATGTGAAAATGTAATGACTTCATGGACTGTTTTACTTCATATAATATATTCAAAACAACATTTTTCCTCTTTTAAAGTTTCATTTTTTCTTTTTTAAAAATTGAACCTGCCGTCACTATACCGACGCCTTGTAAGCGTCGGAATTGGCGACAGATTAGAAACGTCGGAAGAGCGACAGTATAAAAACGTCGGACGAGAGACGTTCAAAACGTTGGACCACATTTCGTCGTAATTGTGAGAGTTTAAAAACGTTGGAAGAGCGACGTTCAAAACGTTGGACCACATTTCGTCGGAAGTGCGACAGTTTACAAAGGTCGGAAGTGTGACAGATTGGGAAACTTCGGAAGAGTGACGCTTGTTTGGAAGCGACAGAAAAAGTGTCGATAGTGCGACACTTTTTAATTGCGTCGGAACTGCGACGGTATGGTAAACCATGTTTTTCCCACCCTCGAACTGTCGCTCTTGCTACGACTATGTGTCGGAATAGCGACGAATTGGCCGTCGGAATTTTCGCCAAATTTTCCAGTGTGTGATGATGATTTTACAGATTATAAAAATGTCTATCTAATACAATGTTAGCCACTATATCAGTCAATGTATTCATTTTTCTAGGAATACATTGATATGTGATGTAATCAAAATGTCTTTCCTTAAAATGAACAGGTAAATACAATCTTAAAATGTTCGGGTTTCTAACTGAATAATGCCCATTAAGCTGAAGAACAAGAAGCTGTGAGTCTAGATTTACAACCAATGCACTAATGCCGAGGGTAATTTCCTCGGTTAAAATTTCAATAACAACACTATATTCAACGAAATTTTTTGTATTCTGTCCTAGAAAAATCCCTTGTAGGTATATCAACTCACCAGTAGGATCATAAATTACCTAGGCTGCTGAAGAGAAGTTCTGGGTACTGCGGGAAGCACCATCTGTGAAACCGACATAAGGGGTAATAGACATCTGGACAATAAGAAATGACCCAATAAGTAGGAAAACGCTCGCAAAACACACAAAGCCAAAAAATGTACAAAAATGAAAAAAACACTTATGTACACAAAACATGCACGAATGACTCATGCATAATAATTCTTGAGATACAACCCATTTTTGGGCTGATCTAAAGGATGACCTTCATAATCAATAAGCTCATAGGCCCCATTATTCAAAACACGTTTAATGATGTAAGGCCCATGCCATATGGGTTGAAATTTTCTTGCCCCCAACTTATCGTGAGCTTGATCGTACAAGAGGACGAGGTCTCCTTCTACAAAGGAGCGAGGGGAAACTTACTGGTCGAAATGAGATTTGAACCACTTCTTCTCTGCCTAGATGACCAAAGAAGCAAAGCGGCGAGTTTCATCTAGCCTCTCTAAGTAGAGAAGACACTCTTCTTCAGGTGAAGTGTTGGGCAGTAATTCAAAAAATAATTTGAGTGAAGGAATTTCACATTCAATCAGAAGGGTGGCTTCTAGACTGTAAACAAGCTGGAATGGAGTGAATCTAGTCGCATCCTTGACTAAGGTTCGATATGCCTAGAGAGACGAAAATAACATGAGATGCCAATTGGATTTGTGGATCCTAATCGTACGTGGAAGCATAGTGGCTAGAACTTTGTTCACGGCTTCAACCTGGTCATTGGCTTGCAGATAGTATAGTGTTGAGCTCTCTTGATGCAAGCCCAACCTGGAAGTCAACTCTGCCACCATATAATGTCGAAAATGGGAACCATGATCGGTAACGATGGCTTGAGGGACACCAAACCTAGAAATGATATGATTGAATATGAACTGAGCTGCTGTCTCACCGTCGGTGGCAAGTGTAGGCATTGCATCAGCCCATTTGGTGAAGTAGTCAACGGCTACGATAATATACACATGCCCCCCGACTGACTGAGGGTTACATGTCATAAAGTTGATGCCCCACTTTGCAAAGGGACCAACGGTAATAACAGGGTGGAGATGTGCAGGCAGTGCACGTATAGTACGCAACAAGATATAATGACGAAAACATTGAACTGCTTGAATCGCAGCTAATGCTAACTTCTTAAAATGGGCATAGTGCGTTTCGATATCGAGAAGGTTATGAGAGAGGTAGTAAATATCATGCTCGTTACCGTCATCATCATCTTAAACCAGAACCATGGCGATTGTCCTAAAAGCGACAGCTAAATAGAGGGAAAAATAGTGATCATAATTTGGAGGATGCAAAAGAGGAGCATTGACGAGCAATGTCTTCAATGTGTCAAAATATTTATGAGAAATATCATCCCAGAGGAATGGGACACACTGATTTAATAATTGTGTAAATCCTTTAGCTAATTCAACATAGTTAGGGATAAAGCATCGTAGAAAATTAGGCTTTCCTTGCAGACTCTGCAGCTGATGTAGTGAATATGGAGAGGGGAGATTGATAATAGCCTCAAATTTGAGAGGATCAAGGCGAATCTCGTCTTTGGACATGATAAACCCTAGGAGTCTACTGGAATTGATGCAGAAGACGCATTTGTGCGGATTTAACCAGATTTTATAGTGTTGAAAACGAAGAAAAATATGACGAAGATGGCCAGGATGGTCCTTACGCTTAGCTAAATGAGCGGGAAGGTCATCCAGATAAGGTTGAATGATGTGCTTAATATCATGAAAATCATATGACATCTCTTGCTGAAATGTGGCCCCAAAATTTTTCAAGCCGAAAGGAAGCTTCTTATATGCGAAATTACCCTAAGGATAGATGAAGGTTGTCTTATGTTGATCAGTCAGAAGAATGTTAATATGGTTATAGCCAGAAAAACCGTCCATGAGGGAAAATATCTCGCTCCTAGCATAATCATCAATGATTTGATCGATAAAGGGAGTAGGATAATTATCCTTAGGACATGCCCGATTGATATCATGGTAATCAACACAGACGCGAATAGTCCCCTCTTTATTATCTACAGGAACGATGTTAGACACCCATTTTGTCAAGGGAATCGGGTAGATGAAACTAGCGTTGAGAAGTTTTTCAACTTCACTTTTAATAGCAGCAACCTTTCGAGGGTGCACAGGATGAAGGTGATGACGAACATGCTTCGAAAAAGGGTAGGTAGGAATCTCATGCACTACTATACTAGGATAGATGCCAGGAATTTCTTCATAGGACCAAGCAAAGATGTCGCGAAACTCGCAAAAAGGCTAGTATAAACCTAAACTTCATCGGAAGAACAGGTGACTCCAAGATGGATGTTCTCGACAATTCCCAGTTTGACAGAAATGTCGATAGGCATTGTTTGCATAATGTTACTCAAATTACCTTCCATAAAGAATTCATGTGTGAGAATAGGTGTTTGAAGAGGAGGAGAAGGAAACTGAGATGCAAATCTCTCAAGACACATAGACATGGCCCCGAGGCCAGGCATAAACGAGGAACGATGATGACCATCATCCCACGGTAAATCCTTAAGAGACATTGTTTCCACAATGGCTTCATTAGAAAGAAATATCTCTTGTAAGGGATCAGATGAATCCGAAACTCCGAGCCAAGGGGATTGAGAATAAGTGTCGAGAGACATGCTCAAAGGAGCATGATCAGAAGGCGAAGGATTCAAAGCCGCAAGAAGTTCACAATAATCAATCTCAATCGGAATTAAAGGCATCAAATTTCCAAAAGAATCGACCTGCTCAGGTGAAGGGATGATCCAGGGGTCATCAGACCGAAAGATCATATTGATCTGAATAGTGTTGGGTGGAGGAAGAGGAAAAATACCCATGAGGGCAGGATCTTTGAAAAGACCCGGCCCAATGCTCTCGTAGGGAGTAGGGATCTTATCCATGTACGGAACATTTTTCTTGGAAGAAGAAGTGAAGAATGACAATTGATCAACAGTATCAACCTTTCCTTCGTGCAGGAATTTCAGGACACGAAAGAGAGTGGATGGAATGCATAACATGGCGTGAGTCCAACTACGACCGAGAAGAATATTGTAATTGAGCTTGGCATCAACTACTTCTACCTCGACATTGATTGTCTTCCCTTTCAAAGTAATTGGTAAACTAGGGAGAACACCTAAGGGTTTTGATTCTCTTCCATCAAATTCTTCCAGGGAATTTGGTGACGAATTCAAAGCTAGAGAACAAATGGCTTTCCAGCAAGAAGATGACATGATGCACGTGGACGCACCCTCGTCCACAACTGCTCGATGAACATCGAGACCATTAATGACAACCTGTATAATGAGCACAATTTAATGCGGTAGTCGTGGAACAAAATTCTCTAAATCGAAAGAAAGAAGGCTATTGTCAACAGGATTAACCCCACCAATTGCAGATAACAAATATTTTCGTTGAGATAGACAACTATGAAGTACTTCTATAGCAGACATTGCAGAGGGCGCCTGAGCCAAATCTTCAACAATACTGTAATGTTGGGCGGCACAAGCATTGGGATTGTAAGAAGATTTGCGGAGTACACCTTTAGAAGGTGGTCGTACAATGGGCTTAGTACTGGGACTTTCAATTTGAAGAGAGCCAGAAATAGGTGGAGGAGGAGGACCATCAACGATCTCTTTCCCTGCTACCTGACGCGACTCAGTATAATATTTCGATCGATTAGCAATAGAAATGGGTGCAGAACCGTTCATCATGAACACTTGAGAGCGAAAAATGGCAGAGGATTGAGGTTGCTCTACCATCTAGGTTTGCTGAGATGGAAAAGGTTCTTTAAGAAAATCTGTAGTTCCCTGGGTGCCTTTGATAAATCTACTTACTTCGGCCCATCGAGGATAGTCCTTGGTGTAGTGCTCTTCGTCACAAATGAAATAAGGGTACTTCAGCTTGCGCTTTGAACCATCATCAACACGATATTTGGAGGAATCCAGTTTCAGGGTATCGGCTTTGACCTTGCCTTTACCCTTCTTTTTCCCTTTAGAAATTTTGTCCACCGGATTGGTCTGAACGACATTGAATTCCGTGGTTTTACCAGGATTCAGGGTGGGCTGAGAAGTAGCATCGTTGGAAGAAGTGGACTTTTTCTTCCCAGAATTTGAAGGAGAAGACTTACGAGAAGTCTGAGACACATAACCAATAATACCGTCAACGGATGGGGTTGCCGGTGCTTTAGAAGTTCCAGGTCACGGGGCATCAGGCAAGATATCATACAACATGCCAGACTGAGAGTACACAAGATCAAGGTACTGGGCACGGGCAATGGCATGTTCCTCAGTTACACATGCCCCCATAGCTATGTATTTCACGATCTAATTGACAAAGGAGGCAGTGAACCAATCAGTTAGAAGCTGATCAGGAATATAAAACTTAATCAAGCGACGATGACGTCTCCATTCATGAATATGATCCAAGATATGGGTAGCTCAGTCCTATTTCAAGGATGTGAGGAGATGTGTCCCGGTCTCATAACGAACTGGTAACTAGAAATGAGTAAGGAATGCCATGGCGAGAGAGTTGAAATTGTAGAAATTATATGCACTAAGAATGCATATGTCCAAGATCCACCTGATCTCACACTATTTAACTTTATGAAAGATATTGAATCTATTCCACTTGTTAATCTTTTGCGGAAAATTTAATTGCACACACATGTGAAGCATAAACAAAAATATTCAATCGCACATAACACAGTTTTTAACCGGGAAAGCCTGAAGCTGAAAACCCCAAATATATATTATGTAACATGGAGATCATATGAAAATCTCATACAAACATACAAAGCTTATCACAAGCTCTCAGTACAGTACAATCATCATACACTATACAGGCCTAATCTTGCAAATCCATGCACCGATCTATGCCACCTGCTCGCCTGCCTCCACTACGCAATCTCTGATGAAGAATAGCTCTGAATGAATTTGAATTACTCTTGGATTTACTACGCAATCTTCATTGGCATCTCCACTGAGTTTTGGATGCAATCAATGCATCACTATAGTCACAACAGATGGTCTATCTTGCCCTTTCACCTATCTCTCCACTGGTCTCCACTAAAACTGCCATGCATTGTAGTTAACTGTTGTATTGTTCAGTTGATTAATGAGTTATTATTTTTGAATTAATTAACTAATTAATTCACTCAACACTCACTAGTGTATCACTCAGTTAGACTAGATACAACTAGCTCAGCTGAGTCTAACTGAGTTAAACTGAATGCAACTCCATAACTACTTCTTCCAATTGTGTCATAACTCTGCCACTTGAGTTCTAACTGAGTCCTCCATGCATTAGCTCTAGTAAACCCTCAGGAATAGTGTAATTCCTTCTGTTAGCTGATGTGCCACATCTGTGCGCTGAACTGAAGTGCTCCAAGAGAATAAGTTGCTATTTAGAGTCTGATTATTATTAAGAGCTAATAATAATCGACATGCATCTATTTTTAGATTGAAGATCTATAAATAGACTTCGCTCAATATTCTAAAAGTAGAATTTCATCTATTTTTCCAACTTGATCAACCATCCACAAATAGCATCCTGCAACTTCTGAAATATGATCACCATGTCTAAAAATAGACTTAAAAGCCAAAAAGCCCAAAATATTGCAATGGGCCCACTTAGTGGTGACTCTTTTCACTAAGCTCATCATCTTGTTGAATCTCAACACTCCCTCTCAACAAGATAGGGATTATCCTTCACCCTGATCCTGCCTCTATGGTATTCGAATTTTCTCTTGGTGAGCGCCTTCGTCATAATATCTGCATCCTGATCCTCCGTAGGAATTTACTGAAGCAACATGATCTTCCACTGCACACAATCTCTGACATGATGATACCGGATATCAATATGTTTAGATCTATCATGAAACACAGGATTAACCGAGAGTTTAATGCAACTTTGATTATCACAATGAATCACCGTGGGATCTAAATGTGAACCGAACAAACCAACCAGAATCTTTCTCATCCAGATAGCCTCACATGCAGCTAAAATTGCTGCCATGTATTATGCTTCTGCTAAACTGAGTGCCACAAATATTTGTTTCTTGCTGTACCAAGAAACTGCCGTAGATCCAATACTAAAAATCCCTCCTGATGTGCTCTTTCTGTCTGTTGGGCTTCTTGCCCAATCTGCATCCGTGAAGCCATGCAACTTCACCTCATCCATCTGTCTGTACCATAAACCATACTCAGATGTGCCCCTGAGATATCTCAAGACATGCTTTCCTGCCTTCCAAAAGAGCTTGGTAGGCTTAACCATCGCTTGTGAAAGCTGGTTCACCGCATAGCATATGTCTGGTCTTGTATTGAATAAATACATGAGCGAACCCACCAACTGTCGATAAACAGTGGCATCCACTACCTCTACCGATGTAGCATCCTCTTTCTTCCAATTTCCTGGAAGAGGAGTGTCGATAGGCTTGCAGCCTTGCATTTGAAACTTCTCTAGTATCTACCAGGCATACTTTCCTTGAGACACAAACATTTCACCTTCCCGCTGCCATATTTCTAATCCAAGGAAATAATGAAGGAGGCCCAAATCCTTCATCTCAAACTCCTTTGCAAGATCAACCTTGCATGAGTGTATCAACTGCTCATCACCTGTTAGTATCAAATAATCAAAATAAAGTACAATGATCAAAATCTTACCCTCAACCACAATCTGGTACAGGTTTGCATCTGCCTCACTCTTGGTGAAGCGAAGTCTAGTGAAATAGCTTTCAATCCAAGTGTACCAAGCACGGGGTGCTTGTTTCAGCTCATACAGTGCTCTTTTGAGCCTGCACACATGCGACTCACTGCTGAATATCTCAAATCATTTAGGATTTTCAATGTACACCTCTTCCTCAATGATCCCATTAAGGAACGTAGTCTTCACATCCATCTGATGAATGTGCCAACCCATCTGCACTGAGAGAGCAAGGATGGTCCATATAGAAGAATACCGTGCAACAGGTGCAAAGGTTTCTTCATAGTCAATCCCCTCAATCTGTGAGAAGCCCCGGGCAACAAATCTTGCCTTATACTTCTCGGTGCTCCCATCAGCAGCTTGCTTTACCTTGTAGATCCATCTTGATCCTACAACTGATTTCCCCACCAGCCTTGGAACAATCTCCCAAGCGCTGTTTATGACAATGGAGTCATACTCCTCCACCATGGCATCTACCCATGTGGGCTCTTGCACTGCTTCTTCAAAATAAGATGGCTCTGTCACAATACACTTGCTCATAAGAGCTATGTATCCAATATATCAGTCAGGTGTCTGTCTCGGTCTGTGCTGTGATGTAGGAACTCCTACATTCTGTGCCACATCCACCTCCAGTCTCTCAACTTCTGTGGTATGCTTCCTGCCTTGTCTGATGTTTGGTTTTGCATGAGTTGACTCCTCCACTCCATGAATCTCCTCCTGTGGCTGATCCACATCCAGAGGCTCATTTTTGGGAACAAGAAGTTCCTCCTCCGCATGCAAGTGTAGCTCCCTCTCAAGCGACAACTGCATGGCTTTCACCTTATTGAATTTTATATCCCATCGCATAACATGTAGAAATTATATAACTAATGCGTTATACATTCGATATTCTCCTGATCACACACTATTGGACTTCATGCACAATACAAAATCTCTTCTACTATTGATCATTACTTGCAAAAAATAAATCAATTGCATGCACACATTAAAACCATAAAAATTCACACATATGAACACAATAATTTATGGGAAAGCTTAAAGCTGAAAGCCCCCAAATATCTGTATATTATATGTCATAGAGATCATGTAACAATCATCATACAAAGCTCCTCACAAGCTCTCAGTACAATCTCCAATTACTACACACTAATCAGGTCCGATCTAGCAAATCCCATGCACTGATCTCTTCCACCTGCTAGCCTGCCTCTACTGCGCAATCCCTACTGAATATGGGCTCTGAATGAGTTCGAATCCACCTATCTTGCACTATGCAATCCTCATTGGCATCTCCATCAATGTGTGGTGCAAGATCATGCACTAGTATAGTCACAACTGATAGTCACATTGCTCTTTCACCTACCTCTCCACTGGTCTCCACTGAATTGTCCATGCACTGTAGTTAACTGATGTATTATTCAGTTGATTAATGAGTTAATAATTAGTGAATTAATTATTAATTAATTCACACCACTCTCACTAGTGTATCAATCAGTTAGACTAGATACAACTAGCTCTCTTGTCCATATCTACCGAGTTAAAAACTGAACACGACTCCATTAACTACTTCTCTTAACTCCACCAAACTCTGTCACATGAGTTCTAAGCGAAGTCTCCATGCAGTAGCTCCACTTAACCCTTAGGAATAGCGTAATTCCTTCTGTCAGCTCCTGTGCCACATCTGTGCACTTAACTGAAGAGGTCCAAGAGAATAAGATAATGTTTAGAGTCCAAATATTATTAAGAGCTAATAATATTCGACATATCTATTTTTAGATTGGCAATCTAAAAATAGATTCCGCCCAGTATGTCTAAAAATGGAAGTCCATCTATTTTTTCTGACTTGACCAACCATCCACAAATAGCATCCTGCAACTCATAGAACATGATCCATATGTCTAAAAATGGTAAATGGCAAAAATAGCCTATGAGCCCACTTAGTGAAGGCGACTTCTTTCCACTAAGCTCATCATCTTGTTGCAATCTCAACACTCCCTCTCAACAAGATAGGGATTATCTGCCACCCCGATCCTGCCTCTATGGTATTCGAATTTGCTCCTGGTGAGCGCCTTCGTCAAGATATCAACATCCTGATCCTTCGTAGGAATGTAAGAAAGTAACATGATCTTCCGCTGGACACAATCTCTGATATGATGGTACCGCATGTCAATGTGTTTATATCTATCGTGAAATACTGGATTAACCGAGAGTTTGATGCAACTCTGATTATCACAATATATCACAGTAGGATCTAAGTGTGAACCAAACAACCTGACCAAGATCTTCCTCATCCATATACCCTCGCATGCAGCCAAACTTGATACCATATACTCGGCCTCCACTGAACTGAGTGCCATGGATATTTGCTTCCTATTGTACCAAGAAACTTCTATCGATCCGATACTGAAAATCCCTCCAGATGTGCTCTTTCTGTCCGTTGGGCTCCCTTCCCAATCTGCATCCATGAAGCCACACAACTTCACCTCATTTGACTGTCTGTACCAAAGTCCATATCCCGATGTGCCTCTGAGATATCTCAATGCATGCTTCCCCGCCTTCCAAAAGAGCTTGGTAGGCTTAACCATAGCTTGTGAAAGTTGGTTAATAGCGTAGCATATGTCGGGTCGTGTATTGACCAGATACATGAGCGACCCCACCAACTGTCGGTAAACAATGGCATCCACTATCTCTGCCGAAGTAGCATCCTCTTTCCTCCAACCACCAGGAAGAGGAGTGTCGATAGGCTTGCAACCATGCATGTTGAAATTATCCAGTATCTCCCAGGAATACTTGCCGTGAGACACAAACAGTCCATCACTGCACTGCCAAATTTCCAATCCCAGGAAATAATGAAGGAGGCCCAAGTCCTTCATTTCAAACTCTTTTGCAAGATTAGCCTTGCATGAGAGTATCAACTGTTCATCACCGGTCAGTATCAAATCATCTACATAAAGTATAATGATCAGCAACTTACCCTCAACCACTATCTGGTATAGGTTGGGATCCTCCTCGCTCTTGGTAAAACCAAGTTCGGTGAAATAACTGTCTATCTGTGTGTACCAAGCACGAGGTGCTTGTTTCAACCCATACAACGCTCTTTTGAGCCTGCACACATGTGAATCGCTGCTGAAGATATCGAAACCTTCGGGCTGCTCTATGTACACCTCCTCCTCAATGAATCCATTGAGGAATGTAGTCTTCACATCCATATGATGAATGTGCCACCCCATCTGCGTTGAGAGAGCTAGGATGCTCCGTATGGAAGAATACATTGCGACAGGTGCAAAGGTTTCCTCATAGTCGATCCCCTCAATCTGTGAGAAGCCCCGGGCAACAAATCTTGCCTTATACTTCTCGACGCTCCCGTCAGCGGCTTGCTTCACTTTGTAGATCCATCTCGAACCTACCACTGATTTCACTTCCGACCTTTGGACAATCTCCCATGCACTGTTTCTGACAATCGAATCATACTCTTCCACCATGGAATCTACCCATGCAGGGTCCTCCACAACTTCCTCGAAAGAGGATGGCTCTGTCACGATACACTTGCTCATCAGAGCCATGTATCCAGTATATCGATCAGGTGACTATCTCTATCTGCGCTGTGATGTAGGTGCTCCTACAATCTTCTCTGCATCCTGATTCAGTCGCTCAGATTTTGTAGTGCACTTCCGCCCTCTGATGGTTGGTGCTACATGAGTGGTTTCTTCCACTCTATGAACCTCCTCTTGTGGCTGATCCACATCCTGAGGCTCATCCTTAGGAACTAATAGCTCCTCATCGGCATGCAAGTTTGGCTCCCTCTCAAGTGAACACTTCATGACTTTCTCCTCATGAAATGTGATATCCCGTCGCACAACAATATTCTGACTGTCTAGCAAATACACACGATAGTTGTGGGGTGTATCAGTGTACCCCAAAAATATCCCAACCTCTGTGGTCGGCTCCAGCTTCTTCCTGGCATCCTTCGTCACATGAATGTAAACAGGTGAGCCAAAAATATTCAAATGAGAAATATCAGGCTTCTTACCAGAAAACGCCTCCTCGGGTGTACTCATGCCAAGCACTCTGTGAGGACAACGGTTTTGCACATAAACCGCAGTATTGCATGCCTCAGCCCACAAGTGTATGGGAAGGCCCTAATCATGAAACATCACCCATGCAGCACCCACGATCGTTTTGTTCTTCTGCTCCGCATCCCCATTTTGCTGTGGGTTATGAGGCTCTATGAGCTCTCTTCGAATTCCTTCTGCGCTGCAAAAGTCCTTGAATTCGCCAGAGATGAATTCACCACCATTGTCGCTCCTAAGAGCCTTCACTTGCTTCCCTGAATCTTTCTCCACCAGTGCCTTGAACTCACAGAAATTTGAGTATGTCTCGCTCTTCTTCTGCATGAAGAAGATCTAGCACTTCCTAGAAAAGTCATCAACAAATATCACATAGTACCTATGCTTTTCTATCGAAGCTACTGAGAAAGGTCCACACACGTCTATGTGAATTCTCTCAAGGATCGTCATGGCGCGACTATCCTTCTTGTGAAAGGTGGCTTTCACAAATTTTCCCAAAGTACATCCCTTGCAGTAATCTGACTGCGCAAGTGTACCTTTGGGAAGTCCAATAGAAATCTGCTGCAAAATTTTCAAAGCACCATGGTGAAGATGGCCCAATCTCCTGGGCCATAGCTCGCCCTCATCCCGGCTCACCACTCCTTATACCTTGCCTGCCATTGCTGCGCAGCCATCTACCTGCAATTGATAAAGGTTCTTAACTCAAACCCCTATCATCCAGGTTTCACCAGTTGCCTTACTGTGCAGGAAAGCCTTTCCCTCGCTAAAGACAACATCATATCCCTTGTCTTCTAACATGGCCACCGAGATCAGATTCTTCTTCAATCCTGGAACATGCATGACATCCTTCAATATGAAAGGTTTATCAGATTCCCTCTCAAAGGAAATGGTCCCGATATCAGTCGCACTGTATCTACCATCATCGCCCATCTCGATGTGCACTCCAAGATCCTTCTCATCCAGATCACTGAACAAATTTTTGTCTCCGGTCATATGAAAAGACGCACCACTGTCAAGAAACCACACTGAACCCATCACACTTGAGACCAAGCATGCGATCAACAAAAAATCCAGCTCAAACTGCGAAGCTAAGGCCTCTCCAGTTGCAGATCTAGCAGCCTACTTATTTTTCTTCTTCTATGGAAAATTAGTGGCGTAATGTCCATGTTGGTGACAGTGAAAGCACATCACCTTGGACATGTCCTGCTTCTTGCCTTTCGCGCCGGATTGAGAAGAATTTTTCTTGCTCTTCCCCTTCCTTGATTTGGCAGCCAAAGAAAAATTTTCCTCATCTTCATTCTTCGATGAAGATCCATCCCTGGTACTTCGCCTTATCTCCTCCTGCAAAAGATCCGACCAAAGTCACTCCCATCCCGACAGTTTCTCCCGACCATTGACAGAGTCCTCATAGGAATGCCAAATATTCGGAAGCCCAAGGAGAGCCAAGCTCACCAATTCCTCTTCATCTACAGTAACCCCCACACTTCCCAGCTCATCCCTGCACTGGACAAACTTCGTGAGGTACTTGGGTATACTCTCGCCCTTCTCCATTTTTATTTTCCTGAGCTTATCCTTGAGCACCAACCTCCTCTGGTCGCTCTTGCTTTGGAGCAAGTCTGTCAAACCTTTCCACATCAAGAATGGAGAAGCTTTACCATGAAGGCTAGACACTATGTGATCCTTCACACTTTCCAACAAAATCCTTCGACATTTTGCTGTATTATTTTGCCATGCGTCAAGTGCGGCAGCATCGCTAGAAGTAGGTTTTGGAATTTCTGCATCTATGAACTCCAACCCATTATCCTCCAGCACCGCCTCCATCCTTTCCTTCCATGAAATATAATTTGAGCTGCCCTCAAGGGCATACTCTAATCGCAATCCGTTGAAAGACATCTCAACTTCGACACCAAGAAAACACTACTGCAAATTCGAATTCCACCAGCACAAAACTCAACACCTTCAATGCTTTGCAATTTCTCCAATGATCAATACACCTATGATACCATGTAGAAATTATATAACTAATGCATTATACATCTGATATTCTCTTGATCACACATTATTTGACTTCATGCACAATATAGAATCTCTTCTACTATTGATCATTACTTGTGGAAATTAAATCAATTGCATGCACACATTAAAACCATAAAAATTCACATATATGAACACAGTAATTTACGGGAAAGCTTAAAGTTGAAAACCCCCAAATATCTGTATATTATATGTCATAGAGATCATGTAACAATAATCATTCAAAGCTCCTGACAAGCTCTCAGTACAATCTCCAATTGCTACACACTAATAAGGTTCGATCTAGCTAATCCTATGCACCGATCTCTTCCACCTGCTAGCTTGCCTCTACTGCGCAATCCCCGCTGAATATGGGCTCTGAATGAGTTAGAATCCACCTGGCTTGCACTGTACAATCCTCATTGGCATCTCCATCAATGTGTGGTGCAAGATCATGCACTAGTATAGTCACAACTGATAGTCACACTGCTCTTTCACCTACCTCTCCACTGGTCTCTGCTGAAACTGTCCATGCACTATGTTTAACTGATGTATTCTTCAGTTGATTAATGAGTTAATAATTAGTGAATTAATTATTAATTAATTCACACCACTCTCACCAGTGTATCAATCAATTAGACTAGATACAACTAGCTCTACTGTGTGTAACTGAGTTAAACTGAACACAACTCCATTAACTACTTCTACTAACTCCACCAAACTCTGTCACATGAGTTCTAACTGAAGTCTCCATGCAATAGCTCCACTTAACCCTTAGGAATAGCGTAATTCCTTCTGTCAGCTCCTGTGCCACATCTGTGCACTTAACTGAAGTGCTCCAAGAGAATAAGATAATGTTTAGAGTCCAAATATTATTAAGAGCTAATAATATTCGACATATCTATTTTTAGACTGGCAGTCTAAAAATAGACTCCGCCCAATATGTCTAAAAATGGAAGTCCATCTATTTTTCCAACTTGACCAACCATCCAAAAATAGCATCCTGCAACTCATAGAATATGATCTACATGTCTAAAAATAGACATAGTCTAAAAATAGACTGTGCGCCAAAAATAGCCTGCGGGCCCACTGAGTGAAGGCGACTTCTTTCCACTAAGCTCATCATCTTGTTGCAATATCAACATAACAATCATCTGACTGTTTGGAAAATACACATGATAGTTATGGGGTGTTTCTGTGTACCCCACAAATATCCCAACTTCTGCAGTCGGCTCCAGCTTCTTCCTGGTATCCTTCGTCACATGAATGTAAACAGGTGAGCCAAAAATCTTCAAATGAGAAATATCAGGCTTCTTACCAGTAAAATATTCCTCGGGTGTACTCATGCCAAGTACTCTATGAGTACAACGATTTTGCACATAAACTGTAGTGTTGCATGCTTCCACCCACAAGTGCATCGGTATGCCCTGATCATGCAGCATCGCTCATGCAACACCCAAGATCGTTCTGTTCTTTCTCTCCATGACCCCATTCTGCTATGGGTTATGAGGTGCTGTGAGTTCTCTTTGAATTCCTTCTTTGCTACAGAAGTCTTTGAATTTTCCAAAGATGTATTCACCACCATTATCGCTCCTTAGAGCTTTCACCTACTTCCCTGACTCCTTCTCCACCAATGCCTTGAACTCACAGAACTTTGAGAAAATTTCAATATTCTTCTGCATGAAGAAGATCTAGCATCTACGAGAAAATTCATCAAAAAATATCACATAATACCCGTGTCATCAACCGAGAATGGTCCACACACGTCTATGTGAATTCTCTCCCAGATCACCAAATCACGGTTCTCCTTCTCATGAAAGGTGGTCTTCACAAACTTACCCATTGTAGATCCTTTGCATTGATCTAACTGCGCAAGAGTACCCTTGGGAAGTCTAGTAGAAATTTGGTGCAAAATTTTCAAAGCGCCATGGTGAAGATGGCTCAATCTCCTGTGCCATAATTCGCCCTCATCCCAACTCACCACTTCTTCTGCTTTGCCCACCATTGTAGCGCAGCCATCTAGCTCTAGCTTGTAGAGATTCTTAATTCGAACCCCTATATTCTTGGTTTGACCTGTTGTTTTATGTTGAAGGATGGCTTGTCCCTCACTGAAAAAAACATCATAACCCCTGTCTTCCAGCATTACGAATGAGACCAAGTTCTTCTTCACACCTGGAACATGCATGAAAATCTTCAACAAGAATCGATTACCGGATTCCCTCTCAAAGGTAATGGTCCCAATTCCAGTTGAAATGTACCGACCATCGTCGCCCATCTCTATATGCATATGGAGGCCCTTCTCCTCCAAGTCACTGAACAACTCTTTGTCTCTCGTCATATGGAAAGATGCACCACTGTCAAGATACCACACCGATCCAATGCAGCTTGAAACCAAGCATGCGATCAAAGAAAAATCTAGCTCAAATTGTGAGGCTAAGGCCTCTCCAGCTGTTGATCCAGTAGCCTGCTTATTCTTCTTCTTCTGTGGACAATGAGTGGCGAAATTTCCATGCTCGTGATAGTGAAAACACTTCACTTTGGACAAATCCTGCTTCTTGCCTTTCGCACCAGATTTAGAAGGATTTTTCTTCCCCTTCCCTTTCCTTGCTTTGGCATCCAAAGCATAATTTTCTTCCTCTTCATTCTTTGATGAAGATCCATCCCTGGTACCTCGCATTATCTCCTCCTGCACAATATCCGACCAAAGTCGCTCCCATCCTGGCAGTTTCTCCCGTCCATTGAAAGAATATTCACAGCTATGCCAACTCTTCGGAAGCCCAAGGAGAGCCAATATCACCAAGTCTTCTTCGTCGATAGTAACCCCCACACTTCCCAGCTCATCCTTGCAGTGGACAAACTTCGTGAGGTATTTTGGAATACTTTCGCCTTTCTCCATTTTTATTTTTCTGAGCTTGTCTTTAAGCACCAACTTCCTCTGGTCACTTCTGCTTTGGAAAAAATCTGTCAAAGCCTTCCACATTAAGAATGGAGTGTCTTTCACGTGAAGGTTGGACACAATGTGGTCCTTCACACCTTCCAACAAAATCCTCCTCGTCTTTGCAGTCTTCTTTTGCCATGCATCAAGTAATGCCGCATCGCTAGATCCCGGCTTAGGAACATCGCTATCGATGAACTCCTTCAGCCCATTATCCTCCATCACTGCCTCCATCCTATCCTTCCAGGCTATGTAATTCGAGCTCCCATCAAGGGCATACTCCAATCTCAACCCGTTGAAAGACATTTCAATGGATACTCGATTTCTGCACCAAGAATCTTCTGTAGCAAATTCAAATTGTCCACCAGCACAAACTCACTTCACAATTGCAATCTTCCATCAACAATGCTCTGATACCATGTAGAAATTATATGCAATAAGCATGCATATGTCCAAGATCCACCTAATCTCACACTATTTAACTTTATGCAAGATACTGAATCTATTCCACTTGTTAATCTTTTGCGGAAAAATTTAATTGCATACACATGTGAAGCATAAACAAAAATATTCAATCGCACATAACACAGTTTTTAACCCGGAAAGCCTGAAGCTGAAAACCTCAACTATATATTATGTAAAATGGAGATCATATGAAAATCTCATACAGACATACAAAGCTTATCACAAGCTCTTAGTACAGTACAGTTGTCATACACTATATAGGCCTAATCTTGCAAATCCATGCACCGATCTATGCCACCTGCTAGCCTGCCTCCACTACGCAATCTCTGATGAAGAATAGCTCTAAATGAATTCGAATTACTTTTGGATTGACTGCGCAATCCTCATTGGCATCTCCACTGAGTGTTGGATGCAATCAATGCATCACTATAGTCATAATAGATAGTCTATCTTGCCCTTTAACCTATCTCTCCACTAGTCTCCACTGAAACTGCCATGCACTATAGTTAACTGCTATATTGTTCAGTTGATTAATGAGTTATTATTTTTGAATTAATTAAATAATTAATTCACTCCACTCTCACTAGTGTATCAATCAGTTAGACTAGATACAACTAGCTCAGCGGAAATCCTAGGCCTCTTCATCAATACAACTCCATAACTACTTCTTCCAACTGTGTCATAACTCTGCCACTTGAGTTCTAACTGAGTCCTCCATGCATTAGCTACAGTAAACCCTTAGGAATAGTGTAATTCCTTTTGTCAGCTGCTATGCCACATCTGTGCACTAAACTGAAGTGCTCCAAGAGAATAAGTTGCTGTTTAGAGTCTGATTATTATTAAGAGTTAATAATAATCGACATGCATCTATTTTTAGATTGAAGATCTATAAATAGACTTCACCCAATCTTCTAAAAATATAATTTCATCTATTTTTCCAACTTGATCAACCATCCACAAATAGCATCCTCCAACTTCTGAAATATGATTGACATGTCTAAAAATAGACATAGTCTAAAAATAGACTTGCGCCAAAAATAGCCTGCGGGCCCACTTAGTGAAGGCGACTCTTTTCACTAAGCTCATCATCTTGTTGAATCTCAACAGAAATCCTGAGTGGTACCACAAGATAACTCAATGTACCACTTTACAGCGGCACTAGTAAGATTCTGTTGGAAAAGACGAAGTCGAATGGAATCGTCCACCCAAGAGTTAGAGGAACACCACCAGTGGTAAGTCATAACATGCGCTTGGGGGTCTTCTCCAGACTTACCCTCAAATTTAGGACAATCACTAGGAATCTTAGTTGGAACCGGAGGCCAATACGAGTTATGAAGAATGAGATCGTTTGTTAACTTTGACACATCAGGAAGTGCCAACGTAACAAGAAATGGTAATTGAGGATTAAAATGCATTGGAGGTCTTTGATAAGGACCTGTGTTAACATTTCACCCAGCCTGCGAGAAATTCTGCCCCCATATATTTTGTTCGGGAGGATTTTGACCATAGGGTTTATAAGCCAGATAATTCTGCTGGTATTGGGGTTGAGGACCAGGATACTGATTCTGAGTATAACATTGAGGTCCTTGCAGAGAAACGCATGAATTCTGTTGCAGAATGTAAGCATGGCCTTGAGGTTGATTATACACCAATTGAGATGGATTTTGAGGGTGAAAAGTAAAATCTTGAGGTGCACTATATACCGGTTGATATTGACCTTGGGGGTAATAAGCACCTTGGGGTTGAGTAGGTGGACCCTGCTGAGCAGGTTGAGTGGGCTGCTGAACAGGTGGACCTTGCTGAAATGGATAAACATGTTGAATCGACTGCTGAATAGGTTGAACAAGCTGTTGAACAGATTGAATTGGCTGTTGAACAAGTTGAACCGGCTGCTAAGCTAGTTGAACAGGTTTTGTCTGCAGAACGAGTTGACTTGGATAATGAGGACCACCTGGTTGCCCCTGTGGAAGAGGTTGGCTTGATGGAAAAGATTGACCAGGGTGATCCAGAGCAGGACCAGAGGGTTGTCCTTGTTGCACAAAGTCTTGGCCATACTAAGCGTATGACTGATATTGTACAGGGGGTTGTCCCTGTGACGAATACATGTGCCCCCCAGGAACAAAATATGCTCCTGGCTAATACTTAGGTTAACTGAAAGGACCAGAGGGTTTTCCTTGTTGGACCAAATGTGGACCTTGTAAAGGCTGGCCTGATGGACTGTAAGGTTGTCCCTGTGGACCCAAGGTAGATCCCTTCTGAGCCAAAGGTTGTCCCTATAAGGGTTGTCCTTGTGAGCCATAGGGTTGTGATGATAAGGTCGGTCCAAGTATGATAAGGATCATAAACAACCTGATAAGGATCAATAGGAGGAAAATAAACAGGATTATCACGCTCGTCATAATGATGCGAAGGAGGAAACGAATAAACAGGGTTACTAACAACATCATAGTGATGAGGATTGATAGGAACCTGGGGCTACTGAGAACCCTGAGAGTTCTGCTACTGAACAACCAGCAAAAACTCTTCAAAAGTGAGGCCACTAGGAATCATTAGTGAAGTTGAAGTTGCATCAGCGAGTGCAGTCTCTGGAGTGCGAGCTTCTGATCTACTCGGATCCTGGTTGACCGGCCACATGGGATTAAGGAAAATATACCTTCGAGTGTGAAAGGATCCTGATGACTGTGTCATAACAGCCGGCGTAGTCGAAGCCACAAAAATGGTAGGTTGGACTAGAATAGACGTAACAGTGAGCGATGAACTCAAAGGCAAAGGTGAGAGTCCCAACGAAGGGAGGATCATACTCCTAGGAGGATTTGATGTGCTATATTGTGCTATAGAGGATACAATAGACATAATATAACTCAAGGACCTATATCCAGGTGGAAGTGACACCGATGGTGGAGAAGATTGAACAGAAACATGCAGAATATCTTCAGGGAAAAGTTGATATTCAGTTGTAGAAATAGGCATTCCTTCAGTGTTAACAGGACTTGAAGAATCCATGTCCTAAGATGTCATAAGATCATCAAAGATACGACAGGGGCTCAGAGGTATAGCAGCAGCTATAAATGGTGATCCCGAAGTAAGAGGAGGAAATTCTTCACCGTCCCAAAAACCAGACCAAGCACCTGGAGGAGCCCAATTGAACTCAACTAACTCTTTAGGAGGAGATCAGGTAGCAAGAGGTAAAACAGTCGGGAGAATAGGCTGCAAAAAATCAACATACCTAGTGGACTGAGGGGTTTCATAAGAAACGTCAGGAAAAGAACTACCGCTAGGAGGCAGTGAAGAAGACGATGAAACTGGTAGTTCCGCCACAGTGACTGTATTTAAAAATAGAAAAGGAAAAAGAGATAGATGAAAGAAGGCTTCAAGACCACAATCTAAGGAAAAAAAAAACAAGTCAAGTAACAAACTCTAAACGGGTATGTAATCGTGGGAATTTTATTTTACGACATTGAAACCGGACTTTGTTGTTTCATGTTTTAAGAGTCGAGAAACAGACAAAAGATGACTCTAGTCACTTTCAATTTAAAAGAGCGTGAAAGGAGAAGTGCTCGATGATCTCTTTTCTTTTTAAAGAGTCACGAAAATATCAAAATGACTACTCTGGTAATCTAAGAAAGAGGGTGTACCAAGTTTCCGTGAACTACCATATACACCTTGGTGATCAAATGAAAGAGAAATAACTAAGGACTTTCCGTACATGCTAGTAGTCTCCCTGAATGTTGTGTTCAATGTATCACGGTTATAGGGCAGTAGAATCGGTTTCCTATGGATAAAGGATTGCAACCTATTAGGGTATCCCTTTATATACTTGA
The DNA here is from genome assembly GCA_034641835.2 of Pinus albicaulis. Taxonomy (NCBI): domain Eukaryota; kingdom Viridiplantae; phylum Streptophyta; class Pinopsida; order Pinales; family Pinaceae; genus Pinus; species Pinus albicaulis. The sequence continues at coordinate 189,556,737 of CM076578.1, read as the reverse complement.
CGGTACGGGGAGCACAAGTCCATACTAGCGTTGTCTAAAGCCAAAAGGCGAACGAAGACTACTAGGTTTTAAGATGCTGGAACACGTCTCTAGCCTAGACCACTAAAATGTTTGCATTAGGTTCCAATGTTCCCTTAGGTAAATTCAATCGATTTTATAGTTGATCTTGAATTACGTTTCAATTTCAAGGCCTTACTGAATGTTGATCTCAAATTCCCTAAATGCAAAATATATGCAACTGAACACCATTTTTCAATTCAATGAATGCTAATTACAAGAAGGATAGATATCTTTCAAACAATAGCAATCAAATGAAATCAAACGAAGAAAATCGCTAATGCATCTAATTCAATCAAGAAAAAATTGAAAAAATATTTCCTAGTTAATCAGGCACTAGTTATGTGAAAGAAATTTCATTTTTCATGCAAACGAAAGAATGCAATTTTTTGATTTTTCAATAAAATGAAGCACAAAATGCACTAATAATATGGAAAAATAAAACAAACACTAGTTCGAGCATTGCGAATGCAAAGAGCTAAACTGTCTGATCGATGAAAGAAACACAAACACAAATATGCACTCAAACCAATGATGCACTCTTCCAACCAAAGAGAAAGATTTGAAACGATCCCAACAAGCAGTGTGATATATGCTTGGAGTAGCAAGAAGAAAAACCAAACGAAACTCAAAATGATAATTCAACCAGAAAAAATGCTCAAAGGATAAAAAATAACTAAATGCAATTGATAAAGAGATGTGACTAATAAGAATAAAAAGACTTGATTTCCAATCAGAAGGCTCAGTGAGCTAGGACACTCAGAAACCCTAAGGCCATAAATTGCACTGATAAGTAAACAGACGTACAATTGAGAAAAAAAACCTATGACAGTCAAAACAACCTTAACAAAACAACTGCAAATCAAAAATCCACCCAGAGGCAAGTACAACTAACCAAAAACTCAAAAGGATATTCAATCCAAACCCTACAAGATTCGACAATCCGCGCCAAACAAGGGTTGGTGCTAGTGCAAGACTAGCAACATGCGCCAATTGGCGTGACTGTTCAACTGAAAAACACACCAAGCTGGATATCTATGGGAGAATGAAAAATCCAATGAGAAGACTTCAAGTCTGACACTCTGGAGCTGAAAAAGAGGACTCTAAAGGAGCAACTAGACCAGAAATGATAGACAAACCAATAGACGACCGAAATCAAGTTTGCAAGGGCAAAAAGACAAACTCACACTAATCCCCAGCGGAGTTGCCAATTTGTTATGAAGGTAAATCCTCTATGTGGACAGAGAAGATCCCTCTAGCTTGAGAGTGGGTCTAGAAACAATAGGACAAACTATAGTGTAGGTTACTAATTATTGAATGAAATAGACACAGTAGATCGCCCTACCTGGAGTCCAACGACCTCATCGTAGCTGTTGTAGTGGTGGCCTCTCGATTCCTGCCTCGGAAAATCATGATCTGTTCACAGCGATGCTTGGATACCTGCACAAGATCAACAAATGAGAGTAACATATGAAACAATGAACTCATTCATAATTAATAACCAGTCAAGGAGGGTTAATCATATTGCATCAAAATAGAACACATCAACGCAAAATGAGAACCATACAATAGTTATACATCTGTATTAAATATAATATAGATTTACAACCAAGCCTTGACGTTACAGCCTCCTTTAGTGGGGTTCGATTGGAGCATGTCTCGATGAATGTTAGGGAATTCGAGCGTGATGAAGGCACAAGCCTAAGCTCTCTCAATGAGGGACTCTTCCGTTCTATCTCTCCAGCGTTTCTGCTATATTATCTTCAGTTCAGATAGCTTCATCAATGGAGGATGGCTATATTTATAGAGGGAGAAGAGGAGGTTGGGATCCCTACTATAGTGGAAGGGAGGCCTTATCCCTTGGGAAGTTTCCTCAAAAGGTGGAAACAAGAGGCCAAAAGAAAAAGGTCGTGGTTATTCAGTCGAACCACTCCCCACGACTCATCCACAAAGTTGTTGTGATCGAAACTTCACCTCTATTTTTAAAAAACTTTCCATAAGCAGATTGGCGTGGGTGGCTAACTTAGATAGAGCGCTAGCTGGTGCGGGGGCTAGTGTTAATCTGCCTCATCGGCGCGACGGCATAACTGGCTACCAGCGCCAAGTCAAAAACAAAGGTTTTTGGTGGTCTTTTCAGGAAATAGTCAACAGAAGGAATGTTAGACTCATGATAAGGGATGCAATGATGTTATTTGCAAGGCATGACACTTTATTTTGACCATTGAAATGAGCCTCCAATGTGTGGGATGGGGATTATAGGGATAGTGAAAAAATGTTGTGTAACACCCCCCTACCAAGAAGGTGGGTTGATTCTCAGAATCACCCCCCTGCCAGCCAAGGGGAGCGATTCGGGGCCCAGGTGGGTGCCCGCCCGCAGTTGTTGTGCTACAAGCGCCTGCCCCCACTGGCCCCCCAGGTAGGCAGGGGAGCGGGTGCCCACAATACAGTGGCTAGGGTCTGACCCCTAGCCATTGTGGCTTGGGAAAGCGCACCCACCCGGTCCACAATAGCCAGCGGCCGAACTCTAGGCACGCCCATGAATGGGCTCGCCCCCCTGGCCCATGTGAATTTTTTTTTTTAATTTTTAAAAAATAAAATGATTTGAATTGGTTTTGTGGTATTCTGGATGAACCTACTAACCCAACTGAAAGGTAAATGCTAGTAAACTTATGGGGGATTAAAACATGTACTCAATGGGATTTGAACTTGAGTCTACTTTATTTTAACAATTTCTTAATTTTTGAAATAATAAATTTAGTTGCTACCCAAGAAAAGCAAAATAAATTATTTTTTTTAATTTCTTGGCATCCAATTAATTATTTTCCTCAAATTTGTCGTTGAATGGTCGAATTAGAAGGGAAGCTAACCTTTCAAATGCGAGAATATCCCTTTGATTGTTTTGTCGATGACAATGTTACTGCTCCAGAAAATCGCTCCAAGATTTTAAACGAAACCTCAAGAAATCTTGATGTGATGTGAGGAATAGTGACAATGACAGTTCTTATATAGTGAAAATTACGGAATTTCTTTACCGTGGGGTAAATGTGGTATTAAAACAAAATTATAAATAAATCAATATATAGTTCATATTTTGATGATACACTAATTTGTGTTATAGGTGGGATAAAAACTATAAGAAACATTAAAAAAAATTCCTATAATGAATTAAATGTTATATAATTTAAGTAAGATTTATTTTAATTTGGAAAAAATCATTAAAATAAATTTGTGTAGGAAATTTGAATGGAAATTAGCGTCAATTTTCAAGAGAAAATTTTAGTAGAAAATTTTCAAATAAATAGTAGAAGTAAAATTTGGAGGGACATACTTCAAACAAAATTTTTGGAGGGAAAAATTTCGGCGAAAACTTTTAGAGGGAAAATTTAATTCTTTTAGCTATATATTATAATTGGGAGAGGGTGCATTTACATAATTCAACATCTTTTGTTTGAATGTTATGGATTCTTTTGATACCAAAGTTTATTTTTATGAAGCATAAACATCTACGTCGCGTAACAACTCTATTCATATTGATGAATATAATGAAAATTCTTTCACTATGAATATAGAGTCAAAATTTCCACTTAGTCCTAATCCTAAGGACTATGAGAGCATAAGTCACAAAGGGAAGGATGGAGAATTTCAAAGAAATAGAGAGTCATATTTTCCACTTAGACCTAATCCTATGGACTATGAGAGCAAAAGTGACGAAGGCCAGGATGAAGAATTTCCAAAAAATCGAGTCACTATTTCCACCTAGTCCTAATCCTAAGGACTATGAGAGAAATAGTGATGAATGAGAGAATGGAGAATTTTTAGTGAATATAGAGTCACATTTTCCACTTAGACCTAATCCTAAGGACTATGATAGCAATAGTGATGAATGACAAGATGGAGAATTTTCAGTGAATAGAGAGTCACATTTTCCACTTAGTTCTAATCCTAAGGAATATGAGAGAAATAGTGATGAATGGTAGGATGAAGAATTTTCAGTGAAAAGAGAGTCAAATTTTCCACTTAATCCTAATCTTAAGGACTATGAGAGAAATAGTGATGAATGACATGATGAATAATTTTCAGTAAGTAAAGAGTCACATTTTCCACTTAGTCCTAATCCTATGGACTATGAGAGCAGCAGTGACGAAGGCTAGGATGAATAATTTCCAATAAATCGAGAGTCATAATTTCGACTTAATCCTAATCCTATGGACTATGAGAGCAACAGTGACGAAGTCCAGGATGAATAATTTCCAATAAATCGAGGGTCACAATTTCCACGTAGTCCTAATCCTATGGACAAAGAGAGTAGCAATGATGAAGGCCAGGATGAATAATTTCCAGTAAATCAAGAGTCACAATTTCCACTTAGTCCTAATCCTATGGACTATGAGAGCAGTCGTGATGGAGGGCAAGATCAAGATGGTGAAAAATATCCTCCAAGTCAGTATTTCAAAACCACAGATGATGGTATTGAAAATTTTCGTGTCGTTGAAGATGGTAATGAATATTTTTTCAAACAATGATGGTGGTGAATTTCATAACTATGTTCAAAATGATCATAGTAAGAATAATATTCCTCCTAATGATGATGGAAATGCTTTTTCAATGAATGATGAAATGATGGAGATTTTGCCAACAAATATTGTATCTAGGAGTAGGAGTAGACCTTTTCGTATCAATCCAAGATGTTCCAGTTATACAAGGGGTAGAGTAGAATATCTCATGAGAAGTTCTATGAGTGATCTCATTTCAAGTGACTGCTGTAAAAAGGATTGCTTGAAACATATGGATTTCAAGTTTTCTTTTGAGAAAAGGAAGATATATTTATCAATGAATAAAAGCATGCAAAATTCATATTTAGTGGGGTGCATGCAATATACATTGAAAAGTTATGATTATCTTATTGGGTCCTTATTGCTCTGTAGAAAGGATTTCAAAATGTTTCATTCAATTGGTAATTTTCGCTTGTCAAGAATCCAATACAATTTGGAAAAAATCCTACATATTATACAGAATTTTGTCATAAATGAGAGTTTGGGCCATTAACAAACACTGCAATGTCATGGATGTAAAAATTATTTTTAAAACATGGAGAGTGTTTTCCAAATAGAGATACAATACATATTCCAGATAATTTCTCAAGACGAGAAATCTACAACTTATACAAGGAATATGCAGAAGGTGTTGAAGGAAATGGTCATTTTATTACATATCAATATTTAGTGCAGATATGGAGAGAATTCAACAATGTTCGTATTCCTAAGAAGAAAAGGATAGGGGTTTGCAGTACACATGCTTCTCTAAAATAAAAAAGGGATAAATGTAAAGGAGCATAAATAGGTAAGCATTCATAACATTATTCTTTTAAATTGTATAGTGATCAACTACGAAAATGTATTTATTAATAGTTTTATTTTATGTTATGTGTAGATTCCATTGTCAAAGAACTTCAAGAGCATCACAAACAACAAACAAGTGAAAGGAAACTGTTGTACAAGCATAGAAAGAAGTGTTATGATAGTCCAAATAAATTTTTGGGTTTGGTAATTGATGGTGTGGACCAGAAGAAAACACTTCTACCACATTTTGTTCGCACACCCAAAAATTTCACTTGGTCGACTATATGGTCTTCAATGGGAAAATGTCGTTAAGAGTTTACTTCACATCTCCAAATATTCATAATGATGGAAATCATATAATAACCATAATTCATGATGGGATTTATCATTGGTCTGGTAATATTCTTGAAGTTTTGTATCTATAATTGGACAACACTTGTCATGAAAACAAAAAAAAGATTGTTTTTTGATATTTAAACATGCTTGTTAAATTGAGAATTTTTCATAAGGTAAACGTTGGTTTCCTTCTTGTTGGGCACACTCACGATCATATTGATTATATGTTCAATTGTTTGTCAGTAACATTGAGGATGGAGTATGTTGGGTGGATTCTATCATTAATAGAATGTATTAAGAAATCGTATATGCCAGAGCCTATTTTTCATGTGTTAGAAGAAACTGTTGGCATGCGAAGGTTTATTCTGGGATCACATTGTGAGGAATAATGCATTAAAAAAATTAATGACATTAGCTTCCAATATCAATTTTGTGTAAAAAAAATTGATGGGAAAACACTTATATGGGGCAAGAAGTATTCAACTATTGAAAAATGGGTGTCATCAACAGGTTTGGTATTTTTGAAGTTCATTGCAGATCATCCAATATTTGCGTCAAATATATTGTTATTACAATCAGTTGTTGAAGTTCATAATGCATGAAGGAAAAAGAGAGATATAGATTACTTTGAATGCCTCAAAGAAATAAAAAATATATTAGATATACATATGAGTACTTTGATGTTGCTGATTCAATTTGGTAGGAGTCCTTTTTCAATGATCAGAGTGATGTCCTTTCAAGATCAACAAATGAAGATATGCTTTTGAATACTCCATTTATTTGGCCACAAAATGTGTCAAATGAACATGGGGAAATAAACATTGTTGAACAACAACCATCTCAAGGTATTATTAATTCTTCACAGGTGGAGGAAAGACAAATGTAGATTGGTTCCAGAAGATCTCTTGCACAACGTGAAGCCATGGAAGAAATTTACAAGGGTTCGATACAAGATATTAAGGAGGGTTGCGTGATGGAGATGCACATAGCTATCAATTATGGGTTTCCAAGATTATAAAGTTCATTACAAAAAATGAAGTTGTTACAGGTGTTGAATTACATTGGTATGCCACAAATACACACCCATTCAATGGTGTGTACAAGCCAAAGATGGTAGTTGATAAAAAAATTAGCGGAAAGAGAAAATGAAAGGGTGCAAATATAAATCGTCGCCGCACATACCTCTTAAAATTGGAGGAAGTTGACATACTTGTTTACAACTTCAATTTAAAAAAGAGAGGAAATATTTGCTTCAAGATGATAGAGATTCTGAAGAGGTTGCTACCAGAAGAAACAATGTTGAGATGGGAGTCTGTTGAACCCAGTCGTAGATCTAGAAGGCTTTTGAAACCTCAAATAGTGGGCATGCATGTTGACTCAGATGAGACACTACTTGATGACACAGAAGAATATGGAACATCTTCATCTGCATCCAGTCATTCATCTGAAGATGTGTATTCTGATGGTCTGCAAGAACATATGAGTGATTTTGAATAATTGTGTAAGACAATTTATATAAATGAGGTTTGTATGGTAACTTGAAATAAACATTTTAACTTCCATACGATCTTACATGAAGTTATGGGTCATTTTTATGTTTGTTGGATTATATGTTTTAATTATGATGAATTCATTTGTTTAGAATATTCACAATGCAACAATAACTTGGAGAAATAATTTATGTTTCATTCAATCTACAAGTATTGATATTTTGATTATTTTATTCATATAATTTCTTCATAATATCATGGTTGAAATATGTTGAAAATTAATGTTTTTTTAATTCAATGGGTGAAAAATTTTCAATTTTTTTTTTTTTTGACATTATGGTTGAAAACAATTAGAATTTTAGGGATTTTTAGTGTCATGATATTGTATGTTTAACGACATGGATGAAAATTATTGGAATTTTAATGTGTTTAAAATCCCATTATTTTATATTTAACATAATTACTGAAAAAATGTTGAAATTGTACCTAGAAAATAAAATGGTATTCTAGCAACAACATTAGTGTGCTTTTTGCATTTATTTGGCACAAAAAAAATTCTTTTACTACCATTTCTAAAAAATGTTGAAAATCAACCCTGAAAAAAATAAAACCTCGTTCTTGAATACACACTTTTCGTTTTTGGGTTATTTTTCATGTTTTTTTTCATTAGAGTTCCCGTTTTGAGTTTATAGTTCGCATTTCAAAGTTTACATTGTTATGAGATGATGATAGTTATAACTGATGAATTTAGTGCATGTTGTGAGGTGGTAATTGATAAGAAATTCTTCAATTGGCAGAGAGGGTTAGTTTATTCAATTATCGTAGGATCCCATACATATGAAGGAGAACATGCACAAAGTAACACCTTATGGGCCAGGGAAAACAAAATTAAAAAAACCTATGCCCATGGCTCTTTTAGCTTGTCTAATTCTTGATGGGACATAGGACCATATTGAGAAGGCTAGAGTACATGATATTGGAGATGTGATGCAAAAGTTTACAAGAAATGTTAGAGTATTACTCGCTAGTGGGGTTGTGAGATTAGAATTCAATGCTTGGGATTGAGTCACTGATAGGGGTTGACAAGGAAGTTTAGGTTAGCATTTTGATATTCCTATAATATTTGAATAGTGTACCAAATCAGATGTCTATTTGGGTATATGAAGTTATATTGATAGGATTTAAGCATAATACTAAAAGTTGGGAAGAGGGTTAGAGTTGTACTTGATATTCCTCCGAGCTGTGATGTGGAATTTTGATGTCTGTTGCAGTCATTTAAATGTCTCTTCTACTAGTACAATAGAGGGTGATGTAGAAGATACATGAAAAAGGTAAAATTAAATAAGTAACATAATTAAGTTAGATTGGGATGAAATTGTTTGAAGGGGGGAAGTATGTAATGCCTCACATTGTCGAATTAAAGTAATAATAAATAATAAATATTAGAGGAAGAAAATGAATAAGTGGTATTTATGTTGGAAAATTCAAGGTGGAAACTTATTAAACCAATTTTCCTTTCTCCTTAATATTTTCTTGTGAAATGATTGGAAAACTTGGAAGGAGGTGAGAGACAGTAATGGCGAAACCCTAACAGGGACAGCTACTGGTTCACTGATAGCGGCATGGAGGTGCATGCCGGGATGAAGTCGTACTTGGTAGCTGAGGCCACTTATGGCAGAAAATTGGTGGCACTAGGCTGCAGGCACGAGGTGCCTCATGCACCGTACTTCTGCAAACAAAGGGTAAGAGGTTTTATAGTTTTACTGTGTTTTACTCCTCTGGTTTTAATTTTTTAGTTTTTTCAAGGGTTGTAGGCTAGTAGTTTAGGCCAGCAGGTGCACGTAACCGACGTGAAGGTGATTAGGAAAATGGAACTAGATGTTGTCGACAAAGAGGATAACATGAAACTATGGTCAATAGACCGGAAAAGGTGGAGGTGGATCTCGAGCCAGAGGATATGCTAACCATGTGGGGGTTGGAAGTCATAGACTAGAATTTGAAGAAGTTCTTTGGTCTAGCTAGACTACATGCTTGGATTTCTGGAGGCTTGGAAGAGGAGAGGAAGACAGGAGGGGATTCATTTTCTCTGGAGGAAACCCTAAATAACATAGAGAAAGGGACCCTATTGCTGATAGAGACCCCAACGGAAAGACAAGATACTTCCATTTTCTCTGGTGCAAAAGCAGGGCTTCAGACGGTAAGTGATAAATTTCATGATTTGCAGCGCTCTGTTATCTTTACAGGGGACCTTGAAGACATTGTAGCAAGTTTCGGATATATAAAGAAATAAGGTTTGAAATATTGCTTGGGAGGGGAGCTCTCCTCCTCGGCCATGAGCAATGGTAGGGTGGTGGAGGGTTTGGTGGCGCGTAGACCCTCGAGGAATCCAGGTGAGGGTGAAAAGAGGCTACAAGGTTTTCTGCGGGATGAAGTGTTACATAGTAATTTGTCACCATCCCTCTACTCCCCTTTCCTTGATCTTGGAGGACCCATACAATGACCCTTGTGTACTTTCCAAGCATGGAATACATACCCCTGAACAACATTTTGTTTGCCAAATCATCTCCCTTTACAAATTTTCTGAAATATTCTTGTAAAAACCTAGTTTTCAAGGTCGATGCTTTCTCTCAGTGTTTGACCCACGCCGATAGCAAAATTTTCACTAAGACCCATGCCGATCGGTGCTCTGTCTTAATGTTGGACCCGCGCCGATCTTGTTTTGGAAATTTTTTTTAAAATAGAAAGGAAGCTTCCGCGACTAGAAACTGCATGAGGCTGTGAGATGGAAGTTTGTTTCGAGGATATGGCCAAGGAACTCCCCTTTGGGCTTCTTGTTGCAATAAAATAAGAATTACTCCAAAGGGTAAGCTCTTTCCCCATCATTTGAGGGCCCATAACCTCCTCCTCCATTGTTATATAAGGAGACCTCCTTTAGCTCTACAACCTTATTTAGTTAGTAATCCTAGAGAAGAGAAGCAATTATAGCTTCGGGAGAATAGTGTAGAGTGTGATTGTTTTTGTGTGTTGAGAACATAGTGAGATCTTGGACCTTTGTGTGTGTGTGTGTGTTACAAATGTGCTTAAATACAGACTTGCCAAAGGAGAGCCTCAACATCAAGGCTTGGTTGTAAACTCCCCTTGTCTTTATCATAATAAAATGCATCTAATGTTTATCTTCCACTCTTGTTTACATTTATAATGATATTTCTAGAATTCCTTGATCAGTTAGATAGGTTGTAATTGTTTTATGTTTGTCATGGTGTCTTGACTGTCTGTACAGGTAATCGAACGTTGGTAGCAGCGTGTATCGAGCTTGAGAAGAGCGACGGATCAAGAAGCTTCAACGGAAGACGACAACATAGCATCAGGACAAGGTAGGTCATATTCCTTGCTCTGAATTTCATTTACAATCTAGGAAGGTAGATGTTAGTATGTTTCCGTAGTTTCTAGACCCACCCTAGGGCTAGAGGGATCGCCTCTGTCCGCAGAGGGGATTTACCTGGACAACAAGTTGGCGACTCCGTTGGGGATTTTCCTTTAAGTTTTTCACTCTTTGAGGTCTTAGTCATTCGACGAGTTTAGTTGAATGACCTTTTGCCTGTTTGTCCCTATGTTTTTCATCAATTACGATATTTTAGTTTTTGCTTGAAGTGGTGAGTCTAGTCTTGGTTGGGAGAAATTATTTGTTTTTTCTTGTTTAGGCATTAGCGCTTTTATTTTTCTGACAGTTGTGTCGATTGGTGCTAGTTTTCAGTTAGCAACTCGCGCCAATTGGCCATTGGTGCTAGTTTTCAGTGAGCAAGTCGCACCAGTTGGCGCTAGTTTCACCCACAAAAGTCGTGCCAATTTCAGAGTGTGTGAAAGATTAAGTTTTTCCCCTTAGTCCTTCACCAGTGTGTCTTGCCCTTCTGGTATTTTTCTCTATATGATTTAAATGTTCTCCCCTTCACTCAAGTGGGTTTGATTGGCTTGTTGGTTTTTTTTTGGTTGTTTTTCCTGTTTGGACATGCATCCTTACATCCTAGTTTTTCTAGGATTGTGCATCAATTGCCTGGTTGCATGCTTCGTGGGACATCACCCTACTGATTGAGTCAGTCTCCTTTCTTGGCGAGCCATATTTAGTTGATTTCATTTTTCTTTTCGGTTGATTGAGTGTTCAAGTCTCAAGTGTCTTTCGAGTTCATTTGGTTCGCTTGTTCGCTTGTGAGCATAGATTACATTGCTCATTGTTCAACTGGAAAGTCTTCTTTCTATGATTGTTGGATGTAAAAGGGAATCAATGCCTTGTTTTGAGCTCATGCTTTGGAAGTCCTTTTTGTGCTTGACCTCATATGCCTTATAGCCTTTTGAGGAATTTCTTTACAAAGTGTTTAAAACAACGATTGCATTCTTAGTGTTGGTTTGCATCCCTTTTTCATTCATCCTTTTCATTCATTCTTAATGTTGGTTTGCATCCCTTTTTCACATTATCGGAGTCTTCATTCCTGTTTGTTAGTGGTTTTGAAATGGATACCCTTACCCCTACAAGAACTCCTAAACCTAGGGGTATCCCATCACCTTTAGTGGCAGAACAAAGTGAACCAACAAGAGTAGAGAAAAGTGAACCAGTCATGATGGAAACATAACAGTTGCAGAGTTTTGATACACCCAATGTTCCACATGCAAAACAAAATTCAATAGTGATCAAAACTGCAAAACAAGAGCAAGCTATGTGTAAACAAAGTGGAAAAAGGATAGCAAGAATCCAAAGAGTGGCTAAAAGAAATTTAGAAGACATACTACATGCCATTGATATTGAAGAGACTCCTATAGTCTAGGATAAGGATATAGATGAAGGTGGACAGAAACTCAAGAAGTCTAAATCTGCAAAGAAGTTAGAATTTGAAGGTGAAGATGTAGGTTTTATGTTCCAGGCTAGGAAGCCCATGACAAGGCATGATAGAAAGCTGTTGGAGAGCAGTAGAGAGGTTCATCTACACACTGACACAAATCAATCACCACAAGACATCATTGATCTTTCATCACTTGTAGAGAAAGATCCAGTTAGCAAGCCAAAGAAAGGAAAAGAGAAAATAATTGAAAAAACAGAGTTTGAACTCCTTGAAGAATAGTTGAAGTTGGCTAATCATGAAATATTAGTCATGAAGAAGGAGGAAAGGAAACATAATATCCAGAAGATTCAGTTTGAAAATATGAAAGAGGTTTGGGAAGAGAAGGTTGACACTGTATCAAAGACCCTAGACAACACACAACAATTAATCAAATGGACCGTGCCACTGAGGAAAGAGGTGAAAAATGTCAAAAGAATGAACTTGCATTTAAAATCTACCAACAGGAAGCTAAAGGATCAGGTTAAAGACCTCCAAGAACAACTAGAACTAATCTAGGAGGAGTTGGAGAAGAAAGGCCTAAAAATGATAGTAGTTGAGGAGCCAATAGCTCAACTCATCATCAATGAGGAAGAAACACCTCAAGACTCATAGTTTGAGCTGGTTTATGTTTTGAAATATCAATGGCATGTTGGAAACAATTTTTTTACAGTTGGAAGGTATATTTTTTAAGTTAGGCAAAAATCTGGAATTTTCATAGTTTTCAGCAGTTTCGTCGCGTTTCCTAGGCTTAAAGCCAGGAAAACGTTACGAAACCACTTGTAGATTTATTTTTTTATTTAAAACAACTTTGGGGAGTTTCCAAGAGGAGTAAATTATATGGAGGATGTTTCAAGGCATAATGAAAACATTGCAGAAGGAAAGAATCAGAAAAGTTGATGACAAAGGGCATTTTCTGAATGCTACGAAACTGTCATACTTTCGTAGCGTGCTCTGTTGAAGGTTCATGAGTAGGTTTTTGGGAAGTTTTGGATAGGTGGATTCATTTAAAGGGTCAAAGGACTATGCCAGCATTCATCCAAGACTTGAAGACCATGAGATGAAGACAACTCATCAGCCAAATCATTCGTTGAAGATAAGGACCGATTTTCCTTAAAAATAGGGTTTGTTTCCAGATTTGGAGGAGGCTAATTAAGATGTCATGTAGTGATGAGTTCTATCATAGCCTATTATAACATGTGAAGGATTAGTTGTCAAAGATGTAACTGTTGTTAGCAGATAGGGTAGTTGATGTAATAAGTAGCAGTTTGAGTCCTATTAGGAAAAGGACTGTTTCACAGTGTAGCTCTCATTTTATCATTAAAACACATGTTTTCTTGTTATGAAAGGTGTCATTAGGAATAGTTTGATGAATCTAGCCAAGAGGCATATCATCTCTCATGTAACAAGTCTATTAAATGGAAGATATTCGAATTTGTAAGGGGTTGGAGATTTTTTAACAATACTGCAACTTTATGTAATTTGACTGTTTTTAGTAATACAAAGGACTTTTACTTGACCAACCTGAGATTATCATGGAGTTTTTAGTGCTTATTTGATCTATACTTTTTATGTGTACCATTTGCAGTGGTTTTCATCTTTAATACTCAGAATTCATGTGTATGCTCTGACTTCCTTTATTGATGAATTGGTTGTGTTATTTCATGTTTCATGAGTGATTTACCTCTGCTAAAAAATCTTACTTGCCTCAGCTTCCATGTCAAGTGAACTTACCAATGAACTATTGAACTTGTTGACTCCATAAGCCCAATGAATTTCAGATGTGTACTCTTTTCAACCTACACACATCACAATCAAGTTATTTTCCAAGTAGAGTTAGCCATCTAGATTCATCTTTCTCAAATATCATTAACCCATTTGAGAGAGCCCTCTCAGATTGAAGAGGCTAAGCTTCAGTCACAATTTGGTTTGAAACAGTTACATGAAGTTGTCTAATTAGAAGCCAATCAAGTGCAATTTTGTGATAACAATTTCAGGCCAATTTCACTATGTAACTCCATTTACAAAATTATAGCTAAAGCTATAGGAGTCAGGCTAAAGCAGACCCTGTCTAGAAACATCTCGAAAGAACAGTTTGGGTTCTTGGATGGAAGGAAGATACATGAAGAAATTGGAGTTTCCCAAGAAGAAATGCACAACATCAAAAGAAACAGGAGAAACAGGATGATCATAAAATTGATTTATCAAAAACATAGAATAAGATAAGATGGATATACATAAGGTTGTTGTTGACTCATCTGGGTTTCAACATTTATTTCACCAACTGGGTGATGGGATGCATCTGAGATATTATTTTTGCAGTATTGTTCAGTGGGGCAACTTCTCCTCTTTTCAAGAGCCAAAGAGGACTTAGACAGGGATGCCCTCTTTCACCTCTATTCTTTCTTCTAGCAGCAGAAGTTTTAACTCAGATGTTGGTGGAAGCCAAAATATAGGGGGACATTAAAGACATTAAAGTAGTGATAAATCTCCACATCACACATCTGTTGTTCTTTGATGGTTTCCTCCTCTTTAGTGATGGTAGTAGAAGGGACATAAATCATATAAAATCCACCCTTGATATTTTTCTCAATGCCACGGGTATGAGCATAAATGTTCAAAAATATTCTATTCTATTGGAAGGCCTTTCGAGAGAGGATTCCATAAGGATTGCAGGGGAGCTCCCTTTTGAGATTAAGATGATGGATGGAAGCTTCAAATATCTTGGTTTTTTCCTCAAACTTGACTCCTACAAAACTATAGACTGGATGTGGATGGTGGAAAAAATTGAAAAAAAGGTAAAACATTGGAGTTATAAATGGCTATCAAGAGAAGAAGGGAAGGTGTTAATCAAGTCAATGTTAATGGCCATTCTGGTTTACTGGGTTGCGCTCACTTGGATACCAAAAGGAATTTTGTAGAGGATAAGAAAAATCTGTAGAAAATTTCTGTGGGCAAACTCAAAGGAGGAAGAAATGCTCCCATGGGTAGCATGGGACAAGATAGCCATACCAGAAGATTCGAGTGACTGGGGCATAAAAGAGATTCTCTCTTCCGTTTCATCCTGTTAAAAAAAATGGGTGGATAATTCTCTCAAAGGAATCTCTCTGGACTATGGTTATAAAAAGAAAATACATAGATCCAATGCCTTTGATTGAATGACCACAAACCCCCAAAACCCCCGGAAAAAAGCTCTTTCGAGCATCAGTGGTGTGGAAAGCCGCCCTTGGGTCGCTAAAAATCATAGAGGAAGGACTGGTATGATATATAGGGAATGGTGATCAGGTTAGGATTGGTTTGGACCCCTGGGTTGGCTGAAACGAGGGCTTCTCCTTGCCAGAAGAATTAAGAACCCACCTATCCTCCAAAGGGTATTATTTCTTAAGTCAAATCGAGAAAGTGGGATCCTCCTCAATTAGGGGTTTTTGAGTGTTATGAAGCCAATTGAACATGTTACAAATCTATTGGAACACTATAGGTGTATGTAACCAGACATTTGACTCTTAATCCCAAGAGGGCCTAGCTACTTTGAAATAGGTCCATGGAGATGTAGCCCAGGAGGGGCGAACTCTGTTATCATCCATGGTATTATGTGATTCCTGTGTGTTATGTTTCTACATTTCATTTTCTCTATATGAGTTTTTAAAAGTTAATTAACTCATAATTTGATCATAAAAAACACATGAAACTTGACATATAAACCCCTTCACAAGTGGTTAAATTGAGACGATCCTAATCACACATTTTTAATACTGATGAGGGAGATAGCATAGCAATAACTATTTTTCCCATATTCAAACCAAGTTGGTATCAGAGAAAAATTTTAGCGCATTTTAGCCAAGGGTATCTAGAAGAATTAGCTATTGGTTTTTGAATTTGTGCAAGGAGAATTTAATTGTGTGCAAGTTTATGTGTGAAGGAGAAGATCAAAATTGAGAACTCAATTCTCAAATAACAACAAAGAAGCTTTGTATGCATCCATGGTGTGATGGCAGCTTCATTGAGCAATGTTTCTAATCAAT
This sequence comes from Pinus albicaulis, assembly GCA_034641835.2. NCBI lineage: Eukaryota > Viridiplantae > Streptophyta > Pinopsida > Pinales > Pinaceae > Pinus > Pinus albicaulis. The sequence continues at coordinate 189,540,625 of CM076578.1, read as the reverse complement.
CTTCCTCAGCAAAACTCTTTGATAAAGAGATGTTGCAAAAACTCTACATCATGATTGGTAGGATGTAAGAGAAGTATGAAGATAAAAGGAAGAGCATTAAACTTCAAGAGAAGTTAATTTCCATGAAGGAGGAGAAGAAATATCTTCTTGAAAATATGCATGAGATGGAGACTCAACTCCATATTGCAAATGAAAACTTAGCAAGGATGCATGATCTGGAGACTCAACTCCATGATGCCAAGGAAGCCTTAGCCAAGCATGTGTTTGAAAAATAGGTATTCAATTCAAGTTTATCTTCAATTTCCTCTCAAAATGAATGTGTAGGTGCTTTTGAAAGACACACTAGAGGAATAGGATCTAAATTATTGATGAATATGGGATATGAAGGTAAAGGAATGGGAAAAAATGCACAAGGCATAGTTGAGCCAATTGTTGTTGAGGAAAGGCCTAAGTATTTGGGTTTGGTTATGGACAACATGATGGAGATAGCTCTAAAGCCAAGGAGGCACATGAAAGTGTTCCAAGAAGGACTTTCATTTCATGTTCATTACCTCAAGCTTGTGAAGGTTGTGTTCATGAGGAATGCAAAAGTTTTACACCCACTTTGCAAGAAGGTGCTCACAAGAATGCAGCTAATGAGGATGGTGAACAAGAGGATGTTGAAAGCTCTAAAGTTTTTGAATGTATTGTTGGTATTCCGAAGAGAGTCACTACCTCATCAAATTCGCCTCCTCAAGAAGGCGACAAAGGTGAATTTTCAAGGTATAAATCTGCTTTTAATCAAGTTTCTTTTGATTATGATAAACATGGAAAATTCTCACATAAGATTTGGAGAAATTTTGCATGTTACTTTTGTGGTTTGAATAGCCATAATGTTTCAAGATGTTGGAAGAAGATAGCCATGCATAGGAAAATTTGAAAGAAAAGGAGGCAGAAAGCCGAAGGTCCATTGGATAAAGCAAACCATGTTGAAAAGAAGATGCAATTGTTCTGCACTCATTGCCATAAGCAAGGTAATCTTGTAGACAAGTGTTGGACTTTGTATCCAGCAAGTCATCCACAACATTTGAAGAAGGTGGAGAAAGAGAATGGAAATAATGGAAAAGAAGATTCCATAATTGATGTGGGTCAGGATGATTCACATGATGATGTGCAACTGAAAGAAGTGCCATTGAAATGGTTTGGTAAGAGATGGTTAGATTTCTTATCCAATTAAGGCTTTGCATGTATTTTGATTTTTGCTGCATTCTTTGCAAATTGAATTCATGTGCATGTTTAGGCTAAGAAGCTGTTTGAAAGTGGAGTATGTTGACCCACTTTATTGTAGCAAAATTTTTTCATTTCAGCTTTAAGTACATGTACATATGAATGGGGTTCTTGTACTTATGATTCTACTTATGAGAGAGTTGAATAATTGTATACATGCCTGAGATTTTGTCTGTATGAACAGTGGAATTTTGATGGTTTCATTGTGCTTGAAGATGCATAAGTAATTGACTTGTGTTGGTTGATTGCTTTGTTTAACATGTATGTTTTCAACTTGAGAGTGTTGATCATTTTCACATGCATGAGTGTCAACATGTGTTGGTCGATTGTGTGTTGCATGCATGTCATATCGACTTGGAAGAGTTGATTTTGTCTCCAAAGATGAAAAGGAGATGTTGATGAAATGTTTCATGAAATGTGAAATTCATTTTGTTTTGGGAAAATAATCGTCAAATTATTACACATGCTTATGCTTGACTTGAGAGTCTGTCGTTTGAAGAAGCATGTTTTTTCAACTTGTGTTTGGTCGATAAATTTTGACACCAATATGTGAGAGTACATGGAAATGTTCACATGATGTGAAATTTTTTGCTTTGAAGCAGCAAGAGGATATTTCGTCAAGTTATGTTTCTTTCCTGATGTGTTTTTCAGATACAAACAACAACCATCAATCTGAATATGTTGTGTTTGTGACAAGATGTCAAAAAAAGTTTGCAGCTATTGTAGACCATTTTATGTGTTAACACCAAGAAGAGAAGGAGATGGTGAATGAATTCTTCCAGATGTGGAATTTGGAACCATGGAGGTAAAATAATGGTCATTTATTTTCTTGTTATTACTGATATTGGAACTCATTGCTATAGTTCACTCAGATGGGTTTAATTTGGAAAATTGGTTTCGAAGGAGAAGCTTGCACGAATGCATGTTTGTGCAAAGGAGGAACATGATTCTTAATGGGAAGGAAATTAGTTAGTTTTCCAAGCACTGAGGATTCGATTTGGTAGAACAAAGTGTTATATCAGCAAACAACCAGCAAGTGTTGGATTAGGTCAGCAACAAAAGGAGAACAATGGTTGAAGAGCCAAGCCATTTGCAAGGCAAGGCATGTCAATGAATCAAAGTGGTTGTCATGATGATTTTTCCAAGTAGAATCAAGATGATAGAACTTTGGAAACAGAAGAGTGTTCAAATCTCATGAGATAACCAACTTTTGTGGGCCCAAAATCATGTTAGTGGGAAGTAGTGATTGGAATCTAGATCAGGGGCAAATATTAGCTCAAAATTAAAAGTGCTCAGAATTGAACCAAACTAGAATGACACTGACTATCCTGTCTCCAGGAATCCAATGCAACTCATTTCGTCGAAAACTGAGTTCGGATGAAGAAGTTATAGTCTGTTGATTGCCATTCAGAACAATTTTTTTTTTTTAAATTGCAGAACATGTACAAGGTGATGACATGGCAGCCCAGTCAGCATGTAGGGAATCTTCTTCAGTTTTTTCCCAATGGGACCATGAAAAGTGTCACAATTGGATTCTTCAATTTGGTTTGTGAAGGTGAAATTTTCCTAATGTCCTCCAAGGTTGAATTTGGGTTCATGAATTTTTATGTGTGAGAAACTATTTTTTATTATTTATTAAGGTTATATATATATATTATATTATATTATATTGTGTGTGTGTGTATATATATATATATATATATATATATATATATATATATAATTACAAACCTTATATATAATTAGATTTCATCATATTGATTAAACCCTAAAGTTCTCAATTGAATTATATATGGCACATATTTTTTTATAAACCTAAGGTCGAAATACATATCCGATGGCATATTAACCTATGGTTCAAAGCCATGTATTAAGGTTTGGAATGCGGATTATTAAACTGTAGAGGTAATAAACCAAGGGTTCAAAGGTTGGTTGGACCGCATGTTATCAAAGTTTGGAGCGTGTTTATTTTATAGTGCAAAACATATGTATGGAGGGGCGGAGGTCAGGGTTCGATCGTGACCTCCCCCCAACCACTACCGTCTCATACCAATGAGCCACAACTATGATCCTTGAAAGTATTAGGGCGAAAACGTGAAGTTGGGTTACACTTTTGTGAGAATCAGGGGCTGAAAACTTTTTTCGGCAATAGTTCGGCCGAACATTTTATAAAGTTTGGCCGGACTATGCAATAGTTTGGCTGAACTTTATTATAAAGTTCAATCAAACTCATGATTCCGTTTAGATTGACGGCACACTGACGGCGTGGGCAAACATAATTTTCGTCGGAGATGATAAAACCGACGACAAAAGTTCGGCCGAACTTCTAACAAAAGTTCGGTCGAACTGTGAGTTCGGCCAAACTTTTACTTTTAAAAAAGTTCGGTCGAACTTGTTTTTATAAATAAATTGCCCGCGATGTTGGTTTGTTTACCGGTTTGATTATTCATGCATTTTTTGTGAATGTTCGCTGCTCTGTTCGCACGTTTTTTCCCGTCAGCCTATTGCTCCTCCCGTCCGTGACTGTTCACTGCTTTGTTCGCGCGTTTTCTGTGATTGTTCGCTACTCTGTTCGTTGCTCCTTTCGTCGGCATTTTTGTTGTTGTATATTGGGTATGTTTGAGTGAACCTTTTGCAACTTGTATGACTCCTTTCCACAGTAATTTTGAGTAGGAATAATGAACAAAAAAATGATCAACTGTTCCATTTTTTGTTTTTTAGCTTTGTTTGTTGTGTTTTTTGACCATTTGAGTTCATTTTTTTTTATTCGAGAGCGTAATGGTTTTAGAAAATAGTCATCAAATTTGGTAGTTGTGTGCTGTGGAGGTGAGGGGAATAATATATATATATATATTTCCATCCCTTGATTATGATTCATTCCGATCATAAATAATTAGGAATATTAATTAATGATCCGTAACATAGGTGATTATGACTAGTGCTGCGCACATCATATAATGCAGCTATGGGTGCAGTTATTGCCCGAATTACATAAAGTTCTGTGATGTGTTGAATCTCGGGTGAAGCATACTCCCCTCCCCACCCTTATGATAATAAGAAAACCTGACCTTCCTTTTTTCCTCAGTCACCAATCTTCTTAGACCTTCAAACACCAATAAGAAAAGAAGTGGAGACAATTGTCATCCTTGTCTAAGCCCTTGAGAAACATGAAAAAGGCCTGAAGGAGAACCCATAGATCAAAACAAAAAAAGTGGCTCAAAAGATACACTCCACAATCCAGTTGACTGATTGAATATTCACAGAAATTTGCATAACTAATGACCCGATATACAACCAGTTCACTTTATTGTAAGTTTTTTTGAGATCAAGTTTTTAACTACAGTGGGGACTCTAGAAGATTTAATTGAATGAAGCACTTCTTGTGTAGTTCCAGCTACATCATGAACTTTTCTAGTGAATAGAAACCCAAACTGTTCTAGCTTCTTCTAAAACAATCTTGGAAAGAATTCATTTTAACCTGTTAACAATTAATTTCAAGATGAGTTTGTAGGTCGAATTGCTTAGGGAGATGGGCCTGAAATCCTCAAAGGAGGGCCAATTTTTTTTTGGATTTAATGCAATAAATCTAAAATTTAGAGCTCCCAAGACTTTCCTCAAGGCTTTAGATTCATCTAAGACTCTGATTAGCTCCTGTAACAGATCATGGAATCCTAAATAAAGCTCTACAGTCCATATTAGGCCTAGAACTTTTTGATTTCTGAAACAAGTTTAAAATTGATTTTGTTTCCTTCTTTGTAATTTCTGCCTCAAAATATGAATTTATATCTTCACTTATCCACCTTGGGAAGAGGATAACACTGGGGTATTCTACGTTTGATTCTAGTGGTTCTTTGAATAGATCTTGAAAATATTGTTTGCCAGCTCCAAATATATGTCTATAAAAGTCCTTGCCTTCTCTCAATTTTGGAGGTCCATTCCCCAAATAGTATTGACATTTTTTTCTATGATTTACATGTTTCTGGAAAAATTAGTGAACTGTTATCACCTTCAGTGAACTAGATGGCTCTACTTTGAAGTCTTCATTGAACTGTTTCCTTTTCTACTAGTGCTTGCTTTCTCCCCTCCAAAATTTTCAAAGACTGCAAGTCTTTTTCAGTAAAAATTGCATTTACATTATTGTCAAAAAGCCTAGAAATGACCTCTTCTACTTCTAAAAGATCCTTTTTATCTTCTGTTGCCTTCTTTTTAGACTAGTTAGCAGCCATTGAATATTTCATCCATATCAATAAAGGTATAATACTTTGGTTCATATTGTCCATTATGTTTGTTATTCTATTTCCTTTTGTGATATATTTGAGTAATATTTGTAAGTTGTAACTTTCGCTTTGAATATTTCTATTTGGCACACCACAAATAGGAATTTAAACTATTAAATTAAGTAATATAGAGTTAATTTAATTTCAGATTTATCAAGAGGTGTTAATATGGATTTAAGTTACTGTAAATGAAATTTATAAATATATATTTTTTTGGCTCATTTACAAATATTTTTTTTGAAAGTTAATATTATTTAAAATTTTATAGTATGAGTAACTCTTGTCTTATATTTGACTAATTTTTTATATAATTGAAATTCAAAAACAGATGATTTTCTCCAAGTTTTAATTGTTTAAAATATGATTGTTTGAGCAACTCTTTCTTTGGGATACAAGGAGGCTCAAAGTTTTTTTTCTTGTATATTTGAAGCTCTCCATTATTATAGAAAAGGATTTTTTGCTTGTATATTTTTATGCTCTTTGTCATAGTAATGTCATAGTGTATGAAGTTTTAAATTGTTTTTATTATTTTTATTATGTGTTGGATGTGATTATGATTGAAAATGTTTCTTTTTTATTTATTAATGAAAAAAAAATATTAGAAAAATTATTGCTTTAAGCCTTAGAATTTACAATCAAAATTAGAAAATGTATTTTTATCTAAACTATTTATGAAAAGTTTAATATTGTTTGATCTTCTCTACCATGTCCTTTTTACATATATCTAGAATAATATTATTTGTACAATTTCCGGTTTTTTGTAACATTTTACTACCATAATCAAAATCTATAGAAATAATAATATAACATTATAATATATTGAAATGGAGCTAGCCAACTCAAATATAGTATTGCAAATCCCTGGCTAAGTTAGATGAGGAGGCTATGTATTAAATATGGTCTTGAATGAGCTTTTGGACTCTTTAGATATATATCTAAAGAGTCCAAAAGCTCATTCAAGACCATATGTAATACATAGCCTCCTCATCTAATATATAAAACTTTAATCCATGTGGTGCTTAACCTTAACATTGACACAAATGGAATACAATTTTACTCACTGCTTTATGATAGAAAAATATGCAGATGAATATTGCCCACATATCCGAAGTCAAAAGGGATAGATTAAAAAGGGATGCTCCGGTCATCTATAAAAGATAAATTAAAGAAGCATGACATATTAGTAATGCAAATTAGATATGCGTACCAATTATGTTCATATAACAAAACAAATAGATGATTCAATACAAATTTCACATAGAAGTCATATTTATCTCATGGGCCTTCAACTTAAATTATATATCTAGCATTACATTAAGCTATAGGAGTTAAATCAAAGAAGAATTTGAATGTAAATTAAACATGTGTAATAATTATGTCCTTTAGTTCAATAAATAGATAATAATTTGCAAATGCCATATCTAAGCTATATTTCATCTAAGTAGCTTTCAATTTAAACTTATATCTAATGTTAAATTATATAAAAGAATAACAGTAATCCAAACTTCAAAAAAATATTTAGAACTTTAGTATAAAATGTGACATATAATTTTTCTGTGTGGAAAAACATAGTTATCGAGAGTTCAAAACTCATGCATTTGAATAGAAAGTGGGTATACGAATGAGCAAGTAGATTTTTTCTAGAAATGAGGAAGTGAAGGTTGATAGAGAGCCACACAAAATTGCAAATTCATGCCTTAACAAAATTGTTAGATCCTTTTAAAGAAAACGTGTCATATAATCAACTTTCATCGAAATATATGATAAACTCAACCCAATTTTATGAAAAATAGTATACCATTTTTTACATTTCACATAATACAAATAGATAAATATTACTTAAGTATTGTTATAAATATTTAACTACCCATCGAGAGATGGCCAAGTGATTGAGACAGGGCATCATCACAATAAAAAACCAAGTACAAATTGTAGTAATCCTAGAATCATGCTTTACATAAGGTAAAATTGAGGAACTCATGACTTGTACTATAGATAAAAAACATTTACCCTTACCAAAAAATATATGATAAAAATTGACAAACTACATAAGTTTAAGCTTAAGGTGATCTAATCCTTCTTTCCTTCCATATAGATAATGAAAATGATTGTTCCAAGTCTCATGTTGCTTCTCATGTTACTTTATAAACCTTGATTGGAAAGAAAAATAGGAGGGAAGAAATGTAAGAAATATAAAACATAATGAAAAAAAACGTAAGAAATAGAGAACATAATGAAACACACACATACATATCTCTAGACAATCAACACAATTATTTTCCTAGGAAATCCTTATGGGAGACAAGCAACCATAAAAATTAATGATGCTCTAGACTCCTTTTTCCCTAGGAAATCCTTATGGGAGAAAAACAACACTAAAATTTAAACATGCTCTACTCTCTCTTTTCTGGTATGGAAAATATGTTTAAGGTAATCTCTCTAGAGTAAGCTAAGACTTTTGGCGTGTAAGGTTGCTATAAAAACTTAAATTCATACATTTTTCTCTCTAACTTCACACTCCTAGTTGTATTTTCAACTATGGAACAAAATACAATAACACAAAATGGAACTCTTATTCCTCCTAGTGTCCAAGTATTTAACATAGCTTGATAGCCAACTAGGTGTAATATTTGACTCCGTCAACCATTAACGAGGTTTGTGATTTTAGACCTTTTAGAGTCTTGTTAAAATTCCACATGTAGCTAGCTTGCTATGCATGAGTAATGGGGCTAAAATGTCATTCTCTTGTACCATGGTGGTCAACATGATATAGGTCAACTTACTAAAGGCATAAATTTTGAATGAACTTCATTTGATGTTTTTCTTGCACCATTGGATATATGTCTTTAAGTGTAGAATAATGGTCAAGATTTCGGCACAAGGAATAATCATTTGACCCCCAGAAATTTCATTTAATACCTCAAAATGACTCCAAAAGGTTTTAGATCCCAATTCTCCACCCACCATTAAAATGACCCTACAAGTTGATTCTTTCAGTTTTTTCACTCTATAAGCATCAAAATATATGAAAAATAATATAATTATCCAATCTAGATCATTATTTAATAATTTGTTAAAATTATGAGTAAGATATACATCATGGAATTTAAATAAATAGCGTTAATGCATTGAACACCCTTGTACATTCCTTGTTGATACTTTGAAAGTAATACGTTTTGAAAAATAATTTTTTTATGGATTCTATTTTCCACATTCTCTCAACCATATCAAAAACCTTCTTATAATATTTGAAACCTAAGGTATTTCCCATACCAAAGTATGTTCTTTTAAAACATGTTTTCTTGGTGATATGGGTGATTTAGAAATGATTGGGAGAGCGGAATTCCTCATTTAATACACAATATGTTTGGTTCATGCCACTAAGCCAAGAGTTTTAAATTCAACTGACTTTTAATATAACCAACTAAATCCTGAAAAAAAAATAATAAAACAATTTATGTTATGGTTGTGGATTCAGCATTGAAACAACACACCATGATATTTCAAATTTAAAAATAATGATTTGAGTCCTAGGTAGCTTAGAATCCTATTTGTTTTCAAAATAAGGATGCACTCCCATTTGATTCTCATGATTAGGTTGTAATCATGAGGCTCTCTCTCAAGAGTGGACCTTCCCAAAATCTTGTGATGTCTTGTCACAAACAAAACCATCAAACTGAAAAACACATCATGCAAGAAACATAGCTCGCTGACATATCATTTTTCTCCTTCAAAGAAAAAAAATTCACATCATATGAATATCTCCATGTACTCTTACATATTGGTGTACAAAACCATCAACCAAACACAAGTCGACAAAACATGCCTCTTCAAACAACTGACTCTCAAGTCAAATAATAGCTCATATACAAATTTCCATATTTGTTGCATTTAAGTGTGTCAACATAACTCTACTTTCAACATCTTGCTTCATGCAACATGCACCATACTTTGAATTTGCAAAGAAATTCATGAAACATCAAAATACATGCAAGGCCTTAATTGGATAAGAAATCTAACCATCTATTAGCAAACCATTTCAATGGTGCTTCTTTTAGTTGCACTTCATCATGTGAATCATCTTGACCTTCATCGATTATGGAATCCTCTTTTCCATTCTTGTCGTTATCTCTTTCCACCTTCTTCAAATGTTGTGGATGACTTGTTGGATACAAATTCCAACACTTGTCTACAAGGTGACCTTTCTTATGGCAATGAGTAATAAACAATTGCATCTTATTTTCAACATCATTTTCCTTGTCCAATGGGCCTTTGAATTTTTTCCTCATTTATTTAGAAAGTTTCAATGTGCATGGATATCTTCTTCCAACATCTATAAACATTATGATTACTCAAACCACAAAAGGAACATGTGCAAGTTCTTTTCCAAATCTTATGTGAATATTTACCATGTTTATCATAATCAAAAGCAATTTGATTAAAAGAAAATTTATACCTTGAACATTCACCATTGTCGCCTTCTTGAGGAGGTGAATTTGATGAGGTAGTGGCTCTCCTCTGAATACTAGCAATGAATTCAATGACTCTAGAGCTTTCAACATCCTCTTCTTTTACATTCTCATTAGTTGCATGATTATTAACATCTTCTTGCAAAGTGGGTGTCAAAATTTTCCATTCATCATGAACACAAACTTCACAAGCTTGAGGTAATGAACACGAAATAAAATTCCTTCTTGGAACAGATTCATGTGCCTCCTTGGCTTTGGAGCATTCTCCATTATGTTTTCCATAACCAAGACCAAAATAATTAGGCCCTTCCTCAACAACATTTGGCTCAACTATGCCTTGTACTCAACTATGCCTTGTACATGTTTGCCTTTAACCATTTACTTTCATAGCACATTTTCATCAAAAATTTGGACCTTATTCCTCTAGTGTGTCTCTTAAAAGCACGTACACATTCATTTTGAGAGTAAATTGAAGACAGAAACCAATAGATAATTCTTCTAACTAACCTTGACTAAAATGAGCTAAATTGTACTTTGATACCAACTTGATTTGAATATGGACAAACTAGTTTTGTTGGGCTATCTCCCTCATTAGTTAAATAAAAATGTGTTTAGGATCGTCTAAAGTTAGCCAATTTGGAAGGGGTTTATGTGTCAAGATTTAAGTGTATTTTGTGAGAAATTTATGAGTTAATTAGCTTTTAAAAACTCATGTGTACAACAAATAAAATGCAAAATTTTTATTTTGGATTTTTTTTTCCCTCAATCCAGATTCCGATCATTGGACATGTAAGAGGAAGAAAGAGGGAATTCACTTTTCAAATTCTAGACCTTGTCTAAACAAAAATAAACTAGAGGTTTCGTTTTCAAATACATTCACTTATTTGGAAAAGTTCTAGCTACCAAAAGTCCATATGCCAATCTACCTCCCAAGAAATCCATTTATTACACCACTGGTTAGTTTTTTGTCTTCCTATATTATTTATCAACCTCTTCTAGTGATTCTTGAAAGGTGGATACTTAAATCCTTCCTAAAAATTTGAGCTCTAAAACGAGAAGACATACAAGGTCATTTTAAGTCATTCTTCTATCCAATTATAAAAACCAAGTGAATATTTCTACATATTGATTTCTGTCCCATAAACTGTACAATATATGTGGAGTTGCCTCGCCTTAAGCGAGATGTTTAACAAACATAATAATAGAGAAACAATTAGTGACGTAACCAAAAGATGTAGCCTCTTCAAGGTATCATATCCTCTCATCAAGGTCAAGAATCTATTCACCAAAAATGTCCTATGGAAATGATGGTTTAAGAAACAAAACTAGACAAAAACCTTTAGTGAGAACAACAAAATCTAAAACCTCTTCAAGGTCTTCAATCTGCTCGTAAAGTTAAAATTGTGTCTTGATCAAGTCCAACAACAAAGAAACATTCAGTGACAACACCAAAATCTACAACTTCTTCAACGTCTTCTAAACCATCTTCAAATTCAATATTGTGTGCATCAAATTCCTTAGCAAGGTCATCAATGGAGTCATCAAAACTACTATTTCAAACTTCAATGCCAAAAATAAGTCAAAAGAATTCAATTTCTCCTCCAAAACCTTCTTCTCTGAGCAAAGCTAGCATGATGTCGTCGAGAAATTCAGTAATTCCACGAGGAAATTCTATCAAAGTTAAAACAAATCATTTTCATCCATATTTAATGCCTACTTTTTCAGGTGGAACACCTCCAAATTTAAGGACCACAATGCCATAAAATACAACTTTACCTAATAGGTGTAGACCTAGAACCCCCAAATTTACGTGACATGTACAATTGAAGATCTTATGGTAAGCAGTGTGAGAAGAGAGTCATGGTCACTGAGTTGAGCAAGAGAAATAGTTTGGTATGACAACCTTACTTGTGATAGGTTACATGGTAATGGCATTCAAAATGTGAAAATTCCCATTTCACTTGGAAATAAGATGGTAGAGAAAGGTATAGACGAAAGGAGATATCCATCTATGGTAAAGAGATCAAATAGTTCTATCAATTCCACCTTGAAACTGTAAGAGACATTGAATTAAATTTCATCTCAAGACATGGCTTTGGGAGGACACTCTCAAAGCTAACCTTCGTTATGGCTTTGAAACACATGGTAATTATCAAGACTTAGCAACCTTATTTGCATAATTTTTTCTAGCATGGACCTTAATGTCATAGCCTTCTTTTGAAGATTTAAGGAAAATTACACCAAGTAGCTTCCAACCTCATATGACCATCATGTCAAACTCATCTCAGGATATTGTCCAAGTAAGAGCCACTTAAGCAAGAAATTTAGTATACATGACTCTCCAATTTCAATCAGCAGCAATGACAGTTCTAAGTATGGTGCAAACATTGCTCCAGATCCTCAATGGGGCATGTTTGATGACAATAATTTGGGGAGTGACAAAGGGAGATGGTAGGAGAAAAAATTCAAGGAATCCATGGGAAATTGAAAAATATATAACTAATAAGGTGGAAGACACTTTGTAACCTAAGAGAGAAACTTGTTAGGAAATGGGTGAAGTTGGTATTACACACCCAATTGGATAACCTCGAGGAGAAAACATTTCTCCCACTTTATTTGTTGGCATAACCTAGTAAGTGTTATTCACTAGCATGTATTTTGTAAAGGCCTTGACCTAGTTCCCATTCAACTCCATCCACGAGGTTGTAGAGGATTCCAAGCCTAATTTCATGAAAAGTAAGTTGGGGATGATCACATTGACCTACTTGATGACGTGTCTATGAAGATTAACTACCTTGAACTATTTTTTTGCGTAGGGAAAGAGACACATTCCCATGTCTGAGCATGAAAATGTTCTTTGATATTGTTAATTCCTCTAGTGTTTACTTCTACAAGTTCTATAGGCAGAGTCTGTAAAGGGCCAGGTAGCCTCTGGATCTCATCTTTTATGAAAGGTGACATATCTAGTAAATGCCCCTACAGTCAATCTCTGGGATGGATCTAAATAGAAGTTCTTCATTTTAATATCCATAAAACACAACAACTTTAAGGTAAACTATGTACATGTGTCATTTCTCCCACAAACTAAAGTGTATAAGTGGTAAATTTTATACCAAGTGTGCTCCCACCATGTAAAGCGTAATTTGGTGAAATTATCAATTTTATAATTTCTTTTTCGATTAAATTTAGTTTCACACATGATCAATTATTGCTTTGAAAGTTGTGTTCTACATAATTTGTGTACACTAAATTACAAATTGATTTTTTGAAATATATTTTGTGTAAATGTCGACCAATAGATATATACCATGGAGGATGAACGAAGAAGATCAGCCGAATCCCATATGGAGGTTCAGGGGTCGGGGTATGTTCACGGTATTTAAATATAATCTTAAATCTCCATACATGTGTGTACATATGGAATTGATTTTTTATTAACTTTGTGAGTTAAATTAGTTGTTAATAAGTTTCATATTTTAATTTTTAGGAGGTAAGAGGAGAAGGGTTTCTTCTCCATCCATGGAGCGTGGCCATGGTTCAACCGGTCAAGGTATGAGCGGTAGCAGGTTGCGTGAAGGGGGTGATATTCATTCCCCCGAAGGCCAATCAACGGCTGCTGGTTCTCAACAGGGTCATTCTGGGTCTGGTTCTCAGCAGGGTCATGTTGGAGAAGATGTTAACCAACAACGTCAAGGTTGCCATCAATTTCAATATTTTTTCATTAAATTTGTACAAATTTTTTTACATGTGTTTTTTCTAATATACGAAATTATATATATATTGATGCAGAGGCCGAAAATGTTCGAACTAGTGGTCAAAATAGACGCAGGGCAGCCCGCTACATTCAAGAAGAATGCTGTCAACCCAGCACAACTTATCCGGCCGAGATTAATGATATACCATGGGAAACCAACATGGCGGAATGCACCTTACAAAGGTGTGAAAGACTTCATGCAAAATTGCAAAGAGATCTCGTGGCTTTGTCTCTACCTGCTGAGAGTCGACAAAGCCTTGAAATAGTTACACATTCATTGGGTGAAATGGTAAATGTGTACAGAAATCTTGGGCCAACGACTGATTCATTTGTAGAAATGATGAGAAAGAGAAAAGAAACAGTGATGGGTACTGATAAATGGGAGGACGTAAAACAAAAAGTTACAAAAGAAGTGGCCAAGTCAATGTTTAATTACAAGGAAGGGCCAAAAATAAAAATGTTGAAGGTGCAGTATTTCAAGCACCCAGACATAGCTCATTATTTGTATGATAGGCACCTTGCAGCCTATGGAAGGCTTCCATGGAACGATGAGGTTCTTGTTTATTTTGCACAAATGTTTTATGCATAATTTTTTTTGGGTATGAAACCCAATTACAATGACCTTCCATTAGAATTTTTTGGCCCGGGGAAAGGTCAATTATATGACCGTAAGGGCGCTAAGCGAGATGTGGAGTTGCCTCGCCCTGAGCCGCCATTGGTGAGTCGACCGTTTCGAGTCGAAACTTTGCAATCAAAGATGGATGCAACTTCTCAAATAAGTCGAGAAGCAAGGGATGTTATGATTGACAATGTTCATAGTGGATTGGGTGGAGTCGATCTTTGTTTAAATCGACAAAGAGAACGTGAAAATGCACGTGCCAATTTTGTTTATTGTATAGATGAGGAGATTGACAACATGAATGTTGAAGATCTCTGAACATATGCAAAAAATTGTCGCAATGGTTTGCAAGACCTAATTTTTCATGAGGAAGAGGGCACCAGAACGGTATGTGTTAGTGACCTTAGGGTTTGAAATTATTTTTACATATACATGTGTACAATTTGTAATAAATACATGTGTATGTGCATGTATACATTTATTTGTATTTTTACATTAATCTAAAAAAAATGTATGATTATATGTTAAAACACCATTTGCAGTTCTCACACATGATGTGTGACGAAAATGTTAATATCACGTTCGGGACCTCTGGTTCAAACAATGCAGATGGGTCTGACCATCAAGATATGTTGGCAAATGTTAGTGTTTTTTAAGTGACTTTAAAATAAATAATTGTTGCCACACATGTACATGTATGTATATATATAATTTGATAAAATGTTTTAACAGGTACCGATTCCGTCTGATGTTTTTGGGATGGCGGTACCTTCTTCTTCCTTGGGAGATGTACCTTCTACTTCCTTGGGAGATGTACCTTCTACTTCCTTGGGAGATGAGCCACAAGTATGGACAATTTTTCACAAGTTTAAAATTTATGTTTAAAAGTTATATATATATATATATATATATTCTACCTCAAAAAGTTCCATTAAAAATTGAGTTATATATATATATATATATATATATATATATATATATATATTGAGTTATTTAAAATTTTTTGAATTTAGGTTCCTATAGAAGATTTCTTTAATCCGCAGACTCTAGCGATGGAGATAGGAACATCCACAGCATTTAAACAAGTTGTCTTTAGTTCCTTTTTTTAATATTATTGAAAATAAGTTTATATATATGTACATGTGCATTTTCATTTGAAAGTTTTTAATTTATATAAATTATATATATATATATTTAATAGTACATGTATATTGTACAGTTTACCGCTGCAGATGTTCCTATGGGAGAACTTGTTCATCAAATGGAGAGGGAACCTCATGAGGTATTGCATGATTTTTTTGTTATATTTTGTTTTTTACATGAAGTTCTAGATATATATATTCTCATTCATTTTTAAAACATCAAATTTTAATGTTCAAGTACATGTGCATTGTGTATGTAGGTTTCCCATGTTGCTTCACATGATAGGGCGCAGACTGAGACCTTGATAGGAAAGATGCTAGATCCGTCTCTATTTGATGGATATGATTTGTAGATTTGATTTCAAGATTTAGATGGTCTTAAAATTTGTTAAACTTGATACAGTTTGATACTTGTGAGATCTGCAATTTTTGGACGTATTTTATTACATTGTTAATATAATTTTTTTTATTTAATTTTTGGATGGTTTTAGTACTTTTGACATGTGAATGTGAAGTAATGTTGTCATCTGAACTACATTTAGCATGTTATGTAATGACATGTGTTATAATTTGTTTTGTTTTTTAAATTTAAGTTTTAGATGCTTGGAGTACATTTGGCATGTGAAGTAATGTTGTGATCTATATTTTTTTGTTAAATTAAAAGTTAAAAGTTTTGGATGGTTTCAATCTACATTTGGCATGTGATATTTAATGTCAAATGTTTTTGGCATGTGATATTTAATGTTAAATGTTTTTATTGGATAGTTGAATTATAATTGGCATGGCATGTGAAGTTTTTAAAACTCAAGTTTTGGATGGTTTCAATCTACATTTTGCATGTGATATTTAATGAACTTTAAATGTTTAATGTTTTAATGTTGCACGATATATAATCAAAAGGTTTTTAAAACTTAAATTTTTGATTGTTTCAATCTACATTTGGCACATGTGGTATATAATTTGTTAAATGTTTCTATTAGATCTAGTTGAACTATAATTGGCATGGCATGTGAAGTAACGATATATATAATCAAAAAGTTTTTTAAACTCAAGTTTTGAATGGTTTCAATCTACATTTCACATGTGATGTTTAATGTTTTAATGTTGCATGATATATTATCAAAAGTTTTTAAAATTTTAAAGTTTTGGATGGTTTCAATCTACATTTGGCACATGTGGTATATAATGTTAAATGTTTCTATTGGATAGTTGTTCACTATAATTGGCATGGCATGTCAAGTAATGTTGCAAAAATCCCTTTTGGATGGTTGAAGTAAATTTGGAATTTTAATATTGCTTTTGATCTCTACATGTAGTCTTGTTTGAATGAAAAAATTTCCAATAGGAAGAACATAGCTTTTCAATGCAACTAACCATCTATCAATTGAGCTCTAATTGAAAAAAGAGTTTAAAGAAGTAGATATATGTACAAATTATCCCTTTAATTTTGATTGGAAATATAAGTCTAGTACATATATATGTTTGTTGAATTTGGGTCAATGTCATTAATGCACTCAAATAGGTAGCCTTGTCGATTTATTTACATTGTGGAAACTTTTTACCAGAAAATCCAACTAGTTTTTCATCAATGCGCATAGAAAAACTACTTGGAACAATTAATTCCATTCTAGATCATATCTAGATCCAATACAAGTAACATTTTTCATCAATGCACATTTAACATATCCGACCATTGGACAAACAAATTTTGTACTAGATTTTCAATCAGGAATAGAGATGTGGGTCAAATCCCACCAAAAGTCGGAGAAGTGCTCCGAGTCTCTTGTCTGAAAGGAATTTTCGTACAAAAATATACTGCAGATGATTTATTTACATTGTTTCCATACTTTTTACCAAAAAATCCAACTAGTTTTTCATCAATGCACATAGAAAAACTAGTTCCAATTAATTGCATTCTAGAACATATATATTGAGTACGTACAAATTATAATTTTTCATCAATGCACATAGTAAAACTAGAACAATTAATTTCATTCTAGAATATATATATATATATATAACATTTTTCATCAATGCACATGTATATAAAAGCTACTTTCATTTGATACTAGAGCACGTGCTTGTACCCAAACAAATTGTACATGTGCAAAAACTTGCACAAATAACATAAGAAGCTCAATTTTTAGTTGAGTACTGGAAGTTCTAAAACATATTTAATCCAAAGATAAAAAATTGTTGGACAATTCACTCAAAAAAATTCTAATGGAATTCCATCTTCAATAATCCGTTCATGATCGGATTTTGACATTTTCCATCTCTTAATTTTCGATTTTTTCTTTGATTGAACTTCTATCAACTTTATGCGTGCTGCACACACCAAGTGACTATATTGACAACTTATGGAATCAGGTTCATAGTCTTCAAAGTAAACAAAGTCTCCACTTTGATGAGTTTTTCTGAAAAAATAACCTTTCAGTATAATAGACCCTCTGTCATATTGAAATCCGTGATCATTATAGTTTTGTAATAATTTCATTTTTCATTCAGTGCAATGCATCAAATAATACTTCACATTTTCATCGTTGTCAATAGGTGCAATTACGGCAAAAACATCTCTTGCACAATAAAATAAATTTAACAAAATTATGCATATTTAAATTTATTTCTAGATCTTTAAATCATTAGAAAGTAATTAAAATTTTACCTTCTCTAACAAGATCAGAAACTCGATCACCATCGGATGATATTGTAGTTTCCTCTGATTGCATTTCTTCAAACATTGCAACATACATTTTTCCCTTTGTATTTAGCTCTGTATGTTTCCAATCGTTCACATACATTTGAGATGGGGATGTGGACTGTGATGGGCTCTGCGCTAGGGTTTCATGCTCTCTAGCCATGGTGCCACACTGATTCGAACTCCCCTGTCAATGCACTCTGCCCCTGCAAGGCAGATCCCACCTGCAATCGCTGAAAGGACTTCAATGGTTCTACCACGGGGTGGGGGGGCAACAAAACCTCCCCCATTGACAACTCTGTTGCAATCCCAACGACTCCAGCTGACACAGCGCAGAAGGACGCTGAAAAAATGCAGAAGACATCCACGGTCAATGAGACAACGGCTCCTGACTCAAGTAACCCCTCTTCCGGCGGCACCCCAGAGGCACAAACGAACAAAACCCTAGATCCTCTGGATGGCCCGACCCAACCCAAAGCTACCTCGGCCACATGCAGACCGATAACTGCTGAGCACCCTAAAATAGAGCTTCCAAGCCACTGTATCAATGCTCAGATCCAGTACATGAGAGATCATGCACTCATTGGAAAATTTGTGGGCTTCTGGCCAACCGAAAAATCTCTGCACGGTTGGATCAGCTCAAAATGGAAGCCAAAAGGCCATGTCACGCTTCAGCTGGGGCCTAAAGGCTTTTTCAATGCCATTTTCAACTGTATAGAAGAAAGAAACCACATTCTGGATGGCGGACCATATTTTTTCAACTCATCTGGGCTCTACCTCCGAGACTGGGTCGAACGCTTCAACCCCGACAAAGAGGACTTCAGCTGGGCACCAGTATGGATCAGGCTATATTCTTTACCCATGGAATACTGGGACGAAGAATCCCTGTAGGATATAGGCAATGGTCTATGGGAATTCATAAAGATAGCAGAGGAGACCAAGCTCCGAAGTTACACCTCTTACGCTCGCATCTGCATTCACATGCACTAAGCCAGAGCACTCCCGGACTTGGTAAGTCTTTTCCATGACGAATTTGAATGGCTACAGCCTATAGATTATGAAAATGTTCCCTTTCGTTGCAGAAAATTCCATGCTCATGGCCATCTATTCTGGGATTTCCCTCTCAACCCTCCTCCTAGCAAAGCCAATGTCACTACTCCCAGCGCTGATGCGGAGGGCTTTACCAAAGTCCAGACTCACAAGCGTCATCACAAAAAGACCCCGGCCTCCACTGCAAAACCTTCAAACCAAACCACCGATATCCCCTCCACTAGCAATAGTTTTGAAATCTTGGCAAATCATCCCCAACAAGACCCTTTACTTCCTGAGGAATCAGCCGCCCCCTCCTCCATTTCTTCCCAGTCCCCCCCTTCTAGCAGCCCCAACCCTGCTGATTCCTTGAAACCCCCTTCTGAAGATCTCCCTATGCCTCCCAATCCCAACATGGTTTCCGATCTTGTCATTTGGCAGCCCAATAACATAGAGATGGACGGCACTAATACTGGCGTAACACAAGCAAGTCACATGGAAGAGGAAGCGGAGGGTGTTGATATTGGAGAGCTAGATATCTTCACTCTAGAACAGGATTGTAGGAAAAAGGACTTTGACAAAATATCAGAAAGAAAGATCGAAAATTTCGCTGTGGTTCTCACTCGCGCTCAGCAACACCATAAATCCATAGGTATACAACTGGGAAGCCAATGGGATGGAAAGAAACTCTTCAAGGACTCCAAAAAAAGAGGCAGGAAAACAGATCTGCGGCGGACAATTCTTATCAGGGAGATGCTCATGGAATCTGGTAGGTATCCCAAACTTACCAAGTTTTACCAACCACTTGATAATAGTTTGCAATGAAACTCACATCTTGGAATGTAAGAGGCTTAAATAGACCCTCCAAATATAGGATGCTAAGGAACATGATTCGAATGGAAAGACCACAAGTATTTTTCATACAGGAAACTAAATGTACTAGTAATACTCTTGGCCCTATCCTCTCAAAGGCTTGGCCAGGATGCCATTCAATTGTTGTCGATGCCTTCGGAGCCTCAGGAGGACTAGCCATCACCTGGGACACCCAAACAGTCTCAATCACTGATGCTCATGCTGCACATAACCTCATACAAGCCACCTTTCACATTCTTGGCACCAACATACACGAGCACTTCACCAACGTCTATTTTCTGTAGGACCCCATGCGAAAGATAACTCTGCTCAACACGATTGAAGCGCTTAATTACGACCGGACTCACACCCTCTGGATCATTGGCGGGGACTTTAATATGATCACTCACTCTGAGGAAAAGCGAGGCGGCCGCACCAAGCTTGACTCGGATAGCATCCACTTCAAAAGATTCATCCAGAAGAATTGGCTAATTGATCTTCCCTTTTAAAATGGTACTCACACATGGAACAAAAAACGTACCGGTCCCCAGCAGATAGCCTCCAAGCTCGATCGATTCCTTCTGTCGGAAAATTCCATACATGTGGGTGGGGATTTTCAAGCTTCCATCCTTCCACTCTCTAGCTCAGATCACTGGCCCATCTCTCTTCAATGGACAAGACCAGGCGATGCTATGAAAAAACCCTTCTGCTTTGAGGCATTCTGGCTCACACACCCGGGATTCAAGGAGATGATCACCTCAGCTTGGCAAGCATTCACTCCACCAGTAGGATCCAAGATGTTTCAATTTCAGCAGCACCTCAAGGACCTCAAAGCCCGCATCAAAAGCTGGAATCACTCCACTTTCGGTAACATATTTCAACAAAAACAAATCCTTGAAAGCAAGATGACGAAACTCCAACAATGTATCATCCAAGAGGGCCGCATTGAGACACTAGTCAATCAGGAATAGGTACTCCTTAGTCAGCTGGACGAAAGGCGGCAGCAAGAAGAGATCCTCTGGAGGAAAAAATCCAGGATCAGATGGTTAAAGGAAGGAGAACGAAATGCCAAAATTTTCCATCGTTCCACCATCCAGCACAGAATGCACAACAAAATAGGCTTTCTCCATGGGCCCAATGGTGAAATATTGGAAAGGCATCAGGACATAGAGAATGAACTCTCCCTCCACTTCAAATCAGTGCTACAAGAAGGTCAAACAAATAGACAACCAGCGATCTCCAAAATCCTGCAGCACATACCTAGGCTCATCAAAGAGGAGCATAATCAAATTCTTCTCCGCCCAGTTTCTCTACAGGAAGTAGAGCAAGTTGTTGCTCAAATGCAGAGATGGCAAAGCGTCGGGTCTAGACGGCTTCACGCCTAACTTCTTTCACCATTTTTGGGATCTTGTAAAGCATGATGTTTGGCAATTGGTTGAAGAGTCTCGCACTATGTATTGGGTCCTGCCCTCCCTAAATGCTACTTTCATCGCTCTTGTCCCCAAGGAAGATCATGTAGCCACCCCTGAGAAATTCAGGCCAATTTCCCTCTGCAATGTCATTTATAAAATCATCTCCAAGGTAATTGTCAATCGACTCAAGCCATTGCTCCCTCTGCTTATATCTCCAGAACAAATTGGATACGTGGAAGGGCGCCAGATCCTAGATGGCATCATCCTGACCCATGAGATCATCCATTCCCTAAAGCAATCAAATAAAGAAGGGATGCTCTTGAAAATTGACCTCTCCAAGGCCTTTGATAAACTAAGCTGGCGTTACATTCAACAGATGCTTGCTGCTTATGGTTTCAGTCCAATCTGGATCAGATGGGTAATGAGCTTAATCTCCTCCTCTTTCTTCTCTATCCTGGTTAATGGCATCCCTTCTCGCCCTTTCTCCCCATCCCGTGGTATTCGTCAAGGGGATCCCCTCTCCCCCTTTCTCTTTGTCCTCATGGCAGAGGGTCTAAGTCACCTGATCAAGCACGCCCTTCATTCTCAATGCCTCAGAGGCATCACTGTGCATGGCACCCCTGCCACCACGCATCAACAATTTATGGATGACAATATGCTCTTCGGGCACCCTTCAGTCCATGAAGCCTTGACCTTCAAATCCATCCTAGATACTTTTGCTGAAGCCTCTGGCACCTCTGTCAACGCCTCCAAATCACAAATTTTCTTCTTCAACACTGCTATAGCCACTCAAAAATCCATTTCCAGAATCCTTGGATTTACGATAGCCAAGCTTCCTGCAAAATACCTAGGCGCCCCTCTGATAGATTCTGCCTTAAAGCATTCCTCCTAGAAATCTCTTCTTGAAAAACTTGAAGCCAGGATTTCCTCATGGACTTTCCACGCCCTCAATCTCGCCAGCTGCCTCACCCTAATCAAATCTGTCCTTCAATCCATGCCACTCTACTTATTTTCAGTCCTCACTGCTCCCAAGGGTGTCCTCAAGAAAATTAAAACTCTTCAGCGTAGCTTTCTTTGGGGTTCTTTCGGGCAGAACACAAAATGGGTGCTGGTCAAATGGGCCACTGTCTTCAAACCCAAAAAACTTGGAGGTATTGGACTTCATGATCCCTACCACAGCAACACGGTCATGGGGGCAAAAATTTGGTGGAGATGGGTCTCAACTCCACACACTCCCTGGGCGTGCCTTTGGACAGCTAAGTATGCTAACAATCGCCCAACTGAAGATATAATCCGCCTAACCACTAGTGTTGAAGCATGCTCCTAGATCTGGAACGCTGCCAAGCAACACCGCCTGCTGGTCCAAGAACACAGCTTATGGGAGATCCGAAATGGTCGAACTGCTTGATTCTGGACCGATTCGTGGCAGCAACATCCTCGACTGATCAGCACCATCTCCCCACAGCTCTCGCCAGAAGTAATTAACAGATTGGACACCAATGTCTACCAATACTAGGAGGCTAACCACATTCAGGAGTTTAGGCAATGGAAATCGGCTGCTACCTGCTTCAATCAGCACCAGGAGAATGCGCACCATGCTCTAGACATGGAACTCAACTGCAGGAGAATTTGACATTTGGAGGAAAAAGACATACTAAGATGGGGCTACACTTCAAAGGGAAACTTCAGCACTAAGGAAGCTTATTCACTTCTCACTCAAAATCCTGAACCCATCGATTCCCTCTGGGACAGTCTTTGGTCGTGCAATTCTTGGCCCAAAGTCTCTACTTTCTTATGGCTTCTTTGCCACAAGCGGATACTCACCTGGGACAATCTCACTAAAAGAAGCTTCACTGGACCCTCCAGGTGCTCAAACTGCAACAACCATGAGGAAAGCATTCACCACCTCATGATCACATGTCCTCTGGCTAATCATCTATGGGAGAAAATCAGCTTTAGGTGTCAAAGAGAAGGCAGAGGACCAGGTGATCTGAACTCAACCATCCACAACTGGCCTTCTGCCCCCTTCAAAAGCTCCCTTCTCAATGCCCTGTGGAAGCTCATTCCAGGATTCACTTTTTGGACCCTCTGGAAGGAAAGGAACAGGCGAATCTTTAAAAACCAGAGTACTCCCCAAGAAATTCTCTGGGAGAAACTTCACTGCAACATACAGGAAACTCTGGCTCTTCAGCACTGGCAGATGGAAGATATTCCCACGCAAGCCATGGAAAAGGTCGTCTGGGACAATTGGCAGCTTGCCCTTCCACCCTGTGCTCCTCATACCCAAGTTCGCAAACCTCAGGCTGAGGCTCCTAGCAACTGGGCTCCCCCTCCCACTGGTCTATATAAACTAAACTTCGACGGAGCCTCAAAAGGCAATCCAGGTGAAGCAGGATATGGAGGCATCTTCAGGAACCATCAAGGCAATCCCCTGCTGATCTTTTTTGGCTCCATTGGGTGGGACACTAACAATTCTGCGGAGCTTGAAGGCCTGTGGCAAGGGATGCGACTTGCTCTGCTCCATAACTTCTTTCCCATTGAAATGGAGGGGGACTCCCAAATCCTCATCCACATGGCTCAACGCCTTCTTGTGGGTGCCTCTCCCTCCAAAGTAGCTGACAGCTGGAGACTCATGGTAAGAATAGAACTCATTGCAAATTGGTTGCAACTCCATCGGGCCATCACCTTCAAGCACACAAAGAGATCAGGCAACCAAGTAGCAGATCTCCTTGCTAAAAAAGGTGTGACTAGCTCTCAGGCCTTAACAGTCGGCCCCATCTCCATTCTTAATGACAACAAACTCATTCAGGAATGCACCAAACTGGTGCTCATGGACAAGGAACTCTCGGATGCGGGTGTTAATAGCGCATGACTTGGGAGATAGGCGGTGGGACGGCACGTGGCCTGGCCACATGGCCACCGGCACGCCAACCTGATGGCCTCCTCTTGCATTAAACATACCCCACCGTCACCTTACGACGCATTTAATTCTCTGCAATGGTTGAGGCATTTGCTTGGGTTTCAAAATGCCATCTCGTAGCTGCTCCCTTCAGCCCTCTGCTCTTACTCCTGAGCTCTCTACAGTGATCCAACCCGCCTCTGTGAACTTCATGACGACTCGCATCCTTCCCTTGCGCAGTGGTTGCTCTCTGGCAGCCGCTGATCCTTGCACCCGCGCGTCCTTTGGAAGGCGTTGCAGTCTCCGTGGCTATTTCTATTTCTGGCCTGGGATCCACCACTCTCATAGTCCTCACTGCTTTCTTCACTTCTCTGCATCTTTCAGTCCTTCCTCACTCACCCCATCTTGGCTCTCGCACGCCCTTTCATCCTTCTCCGCCTTCCGAAGCCTTTAGCACCGGAGCTATGCAAGCATGCCTTGCTTGCGACATTGAATGTGATGTCGAAGAGGTGGTAGCAGAGGCAGAGTGTCACGTGTTATCTCCTCCTCTTCCCCCTGCACCTCGTCCTCCTCCTTCGCGCACTTGGGGGGCAGGTATCCGGACACCTGTAGTGGTCGGGGTCGTCTTCCTAGCTCCGTGGCTTGCCACCCTTCCTCTGCACCTCACTCTGCTCCTCCCCCCCTTCATCTCCTAGCCTCAGCCCAGTTTCAATTCCAATGTACCTCCTTCAGCCCTCTCATTGTGGCCACTGTCTCCATCTCCTTCAACGAAATCCCTGGTGCTGGTCCGGTCCCCTGTCAACCCCCTCCGCCCTCCAGTCAGCATGGCCACCCTGAGTCCTCGAAGGCTGCGAAAACCCCGCAAACATCGCCTATGCACACCTCCAACTCGCATAGCGACAACAGCTCTAATTACTACCAAGAGAAGCTGATGTGGGTTGATGGCAAGGATGTTGTAGCCGCGGCTCCTCAACAAGAAGCTACTGGACCCCAGTTCGCTGAGGAAGACGAGTACAGGTGCTTGATTGTCGAAGAACCTCCTCCAGTCACTCCTGATGCGCAAATTACCAGGTCTCCTTAGGTCTTGGACCTACAGTTTTATAGTCTTGTTTTTTTGTTCTTGTGTGCTCGAAGTACATTGACTTATGGTTTATATTGCTGGTTTCCTCTCTGAGGCAGCACCATATACTCCTCCTGGGCTGGTTTCCCCATGTGGGCAGCTCCAGTTTTGAATCTTTTGCTATTTTGTTGTTACTATGGCTACCAAATATGCCAGCTGCGCTGAGGCCATAGCCTCTCTGTACATTATGTTTCATTATCAATAGAATTTAGCCTTATTTAAAAAAAAATAAAAAATCGTTCACATACATTTTGTTTTCACAAACGTCATTGGATTTTGTGTTTTCTATGCAAACATCACAAAAACAAGAATATTTTCTTTTATCCAATGCAAACACATTTATGGACGACTTTGTTTGAATTGAATGCAATTTTCGAGTCCCTTTTATTGTTTCAACGTCATTTCCAATTGATCTATCTACGTCTTCGATTCCAATATGCCAGAAAAACCTTTATATGGAAAATTAGAAGAAGAATTTGTAAATATGATATCAAAATACAATCAAAGATAACCATTGCATGATAAATGTACAATGTTTAAAATTAGATTTCCAATATAAATTAAATTGAACGTACCTTCGCACTTCCCTTGATGGGTTAGTCTCATGGCTTAGAGCAGCGATGCACCATTGAACAACTTCTTCAGCGTTCACAAGTCGGCTTGCAGAGTGGTTCATTTGATATCTTCGAAGTGCTCGTTTTATGCATGCTCCTGCACCATCATGTTCTCCTTTTCCATGGCCAGTCTCAAAGAAATTCCAACAATGTTTAATGCGGGTTTTCTTATGAAGACAACACAACCAAAATAATGATCGTGCAGATTTGAGTTGACCTGCGCATCCGTCTGACCATATCCAATGTTCATTGAATGTTATTCCACGATTTTCAATGAATCATAAATTTTTCCAAAACAATGTTGTACAAAACATGTATCATGTGTACGATCGTCACTGATATAAAAGTGATATTCTTTAATGATATGTCGATTTTCACTCGTGCTTTCTATATGATCGACATTTTGTTCAGCATTTCTATATAGAATATGGACGAGCACGGAGACTTGGTCAGAATGATAATATTCACTCTGAATTTCTTTTTGTGGAACAAATGTGTAGTTTTCTGCAAAATCAATCACTGACAAAATGGTCCCTGGTGGAAAAACTTCAAGAGATTTTTTGAATTGCAAGTCTTGCCATTGAGCTCTATAGGAATGCTTGGTGTATTTATAAATTTCTACCTCAAACTTTCTCAAAAAGTCTATCAGAAAAATTTCGTCTTCTAGTAATTCAATTCTTTTAACACTATTTGCACCTTGAATTGATGTATCGATATATTCATATCTCTTCCATTTCACTTTCATGTTGGACAATGATTGATCATTTATATCAATACGATATTTGTTTTGAAATTTAGTCAAATTTCCACAATCATCACATTTTTTACCACCAACACATTTATTTTTGTAAAATAGTTCATCGCTTTCTCTTTCACATATAATTTGAGATATGAAATCACGGATAGTGGAAGGAGGAGGTGAATCCTTCCATAATGTTCTACCGAAATCAAGGAATGTGTCATAATATAACTCAAATTCCACATGATAACGGCAACAACAAGTGTCGCGTACGGGGATAGGTTTTACATACCATGGTTTTTGTTGAAAAAAAGCACTGAGTGAAACATGAATTTGACGATTCTCTTCTTTGAACTTGTTGAATAACTCTATCTGAGTGGTTTCCAAGAAATATTTTTCATGTTCTTCGTACTGATTTCGTGCTATTCTTCTTCGCATCACATGCCTCGCAGTTGGCGAAACACGCGAATTGTTCTTCCAATATTCATATATTATTTTTTTAACATTTTCTCCAAGTCTATCTTTGTATGGTTGCCTACAAATGGCTCTCCAACAAGCGAGTTCATCATTTACATCTATTTGCAGCCGAAATTTCCGATGTTTGTGCAAATTTTTTTGCGAGGTTCCCAGTGCTCGTGCCATAGATGTTACCAAACGATTCTCTTGAGTACTTGATGAAACCATTGCCATCTGTATTCCTCTACGTACAATTGAAACATCTTTCTCTCTAGATCTCTTAATTGACTTTATAGCACTACTCATATTTTTTATCACATCTTCCTTCATTTTTTTTATCTTTAGTTGATTTTCGAATACCCAATAGTGTCGTAGCTTCTTTTAATTTCCTTAATGATAGGAGACCTTTCAACATTTTAGCCTGAACTGTCACCCGCTCATTTAAGAAATACTTTTCAAAAATGCAGTTAACACGATATCATATAACATGGTCAAGTTTTTTATCTCCATATGTGTGAGTGTCAACATTTTATAACATCTCATTATCGATAGTGATTTCATCTGTACATATTCGAAAAAATAGTACATATTCAATAAATAACTAAATTAATAAATATATCTATAATTTCAATGATATGTGCATGTGTTTAATATATATATATATATATATATATATATATATATATATATATATATACCTTGTGATTCAATTTCTTTATTTGGATTTCTTTCAATATTTTCACCATCTTCAATCATTGGTTCAATATCTCTTTCAAAATTTTGTATCTCATCATCAATGTTTTGAGGAATATCTTTGTCTGTTTACATTAAACAAAATATTTTTCAAATTAGTTCATCAAATAAAAATTAAGCTTCACATTTTACATTAGGAAAATTTTAAATATATCAATAGATCATAATATTTACATTTACATACATGCTTCAATTTCTGCTTGAGGTTGATTTTCTTCTTCAATATTTTGAGGAATATCTCTGTCTGTTTACATCAAACAAAATATTTTTCAAACTAGTTCATCAAATAAAAATTAAGCTTCACATTTTACATTAGGAAATTTTTATATATATCAATCGATCATAATATTTACATTTACATACCTGCTTCAATTTCTGCTTGAGGTTGATTTTCCTCTTCAATATTTGAGAGGGCTTCTAACTTTATTTTGCGAGATTGTCTCGTCTCTTCTCTACGTTCCTCAGGGTCTCTTTTTCGATCATATTTTCTCGCACAATTTCTTCGATTTCCCATGATAATAGGGTATGAAGTTCAAAAAATTTCCTTCAAAAAATTAGACAATAACTCGATTACAAAAAATATCACAAAAGATTTAATTTAAAAAAATTCAGTTTAAATTTTTTGCAAAAAATACATACTTCAATTCAAAACACTTACTTTAAAAAATTCGAAAGAAAAATGTCTTATAAAAATGAAACGAAGCTCAAAAGATTTACTTCAACTCAAAACACGTACATACCTCCAAGAAATTTCTTTTGAATGTATGTCCAAGAATTTTTTTTAAGTTCAAAACAATTTTTTGCAAAATCAGGCCGCCTCCAAGAAATGTCTTCCAAAAAAATTCTTTAAACCCAAAACAATTCTTTGTAAAATCAGTTTGCTTCCAAGAAATGCTCTTAAATCCAAAATTTGAAGAAATTTTTTTAAACCCAAACCAAGATCTTTGTAAAATTGATGAAAAAATTATATTTAAAGAGCAGTGTGTTCTCTAATGGCGGAATAGAGGGGGCTAGCCCCGCGAGCCAACCCTCCTCCTCAAATGACCGCGCCACATAACCATGACAAGCACCTAAGTTAAATTTGTTTAGTGTGAACTAATCCGCATGTAATCCATGTTTATCATAGTTAAACCCAACGCTTATGTTGGCATAATTTTTGGCAGCGCCCCAAATTCTGCGGATTCTCCAGAATTGTTGGAGCTAACTAGAGTTTCTCCATATTTAAAGGTAGAATCTAGGGGAAAATTAAATGAAGCCTACCTTGAGAAATTTTCGACCGAATTTGGCTCAGGAAGAGTCATTCCTAGCAGATTGGTATGCTATGAATCAATTGGAACAACTTGCAGAGGCAAAGGAGCAATTATACAGAGGTTTTTGTCACCTTGAAGAATTTTGAAGCCTAGGGCCACCAGGAAGGAAGGCCATTCCCTGATCAGCTGAAGGCCAAATGGAGTGAATGAACAATCATTTTTAGATGTATTTTATGTTATGAACATAATGGTATAGTTTTCAGAGGCGTTGGAGCATATATGAAGGTGATTTTTTCACTTTGGAGATTAAACAAGCCTGTGGCTACCAGGATGGGAGGTCAAACCTAGATCAAATGTGAATCAAATTCAGAGATTGAATAGTCATTTTAGGGGTTTTTGAGTGTTGTGAAGCCAATGGAACATGATGAAAATCCATTGGAACACTATAGGTGTATGTAACCAGAAATTTTACTCTTAATCCAAAGAGGGCCTAGCTAGTTTGAAGCAGGTCCATGGAGATGTAGCCCAAGAGGGGCGAACTCCGTTATCATCCATGGTATTATGTGATTGTTGTGTGTTATGTTTCTGCATTTCATTTTTTGTATATGAGTTTTAAAAGTTAATTAACTCATAATTTTATCATAAAAAACACATGAAACTTGACACACAAACCCCTTCACAAGTGGTTAAATTAAGACGATCATAATCGCAAATTTTTAATACTGATGAGGGATATAGCATAGAAATAACTAGTTTTCCCATATTCAGATCACTCCTACAATATGACCCAAATAAACCAAAGAGGTTTTCCCAAATTCACACTTAGACATCTTCAAATACAATTTATCTTTCTTCAAGACATCTAAAACTTGTTTCACATGTTTGACATGCTATTCACGAGTCTTATTGAAAATTAGAATATCTTCTAAGTAGACTAAGAAAAAATCATCAAGGAATGTTCTCAACACATCATTCATAACTCACATGAATGTCACAGGTGCATTGTAAAGCCCAAATGACATAATTAACCATTCCAAAAAAGCTTTTTTTGTCTTGAAAGAATTTTTATAAATCTCATCTTCAATAATCCTTATCTAATGATAAACACTTCTCAAATCTAACTTACTAAAGTAAAAATCATCCTTTAACTGATCTAGCAAATAATCAATGCGAGGAAGAGGATAATGATTCTTTACCGTGATCTTTTTCAAAGCTCTAAAATCCATACACATGCACCATGTACCATCCTTATTTGGAACCAAGACAATATGATACCCACAAGGAGATGTCCTAAGCCTAATAAACCCTTTTTCAAGAAGCTCTTGAATTTGCTTCTTAATTTATGCATTATCCAAAATTGACATTCTATACATGCGAATGTTTGGAAGTGGTACATCCTGTTGCAAGTGAATCTCATGTTGGATTCCTCTTTTGGGAGGAAACCCTTATGGTTCCTGAAACATCTTGTCATAAGTGTTAAAAAACTCAACCAAATCATGCTTGAGTTTAGAATCACATCCTTAAAAGCTTCAGACTCAACAATATATTTAGCTTTAATCATCAAAAATACAAAATTATTATTAGTATTTACAAGCCTTTTCATCTAACTAACACTTACAAGAGATAAGTTCATCTTCTTGTGATGTGCCCTGAAAATATACTCAACTCCATCTATAAAAATATAATATTTTTTCTCATGGCGATAGAATATGGCTTTCCGGTCATACAAATATGGACTCCCTAAAACAATTCCACATATGTCAAGTTGTAGTACAACATCAATCTCTACTTCATCTATAAAATTTGCAGTGATGGAAAATTTGAGTTTACACTTTCTTGTCACTTGCAATTTTTCATCATTACATCCCCAACCCAAATGGTAAGGTTTAGTATGAGATGTAGTTACCAAGTTTAGTTTCTTGACAATAACTTTAGAGAAAATATTGACTTGGGAGCCACTATCAAACAAGGTATCAACTTTTGTATGTTTTGTAATGACCCTGATATGGAAAAGCTCAATGATTTCTTTATCATTTTGAGACTCAATAGGCTTACTAGAAGAACTAGTACTTTCATTAGAAGCTTTACCTTTCATTACCATGGTTGTGATTTTGGTTTCATCACCTGAATCAGATCCTAGATCTTGTTGAGTTGTTGCAACAATATTTTGTTTCCCCTTGTTATTGAACTTATTTGGTCTCATTTTTGGATGTAGTTTCCAACAATGGTCTTCATCATGACCTTATTCTGAACAATGTTTACAGGTAATTTTTATGTCCCTCTTTCTTGACTGTAGCATTCTTTTTTCCTTTGACTTTAAAATTCCACTTTCCTTTGTCTCCAGATTTGGATGGCTTCTTTCTAGTCCCTTAAGGAACATTCTTGCCTCTTGATTCTAAATGTGTTTCTTGAACACATACTACATCTAGATTGGTGGGATTATATATATGTATAGTATGTCTCAAATAACAATGTAATCCACCTATGTATTTAAGGATAGTGTCTTGTGAAGAAAAATAAACACCCAAGATTAAAGCTCTTCTTCTAAATTCTTGTGTGTAACTTTGAACACTCTGACCTTTAGCTTGTCTAAAATTTCGTTAATCCATAATTTCTTTTTGCATAAAGCTAATGGATACAATTTCCTTCTTAATACAACTATAAAATCATTCCACGAAGAGATAATTTTACAACTTTTCTTTAAATATTCTTAAGTTCTGGCCTCACACGATATGAGAGTTTCACTTTCCAAACGAAGAGAAGTAGCCTGAATCTTTGTAGCACCATCTTAATATTTTGAATCCCGCAATAGACTTTAATTTGATGAACCCAATTATCCAAATTTTTAGAATTTACTTCCCCATTGTACATAAGCAATTAAAACTTGAAATCAATCTTAAGAAAAGGAGACTTAGCATGTCCTTTTGGAGATCTAGGAGGAGTATGTATAGGTGTTGAAGGAGGTGAAGAAGGAGGTGAGGATGTAGGCGAAGATGAGGTGAAGGAGGAGGTGGAGGTGGAGGCCTGCTCCCATCACCACCATTACCTTTTTGTTGATTTTAAATTTCTCCTTGTAAACTTGATGTCCTTTCATTTTACAACACTTTCACTATCGCAGACATATCATTGGAAAGCCTTTATGAAATCACTCTTTTCCTTATTCGTGTGCCATGACTGGTGGAGTTTTTGGAGTTCGTGGCCTCCTTGAACCAATTTGAGGGTTTGGTTCTTCAAGCACTCATTCTCCTCTCCTCAACTTAGACCTTGTAATAAATCAAAACCACTTGAAAAAATATTCAAACCTTCAAAACAACCACGCTCTGATACCAAACTGATATGAAATTAAAAATTTGAGGGTTTCTTGAAAAATTTTGCAAGTTACTTTATGTCTTGTGGGAAATGGATCAATTTGAAAAATCACATAAAATTATTGATTTTAGTTAAATTAATATATTAACAAGAGAAAAATAGACAACATGCAACATCACAAAACAACAATTTGATGACAAAGTTCACCCCTCTTGGGCTATGTCTTCGGGTTCAGCTTCCAATGTTGTCCCTTTATATTATATGATCAAAATGTAAATTACATCAACATACAATGCTCAAATCACATAAATAATCCTGCCATTTTTTCCAAAACATCCAAAACCCCTATGTAGGCTCTTCTTGGGCTCATAAAGGCTGAAAAATTGCCAAGATAGGCCTCCTTGTTCATTTCTATGCTATATGTCTTGCATATTCACCAAACTGGCTAAACTGGTAACATTTTTCCTCTGGCATATCCTCCAGGTGATAATTTCACATGGAATCAATGTCGATTTTTCTGCAAATGATGCAATATGTCGAAAAATTAGTTGGGCACCCACGACCCAATTTTCGCCCTCAGTTTCGGTCATGTGGCAATTCATATGGCCGCGGGTGCGAGCTAGAGGCCACGTGCCTGCTGACTCTGTCTCTCTTAGTCATATGCAGGCCATGTGGCTGCAGGCTGGGCCATGTGCCAATCGTCCTCCTTCGACACCACCATTATTAGTCATTTGGGTTTAAAATTGGACTTGGGGCTAGGGAAAACTACCCCGCCCCATCTGCTTCCGCCACACCATGGTTATGCGGTATTAAATATGACCCGAGGCCGTGGATTACTACCCCGCCCCTTGTCCTTCTAGTCTGCCGTATGGTCACGTTACATGTGATATGACCCAAGGTCAGGGCCGGTCGGGCTATCCTACTGCGCCCCCAAATGCGCCTACGAATTCAGATTAAATATAACCTTTGTACAATACATAACAAGAAACATGTGCACAGTCCACTGGTAAGATGTGTGGTTTGCTCGCCAGAGGTCCCAGGGTTGATCCCTGCTGGGGTTGGTTGGACCCTTAATCAATTTTGTACCAGTCTTGAGGCCCACGTGGTGCCTCATGGTTGGTCCACCCAAACATAATCAACCAATAAAATTTCACCACCTAGACTTGTATGACTTGCCATGTGTCAACACATGATTTCCCTGTCTGACCACTGTACCTATTAACGTAAGTGCCACATCACTATACAACTTGCCCAGTTAGCAACCCAATCAACCTTGCAATTTGACTTTTTAGTTATTTGCGAAAAACTTTGGAACGCAATAAATTTCACATACGATGTCAGATTGAGTCGATTCAAGTGTCTTTGGAATAAGAACGATGAAATATGCTATTTGGCGCTAGTTTCAAGCGATTTTAAGCACTTTTATTGTTAGCATATTTTTTATCCCCTGGATCAAGTTTCTTTTTCTGTTGACATAGCTCTGTAGAACAAAGCCCTTATATTTACAATCACCTGGAACTCCTTGTGGATTTGGACAATGCTTTCTTTTTATCTATTGAACTAATTAAGCATGACACATGTAATCTCAAGCTTCTTAATCTATGCTACTTGGTTCGTTTCCCAATGGGAAAGCCAACAACATAGATAATTATCACTTTTAATGCTCTATTTAGATATAGAAATGTTGAACTGTACACAAAAAAAAAGATCCACAAAAATAATAAAAAATATTATTAATTTATAATTCCACTAGGATAACAAAGCCACATTATTTCGTCATCCATAGCGTCAATATAGTGGAGATTCAATTACACTTTGTATTATAACATTGGAGTTTAACAATTTTAATGTTTTTTTACGTTAAGAGGTACTCTCTAGCCCAATATGGTAGAGATGTTGTCATGTTTCATTAAACATTCTAATGTCTTGTTCAACATTTTGACTTGGTCAAAATAAAAATAAAATAAAAATAAAAAACATAAAACTCTCCAACCCAGTATGGTAGAGATGTAATAATTATTAAACCAACCTACATCCATCTTATCTCTGGATATCCATCTATAAACCCTAGGCTAGTTTAATTATTAATTATAATTTGTTATAATAACAAAGGACCCACCTCTGCACATTTATTTGACTACTAAGTCTACGAAGACATACATACTCTACCCCCCTCTATTTTTGAACTTGTGACTTCTTAGAAGGAAACACATGTTCTTAACCATTAGGCCCACTCAAGAAATATAATTATCAATTTTATCTTCTTCTCTCTTTTTTTCAAATTTTTATTTTTTTCAATTTATTTTTGACGAAATCAAAATGACATTATAATATCTCTATTATACTTGGCTAAAGAGCACTTCTCCACAACAATATTAATTTTTTAAGGCGTGAACATTTCCACAATCAGATACATAGGTTAAAACTTCGAATTTTGTGCAATATAATATTAATGTTTTTATATACACAAATTTCAATATATATATATATATATATATATATATATATATATATATATATATATATATATATATATATATATATATATATATATATATTAATTTTATTTATTTTCCAAAAATATTTAATAATGTTTTCATATTTATATTTATTAAATGAAAAAATATTGAAATTATTAATTTGTAGTTATAGGTTTTTATATTTTAAATATACATTTATTTATTTTGAGAATTAATTTCAGATAAAAATAATAATATGTTTTCCATTCAATTAAAATAAGCCCAATTAACAATCATGTAATTATTTATTTAAAAAAATGAAAATTTTAATTTAAAACAACAAATAAGTAAATGTTTGAATTCCAATGATATTGTTTTAATAATAATAATAATAATAATAATAATAATAATAATAATCATTTTTTTGTCAATTAAAATAACCCTAATTAACCATCATCCAATTATTTATTAAAAAAAATATTGAAATTTCTAATTTAAAACGACAAATAATTAAATGTAAAAACAATATTTTGATACAATGTATTTTAAATATTGAGATTACTAATTTAAGGAACTTCACATCTTTAAGAAGTAGGATATTTAATTTAATTATCAATAGTTATTAGGTGGATGGTGGGCATCTAATTTCATTAGAATATTAAAAAATATTTTTAGTAGTAGTCACACATCAAAATTTGAGATTTATCTTTAAAAGTGGTTATGTTATTTTTATGTCTTTTTAATTAAATTTATTAATTAAAAGAAAATATGATATAAACAAGTGTCATATAAAATTAGTCATGGTTTTTTTGGGTATGTGGTATGGATAAGTCATGATATCTTAACAAATCTTATTTATAGGTTAAAATTCTCCATGATAAATAGGGAAAATCATTATAGTTATGCATCTTGTTACAAGTGTTTTTAAATGTATATATATGACTACTCATATATTAATTATTTTTATGATTAATAATAATAATAATTTAAAATAAAGTTATAATTTAGTTAATTTTATTTAGTAGTAATGTGAAATGTATCACAATGTAAGTATTTTGATATGTATAGTCATTTGACTTATATGACTACACTAATAAATATAAAATATTCAAAATTATGACAAATTTTAATTTATTATTTTTGAAAAAAAAAATATTTAGATTAATAATGAAGATTCTAGAATTTTTTTTAATTAAATTTAATTTAAAATTTTGTTGATTTTTTTTTATAATTTTTCACAAATTCAAATGGAAAGGTATTTACATGTTCAAAGTCCACATTTCTGGTTTTGAACTGTGTTCTCCATTCATTCATGTCATGTATGAATCTAAATGTGCACCAAATACCCTTTAATGTAATCATGCCCTTAAACTGGAAGGTGGATGCCACCCAAGAAAAAGTCAAGTGAATAATAAACTTGTGAAGCCATAACAAACAACTCCATTTTTTTACAACTTTTCATATCTAATCAAAGGAATGCAAAGATTAGATCTTTTCAATTACATGTTCAAAGTCCACATTTCTTCTTTTGAACTGTGTTCTCCATTAATGTCATGTATGAATCTAAATGTGCACCAAATACGCTTTAATGTAATCATGCCCTTAAACTGGAAGGTGGGTGCCACCTAACAAAAAGTCAAGTGAATAATAAACTTGTGAAGCCATAAAAAACAACTCCATTTTCTGCAACTTTTCATATCAAATCAAAGGAATGCAGAGATTGCAATACAACAATGCGCTGTTTTCACTCATGTTTGCCTCACATGTTTTCTTCCCACAAATGCGCAACTGAGAGTAATGGAATAATGAAATTTTCATATCAAATCAAAGGAATGCAACTGAAAGTAATGGAATAATGAAATTTTCATATCAAATCAAAGGAATGCAGAGATTGCAATACAACAATGCGCTGTTTTCACTCATGTTTGCCTCACATGTTTTCTTCCCACAAATGCGCAACTGAAAGTAATGGAATAATGAACTTTCTGCACATAAATCTATTGCATCAGGTTTGTCAGGGAATATAACTACAATTAACTTTTGAGCATTTCCTTCTGGTGCAACAACTGAGGTTGTGTGTGCTGTGCACCACTTTCACAAAAGCATTTAATTTATATAAGTGGTTGTTACCTATAAAAATATACTTGGGCAATACCATCAGATAAAATTTTATTATAAGAACTATATACGGCCCCATCTATGGTTGGCCACAAACACTTTGATGGTAGCATGCGGACCTCCATTTCCCCATATTATACAAATATGGATCAGATCCAGACTATAATGCTCATTAAATTGAATTTCTCTCCTCGTGTGTTGATATTTATAAAGAGTATAGATTCTGTGAAATAAAATGCCATCAATGATAGCTTTGATGACAGAGGTGTTCTTTGTATTTTAAGCCAGTTAATCCCACATCTAAAAGGAATGACAACTACAGTTTAAAGCTTTTTTCTTTATTACTGATGTGAGACCGACAGTCAAATCCTGTATTTTAGCCTGGAATCTTATTTTGGAAAGAAGGATAGGTACCTTTAGTGGATGCAATCATTATCATAACAATATAAAATCATTTTATACCATACTCAGCATTCTTAATCCCATTATGTCTGCCAATTTATATTCAAGGTATCAAATACTGGAAAGGTTTTATACCATACTCGGAATTCTTAATCCCATTGTGTCTGCCAACTTATATTCAAGGTCTCAAGTACTGGAATCTGCCAGTATACTTTAAGAAACAACCCATCACTTCATTAGTCTCAGAATTAGGTCTGGACTCTAATCCAAGTACATGGATGTGAAAACAAGATTTATGAATAAGGTGTAAAATATTCTGATGTCTTCTGAATCTTGCATCATATTGCCAGTTAGATTGTTGCGGCTTTTTGTCTGCCTGGGGTTACGTGCAAGTATGGTATTGGGTGCCCTTGTAGTGCTTTCATCATTTCATTTCATGTTGAAGGGAAGAATCTCTATATATATTTTTCCAAAGTTGCTGCTCGGGATGCACTCATCTCAGTTCTTATGATTAAACCAGGCCAATTTATTTAAATTCAAAGAATAGTGTCCATGTAGTGCTGCAATAATGTCGAAATGCAACAGAGCTTTATGACCCTGTTCACTGCACATTCTTTCAGTTGTCAAAAAGCTGAGATCTGTACTACAATGGAGAACAAGGTAATATTGATTTCAGTATATGCATCATTGCTAAGAACCAAGAACTTCAAATGTAGTGGATGGACATTATTTCTCAAAAGATTGATATGATGTTTGTAGCCATTTTCTTATCTTCATGGCTTCCGTTTTTTTTTTCCTTTTATCCTGCCCAGGCCAACAAGGTCTGTAGGACTTGCCCACCTATTCATTGGCTTCTTGAGGATCCCTGTGCTAGTTTTTCTAGTTTGCTGATGTTCTCAGTTCTAGGAAGCTAAGAAAGTAGTATCAGAGGTTGTCTTGACTTTGCAATTTATGTTGTTGTAGGTAGCCATCTCAGATTTATAAGGTGATAGTCCTCAATTGTATTTGCATTGCATAGTTGAATTACTCTTTTCCCTTAAGGTAAGTTAGATTAGTCCATCTTCCAATCTTCAATATTCTTGCTATTACATAATTCAAGGAATTCCTAACTATATGTTTGTTTCACAATTTTTGGCTTGTGATAAACTGAAATTGTATCTACGTTCTGATAACATGTCTATACTCTCATTTGCTTTGCAGGTTGTTATCATGGCAGAGTCAAATATATACCAGAAGGGAACCTTTGTACAGACACTAAGCAACATAGAAGAGGGTCTGCCTGCAATGTGTTTTTCCAGTCCCAACAATATGCTATTCAATCCAATTCTTGAAACACCTTTCGAACCAATGGAGTTTCTTGCACGTTCATGGAGCAATTCCTCAATCGAGGTCATGGAGGCTCTGTCACCAAATTCACAAGAAAAGAGCCGTTCAATGATAGCGAAGCCATTCTCCATTACTGCACCTTCATCCAGCCCTCAACATGCTACAAATGGAAAATGCATAACACCAACTGTAAGTTGATTTATGTTGCACAAATATGTTGAATATATTCACCATGATTAATGTTATATCCTATACATGCACAAACCCATGGTATATAATAGGTGGTACAAATCCATTTTAGCACAAGAGGCATCAAATTCCTGAGAGCGGCCATCTTAATGTTTTAGTTTCCACTTTGTTTGGTTAAATATTTCATTAAAAACTAAATATATATTAGAGGTATCCATTTCTATTGGAGGAGGTGTGGCTAATTGCAATGATGGGGCACTGGCTGGGAAATTTTCATGGTTTGCAGGATCAATCTCCACTTATTCCCAAGGAAGATTTTGATATGGGGAAGTTCAAAAGTCATGAAGAATTTTCTTCTACTCCATGGAAATCTGATAATCTCAAGGTAGCATGCAGTCCCATAACTGTTATTTCAAATTTTCTTCTTAGAAGGCTTTTGCAAGTTTCATGTGATGGAATTTTAAAGTAGTTTAAATAATTGGATGGAGTTGATAAATTCAAACCATATATGACGAGGTCCTCTGAGGAATAAAATCCTCCTGCTTTTGGCTTCACCTTTAAAATTGTCTCTTTTGTTTGTCTCCAGACTTGGCTATGGATGCAACAAACAATACACCCTGAACTGAACCTCGGACGACGTCTTCACAAGAAACTGGTAAGATTTTAAGAATTTGCTTTCCTAGTTGAAAAAAAAACTGAAACAATCCTATCCATCATGGAATGAAGTAAAAGTTAAGTAGAAAACCCTCTAAATTGGGGTTTGATATACACATTTAGATTGCATCTTTAAGGTTGTGGCAACCTTGAGGGGCATACCAGACCTTGGTTTAAATAGGTTTATGGATAGTCAATGCACTCACTTCAAAATGTGGATTCAATATATATAAAGATCATGGCTTACATACACCTGGAAGAGAGTGGGATTGCGATAATGGCTTACATACACCTGGAAGAGAGTGAGATTGCTGGCACCTTGTTAGCTAAAGTAAGAGAAACTTGATATGTTACAAGTAAGACTTAAAGCTCAGTTGAGAGGTAACAACAGCCCAAGCCAAGCTAAATTTCGTTGACAAACACATATATTGAATTTATGATAATATTCCTTTGAATGGAATTCCACTATCATAATGGAAATATTCAGAGATCAAACATTTGCTGAGATTAACTTTGATAAATGATGGTTAACATTTGACACCAACTTTGATTTTTGATTTCTTATATTTCCATTACAATAGTGGAATCCCATCCCCAAGGAGGAGAATATTGGGTCTCCAGACTTCACAACCAATTCAGTCAGACATGACATTGAAGCTATCTCATAAGCAGCTGTTAGCCTGGTTATAACTCAGGGAAGTTCTGTGGGTTGAGAAGGTATATATATGCTGAACTGATTCCAGAATCTAATGAACAGGAGAGGTCAATTATTTGACTTTTCTTCTGACCATCAGATTCTGTAATATTTTCAAAATCTGCAATTTACATAAAGATTGCTGATATATATATGTACCCAAAAGCTAAGCATTAGGATGCATATCAGACCCAATTATACATTACTCTGATTGGTATGTGCCAGTTAGACAATTGTTTTGTTTCTTAGATTGTCTTTGTTTGTTCTATTCATTGCTATCTACAAAACTCGAAGTCATTACATCATAGTTCATCATCTTATCTATACAAATAGAACTTAAATGAAAAAAGTAACAATCATTACTTCCCACTAACAAAAATAAACCCAATTTGCAATTATTTTTTAATTTTCATTTAAAATAATAAAAAATTTCTTTATTTTAATATCAACCACGAGCATGCAAAGCAATTTTTGTATCTGATCATCCAATATATTTTTTTGTCGTGTAGTTTCCAAAGAACATGACTTCCATAAAGTCTCTGGTCCAATCAGCATCGCTAAAGAAATGGCTGAAAGATATGAAGGATAAGAAAAAGGAAGAACAACGTTTACATAATGCTCAAGTGCATGCAGCCCTCTCTGTTGCAGGGTTGGCAGCTGCACTTGCAGCTGTTGCCGAATCAAAAATCAGTGAAAATTCTCAGAGCAAAACAGATGTTGCTGTGGCGTCTGCTGCAGCCCTTGTAGCTGCACAATGTGTGGAAGTTGCAGAGAGCATGGGGGCAGACCGCAATAGACTTTCTTCGGTTATCAGTTCTGCTGTGAGTGTGAAGAGTCCTGGAGATATTCTGACCTTAACAGCTGCTGCAGCTACATGTGAGTTTAAACTTTCCCGTCTTTTTTAAGCCTTGGTTTCATAGATTTAGATCCTATAGAAGAATATATTACAAGTTCTATAGAAGAATGTGTTACAAGTTCTACTAGAACTTGTGTAGAACTTGTGGTAAAATCCCAGGCTAAATTTTTGATGTTGGTAAAGATTTTATACATCTTTTTTTCTTTCCAAATATTAGTCTTGAAATTTAACGAAATAAAAAACAATTACTCGTAATATAGTAATCTGAAAAACTTACCAATTGAAACTATAAAACATTCAAATTTAATATAAGTAACTACAATTTGGTATTTGCATTTTTTTTTTTTAATAATTTAAAATGCCCAATTTATTACACATTTATAATCATACTTTTTCCAAGAATTCATGTTCTCATTGTGATTTAGCCTAATTGAATTTAGGGTAATAAATTTTAAGTATAATTAGATTTGTTTTAATGCATCATTTAAGCCTAATTTAATTTAGGGTAATAAATTGTAAGTATAATTAGATTTGTTTTAATGCATTACTTAGTAGTATAAATTGGATATTATTTTTGTTATTATTTATATTTTTATATTATTAAAATAGTTAGATTATGTAAAAATGAATAAAATAGAAAACAGTAAAAAAATGTGTAATCTAACTGTTTTTATTTCTTTGAGTTTTTTTAATCAATTTAATTTATATAGTGGATTAGTAAGTTTTAATTATATAATTTGTAAAATTTGAATGTGTTAGGGGTTTTTTTTATGGACAGAACCTCATGTTAGAGTATTATTTAGTAGATATCCATAGAGAAAACAAATAATTTTTAATGAAAACAATAACCTTATATTGGAAGAGATATCAGTGATCTTTAAAGGATAAATTTCTAAATTTCTAACTTGACTGAAATTTTATTTATACCACAAATAAGAAATGGGAGCCTAGAACCATTGACAACAAAGATGGTGGTTCAATCAACCCACAAAGCTAGAAATATTATGAGATGTCAATTCCCATGGGAATCATTAATGGTCTTGCTTAAGACACCAATCTTACTAAAAACTCATACCTTGGCCATTCCCTTAAGGATGCTAAGGAAAACAATTGTCTTGTATATTAGTGCTATGGAATTTCTAACACTAATAAAAAAGTTTTAGGGTAAGTCTATCTTAGCCTAAATCTAAGCAACAAAGACTTTAAAGAGTGATTCTACCTAACCACCTCAAACAGCCTGGAATTTGAATTTGAAGATACATTACTTGATATATATGTGAGATCAAATTTCCATTCATTTTACCAATAGTTAGTGACTAAAGGTTTCACAACTCTTTCTCATGTTTCCCACCTTTTGGGATGGGTAATTGTTGAAATGTTACTCATCAAATAAAAATGTCATGATGCCAATGCCTACCAAAAGAAAATGTTGCATTCTACTTTTTGTTTGAGTGCCACCTATATTATGAAGATCTCAAGAACTCATTTTTAGACAAACACGAAGTTATTGGACTTATTAGGATCATGTTTAGAGACATAATGGTTTTTATGCTTCTATTAAAGGTCTCAACTTCTAGCAACATCAATATATCTTACAAAGAGGTATAATAACTATTAGATTATACAAACAAAGGCTTTAGATGATTGATGACACCCGTCCATTCATTCAAATAAACAATGCTATTATTTATCACTAAA
This sequence comes from Pinus albicaulis, assembly GCA_034641835.2. Taxonomy (NCBI): domain Eukaryota; kingdom Viridiplantae; phylum Streptophyta; class Pinopsida; order Pinales; family Pinaceae; genus Pinus; species Pinus albicaulis. Next base: position 189,497,571 of record CM076578.1, on the reverse strand, counting down.
AATATTTATAAAGGTATAGTTCTCTATTACAAAATACAAAAACAAAGGGGTCTTGAAAAGTAGAAAACCCTATAAAAAAATGGACTACTCGAGGAAAGTCTCAAACATAGATAGGTAGCATTATAGATAATAGCCTTATATGATGAAGATGAGGCCATGGTTGTTGATATTATTATAAAAACAAGGTGAAATGAAACCTCTAGAATTATAAAAAAAATGCAACATTCCTAATATGGTTGCAAAAAAGGTTGGAGTGGGAGAAAAACTTATTTTGGAATTCATGGATTATTAATGTAAACAATTAGGGAAACAAACCATAAATATACCGAAATTAATTATCAGAGGTCACAAATTTGAAACAATGGATTGGGGCACCATTATATATATATATATATATATATATGAAAATAAATGCATGTAAAATAGAAATAAAATAGATAAGATTTTCAAATAAAATCTTAATTCCATGAATAGCTAAATAAATTTCATTAAAAAAAATTTAACCAAAGAATAAAACTAAGAAAGAGTAAATATATGTAAAATATGGATGAGGATATAATTTCTTAGATGTATTGTGGGTGTTAATCCTCTAACCAAGAATATAAATTGAATTCATCTACTATGTAGTATTTTTTCAAGTAACCAATTCAAGACTCTTCTCATATGTTTGAGATGTATAATGCTCATTTTTAAAGATGGAACTGAACAAATTGAATAATAATGATTGTAAGTGTGTTGAAGTTAGGATGATTAAATTTACCACTAAATGGATGATTTCATCTTTAGATGTATACACTGAAATGATAATGATCAAGCCTTCATAGTCAAAGGCATAGAATGTATAGTTGATGTTTTCAACTAAATATTTGTCATCATTCTTATTTTTCATGTACTATGCATGTTAAATATATAGACCTTAATTTATAGAGAACTTACTAGAAAGTTCATGAGAACATGGAACATGCATTAATGTAGACAAAATATAGGATAGTCTTAAATTAACTTCATGGAATGAGGTTAGTTGTGGGTGGAATGTAAAATGACAGTGCTATTTTATGTACCAAATGCTTAAGATATAATAAGAAAGAAGAGTTCAGATAATATACATTATGTGTGAACATGGGGCACAATTGTGGAAGAGAGAATAGAGATGAGTTACAAAATAAATCCATAAAGAATAAGAGAATCTCCTCTAAATATCCCAATAGATGCATGTATCCAAATCACATTTTCCTTTCCTTGTAAGGACTATATTAACACACACACACATTCATTCATTACAGATGTGGCCCCTTTATTAGGTTGCCTCTATTATGATATAAACAATTATCCCCATATATGCCCCTCCAAAGGACATATCATGGTACCCTCCTTCTCATCCTCAAAGCTTTGTAGTTAATGGATTTGCAAGTGATGAAACCAAGTAATAGGATATACTTATATTCCATATCTCTTTCTACCATTAATGATGATCTATTTATCCAAATTCAATTATTTCCGGTCTTACCCTTGGTAATTAGTTGTTATACAATTTTCTTTCCTTTGATTCCATGTTTTTTTGTTATAATTTCTCCAATTTGTCATAGTTCCCATTCTTCGATAAAATCCTATTGAATAATGGTTCTACAATGCCTTGTTCCATGAATATTGTTGAGTATTCCATCTTCTTCCTCAGTAGTGCTAATATCAATAATCTTGTCCTCCTTGTAATTTTTTTGGTAATGAGAATGCCAATATGGTTTCACCTAGTTATTATTCATTTATACACATTTTATTCTTCAGAGACAATGGAATCCTCTATCCTCTATGATTGGTCTTTGATTACTCTATCTTTTGAGATCATACCATCATATTTGGTATGTACATTTTCATGCTAGGGCTCAACTTCTTCAAGTATTTTCTATTGAATTTCTTGAATCTTATCTTCCTTCTCCTTGAAGCTACAATGTAATGCCATCTATCAAATTATTACATCCTTCTTCAATTCTAGATTGTATTTTTTTATTTTACCGCATAAGTACTTAGGGCTTCTTCAAAGTTCTTGCAAATTTCATCTTAAGTCTTTTGCTAGTATTCTCTTTAATTTTTTTGGTAGTGTCTTCGTCCATATTCTTTGATTTAGATTCTTGTAAACACTTTTTTTATGTTGTTAACACCATTAATAAAGTCTTGATTATGCTTCCACAACTTTACGATTTCCTCAACTTTCTTTTTCAATTCTTCTCGGTTGAAATTTCCTTTTCCCATTTCCCTTTTCTAATATTTTCTTGTTTCAATTTTTGAACCTCCTTGATGAATGATTCATTGAGGCCTCATTGCTTTTATACCTTAGTCACCCTTCTTCTTGATCTATACTTCAAATTCTTTTTACTCGTCATAAATTTCATACATCCATCTTTGTGTTCCTAATCCATTTATTTGAGAACAGTTCTTCAAATACTTTCCATATAGTGTTTTATTTAGTATCTTTCAAAAGAATCATGCATCACTTAGAATATTCACCATTGAAATAAATAATTTCCAATTAAATAGTTATATCACTTGCATTTTCCAACTTCAATCATTGAGATCAATTTCATCTTCATCTTCATCTCCTCTAAGCATAGGTATTGCTATTGGTTCTTAAGTCTAACAATTTTTTTTTTAAATTTGCATCATCACTATATTAACAATAATGATCCAAAATAGTTATTATCATAATTCCATTATAATTTCTAATATTTCCTCTTTCCAATGGCTTTTGAATTACCTCAATCGAACATTAAGGTTTTGTTTTTGTAGGTTGCCTAGTTTGGGAGTTGCACCCACCCACGAGGTTTGAACCAGTGACCTTCACAAAAGGAGTTCCTTAACAATTCACCCTATTAGCATCTATTCCACACCTCATGGGATATGCTAGTTTTAAGTTAATATACATTTTAAAACCACAATTTATAGATTGTTCTATCGATTGACATTCAATTTATTATAACTTTGCTAATTTTGAACCTCTCTTGTTGAAATTTTTATAGGATTCACTTTGGGATGCTATCTTTAGGCTCCCACTAGTGTCCTTTAAATTTGGTCCTCCAATGGAAAGTTATTGTTGCATTACTAGAGCTCATTTCCTTTTCCCCTATTTTTGGAGAGTGAGCTTGTATGCATTGACATGTCACCTTGGTACTTCAATTATAGGTTTGAAATTTAAACCATCAATAACATTTTCAAACTTCTATTCCAATTCCACAAGTGGAATTCAATTTCGATGTTGCTATCTTTAGATGTGGATATTTTACCAAGAACACTCATTTGAGAGTAGTTTCAAGACTAGTTAGAAAGCCTAACTTCCATGACATATAGCTCCAAAATTATAGTGAATTCGATCCAAAATTTTGATGGAATGTACTTGATTATGTTTTCTCTTCACCTTAAAAGTTTATATCCTTTAACATTTATGAAAAAAAATAGACCAAAAATGGTAAGATTGTTCATTTGAAGGAGCCAAACCTAAGGATTGTACACTCTAATAACAAATATTATATACTAAATGCTTTAGATATCATAAGAAAAAAGCATATACATAATTCACATAAGATTTAACATGAAGTACAACTCCAAAAAGGATAATATATATGAATGATATAATAACTTCTTAAATAATAGGAGAACCTCCTTCAAATACCCCAGTACACTCATATATCCAAATCACATGTTCTTATCCTCATAATGACTACATTAACCTATGTATAATAATAACAATAATATAATTTTAAGGTCATAGTTGAGATACACACCAAATTGTTTCTCATACCCTCTTTTGTGGGACAATGAATCCCCTCTACTCAATGATTTGACTACTAAAGTCTACCCAAGTGTAGATACCCTACCCCTCTTTAGGTTTGAACCTGTAACCTCCTAAGAGAAAATACATGTTCTTAGCTAGGCTTACTCAAGTACATGTGGACCCTTTAATAACGATATTACATATACATTTACTCTCGTATATGTCCCCCTTTAGATGAGGATGACTATGATGATGATGATGATGATTAACATCCATTAAGACTAAATTTGGTCTATTAACTCTTAAGAAAGTAAGGGATTTTGTAGATTTATTTAGTATTTTGTTTTTGTGGTAAAAAGTCATTAAGACTAGTGTTCTAACATCGCCATAATTTCTCTGGTTAGAAGGTTAGGAAGGTTGTGACAAACCTTTGAAATTAAGATCTAATATGGGTATATGCTAGAAATTATAAGAAAAAATGATTTTCATCTTCAACATTCTTAGCGTCACAAATATGATAATTTTTTTTCTTTTTTCTTTTAAATACATATATTATCTATTAATTAAATTTGGTTTCAAAACTATGTCCCTTTACAAATAATTCCAATTCTTCTTCTCCTCCATCAAAATAAAAAATACTTTGATATATCTCACACTATCTTCTACCACCCTAGATACTTCACCGTACACCCAACGATTTAATATACCTACAATTCACGGGTTATTGATTTAGACAAAATGAAAACAACAATGAACTGATGTCACATATTATTAACATTCTGTCCAGATGTCAAGTTCTCCAACGCAACTCCCGCACATAGTATCACCTCGACTCATCTTCATCGTTTGTTGTCATCCCATCGTCCTCCATGGGCATCGTCGTGCCTGCAGCATTATCAGCAACATCCTAAACTCCAAGTCATCCTTGAATTGGTCATTGTTCAACCATGACCTCCAGAGTAAGCACTCGAGTAAAACAAATTCCTGATTATTCTGCAAACGATCCAAATTATGTTTGAGTAGCTTAATAAAATAAAATCGAGCCCAGGCCTCAGAGGTTTCCATATCACTTCACTTAGTTACCAAGGTGGTCAAATAATCTAGCTGTGTGCTCAATTGGGCCACATGATTGGAAATATCCACCCCTGCTACGCTCTAAGACTGCTCCATTTCCACTACAGTATATCTGCTCTCACGAACAAAACAACTCCCACGAAGCTGGAAAGATTGATGATAGATCTGCGACCCTTGTGACTTTTATTGTTGTTTACAGCATTCATTTCCTCGAAAAACTAACCTCCATTGCTCTGAGAGAAAGATTTCTTTCGTGCCAGATCTCTATAAAAAATTTCCCTGCCAGTACTTACTGCATGCTTTGCATTCAATGCTTATCTTTGCTTCCTCAGTAATGCTATTTATGTTAAGTCACTGAGGCTTTGTGCTTACAGATCTTTGGTCCTTAAAGAGGTTACACCTCTCTCCAACCGTCGCATGCATATGCCAACTGGGTATTGATATGTCACCATCCCCCTTTATATTGTGCTGCGATTTAAATATAAGAATTATTGCCATTATCAAGTTGTCTTGATGCACCCTTATCCCTTTTTGGTGTTATTTTCAATATTGTTAGTTGGGTCATGCCACTAACCTTTTGATACTTGATATCTATGATCATAATTAATGTATATTTTTTTAGACTTAAGATTGTCTTTTACTTCCAAAATTCTTTTAGATTTAGTTGTGTTTCTTTGTTGGCCATTTGATCAGGTTTCCTAATAAATGCCTTTTGATATGATAAAAATTATTTTTTTCAAAATGATGTAATAAAAGACCAATCTTTCTCATCATTGCTGAAGTTGAGTTGTCATGGTTTCTTTGGAACTTATGGATCTGATTTATAACTAACATTGAATCTTTTAAAATAGTTAGAGATCTTATCTTATGTTTGATGTCAATTTTTAATCCTTTCAACAATGCTATTGATTAAGCTTGATTATTGTTCATTGTAACAAGTCCCTATGCATATTTTCTCTCTTTTTTCCCTCGAGGCCATATAGCAACAGCACCCCCCCCCCTCCCCCCACTCTTGCCTCCCCAACAAATATGATAAAATATTTTATCCCATGATATTTTTGGAATTGCCTAATCCTAATTTCTCAATGGAGCTCGTGAGAGTTTGTTCTAATTTTAGCAATTTTGATTTTCTTCTTTACATTACACAAAAAAAAGAGATACTTTTTATCTTCTAGATTAGGGTTGGTTATCTTTTATAATATTTTAAATTTTTTTCCCTCTAACTCTTTATCTAACCCCAATTTCTCTATAAATTTAAATGTAATATTATTTTTTAATATTTTCCTTATTCTACAATATCATATCTTCCTTTCTCCCAATGGATTAGCCAATAATAGGCATCTTTATGCCATCTCTGCTTGAGCTAAAGGTGGTTTTGGCTATATTTTGAAGCAATTTTGGGAAATATCTTGTATTTAATGTTGTTTGACTTGTTCTTATACCTTAGGCACTTGGTTATAACTATGTTCTCAATAGGGTAAAGGCTCACTTTTGTGAGGATATGATAGGGTGTATTTCCTTTAATTTTGAGATTGTAAATTATAAAATACTTTGGGATATGCTTTATATGTATCCACATCTCTCTAAAGACATTGCATTCCCAAATTTTAGTTCCATATAAAATATCTGGAGTAAAAAGATTCTCGAGAAGAAGAATTTTCTTATCTCATATACAAATATCTACTAATTTACAAATGTTTTCAAGCCCATAATGAGCTTTCCACCCTCCATTTATCTTTTTATCAATTCTATGGCTTTAGTTTAGCTTGTGATGAATATCGATGCTAAGATATTTGTATGAATACACTTCCTCCAAATTGCTATACTTCCTCCAAATTCCTCCAAATTGTCGTATTGTTATTAATAGCCATACTCATAATGGAGTAGAAATCCATGAGGATTCTTCGTTGCTTTGATAGATCATAGGGATTCCTCACTATAATAACAATATCATCAATTTAAAGAAGAAGAATGATGACTATACTGCAAGAATTGGGCTAACATAACTCACTTCTTCCAAACAACCTTCTAGCTTGTCATTTTATATGCCCAAAATGATTGGAAGAAAGGGAAAACCTTGTTTAACTCCTATATTATAGTTAATTTCATTCAACCAACCCTCAATGTTCCTAAAATTTGATTAGTAAACTACCATGGATATTCCATTGGATATTTTATTAGAATAAATTTGATATAATCATACTTAAAACCGATATCTACACTATGAGGGTTATTTTCCTTAGAATTATGGATTTGTTAAGTTTTTGTTTTCATGCATGCAATACATAAAATGTAGAAAACGGATAACATGAAAAAATAAAATCACGCATAACCATAGTAACACAAGATATGATCTAGGAAACCCTTTTAGGAGAAAACCCAATAGGAAGGTGAGGCTACTCTACTTTCTCTTTCTACGAATAGAAATGGATGCAAGTAAAAATAAGTGATAGTTGTGGCCCATGGGATGCAGTAATACACAATCTCTCTCTATCCCCTCTCAAATAATCTACTCAACTATGGAACAAAATGCACTCAAATAGAATGAAACTCCTTTTCCTCTTAGTGGTCCAGTTATAACACAACACAATAGATTAGTAATGGTTAAGTTTGAATCCTTCAAATCTTAACTAAAACTGCAATATTAACTCTTCTAGAATTTCATTCATCATGATCATATGGCTATCCCATTTTCCATGAATAATGAGGTTTGACATGGCATCCTCTCGAATCATGGTGGTCAAAAAAGGAAGGTCAACTTTCAAGTGGCATAAATTTTTCATTATGAAATTTGTTTGAGGCAATTATTGTATTGTTAGAAATGCATCTATTTACAAAATACCATCAATGGAAAAAATTTACCCAAAAAAAATGTTATTTGATGCCTCAAACTGTTTTCAGAATGTTTTAGACCCTAATTCGCCAAACTACGACCCATTGGTAAACATTGTCATGTGAGTTGATTCCTCTAATTTTTCCTCTTTAAAATCATCAATATGGATGATGAATAATATAATGATCCTATACATATCAACTCTTAGTCATAAAAATATGATACGACCCTTATGCAATAGTGCTCAAATTGAAAGGAACATTTAGTTCTTCCAACCTATTCTAAAAGTTTGTCCAAGGAACTATGTCAAAATATTTTCTAAAGTCAATGAAACAACAATTGAGATTGGTTTTATTATTAAAAAACTCCTCTACAATGATCCTAACTGTAGTAAGGTGGTACATAGTTGAATGATTTCTCCTAAACCCAACCTCAGGCTTTACATATTTTTCCATGACTTTTTGGACATATGTTAATCTTATTTTCCAAAATCATTCCATACATCTAAGCTAAAATGGGGCTAGTAATAATGGTCATATTATTAGTGGAATTATTTTTATCATCAATTTTAAAGATAATGTAAATTGAAGCTTTGTGTCTAGGGTTTAAAGAAGCCTTGCTTTATTTCTAAATTGAAGAACTTATGTATGTGAGGGTGTTCTGAAAGGAGTGTATTAGTTTGTTGAGCTAAGTGTCCTTTCAGTATTAAAAACATGTGCAATTTTTCTCCATTTGTTTGCTTAAGGAATGATTATTTTAACCATGAAACATAGATGAATTTGTGAGTTTTAAGCATGAAAATAAACCTAAATAACACTGTACATTAGTGTATAACAGAGAAATAACATCACACATAATTTTTACACAACAGACATGATGAATCAATTCACCCATCTTGTGCTACATCTGTTGGTCCAGCTCCCAATGGCATGTCCCTCTTTTTCATTATGTTCAAAATTGCAAATACATGTGTTTAAAAGCATCTAACGGCTATTTTCTCTGCACCAGTGGCTCCAGAATGCTCAAATTAGTCTAGGTATACTCTTGTTTCACCCAAATTGGTCAAAAATTGACCTGCCAAAGCCTTTTCCCAATCTCAGCTAGAAAACCTCCACTAACTGTGGAGAACTGCAGTTAGTTTGGAAAAATTCTGAAAATTAGGCTCGACGCTAAACCCTCGCTAGTATTAACCATTGCATTAAATTTGTGGTTAGGGGACGGGTGGTCACAGGCCGACCCCCATTACCCCGCGGTCACGGTTATGTATTAAACTCCGCCAAAGAATGAAGTGGAACCTGAAGATCGGAGTTTCGTTAACTGTCGACATTTGTTGCAACTGACCGTGGAACCGACGAGCCATGTGACAAGTGTTAACAGTTATGGTTTAATGTTTATCCTCCTTCTCACATTATATGTTGTGGTTTAATTGTTGTTTCATGTGACCAATCCAATGGGGTCGACGGCGGGTTGGGACTGCCGGTGGTCCCCCCCTCAATATTGAAACCATTACAACATAAATTTATATGAAGTTGTATATGGGTAAGCACTAATGGGTAGTGGAGATGGTGGAGGTCTTTGTAGGCGTGCCAGAGGTTGTGGGGTCGAACCCCCAGGATCTCTCATAAATTTTAGTCAGTGGTCAAGGGGACATGTGGCAGCCTCCGAGCTGGCCATGTGTCATCCATCCAACGGCCCAAATAAAACACGTACATCTCCATCCAACGGTCCAGAAACAACCACATGTCAATATCCGATTGGATTTGAGAAAAGGGAATATTCTTGGTATATGCCACCTGTTGACTGTACCTGCATGTTGACTGGGCATCCCATTCACTCCTGTCATAAAAATTTTAGTTGTTTAGGAAAATGATCAAAACGGGATATATTCCTGATATGACATCAGTTTTTCGAACCGCTCGTGGCACCGGAATCGCAACAACGAGACCTATCCGGTCGCTTAGGTTCGATATAGTTTCGAGCACTTTAAATTTTGAGCAAAACACATGATCTTGTGATCACACCTCCCCATTGGGAAGCTTTTGGACCCCAAAATACTTTAATTACCTATTTAGAATATGAGATTAAAACTCCCTCACCTTTTAAACTTCCATCCACCTTTCCTTACTTGGTTTTCTGCCCTTGAGCCCAATTCGAAGATAATCGACACTTCCCCTCTTAGAAGTGTGTGTCCTCCTGTCAAGGATGGTATCCTCCTTGAGCTCATTTAGAAATTCTGGCAAGAAATCTTCTATAGATGGCAGCCAAATATCACTCCCTTGATCATCAATCAAAGGAGGCTCATACAAACGTAAATTTTCCACATTGACAACGGAATACATTTGCATATATGAAGGCAATTCAAGTTGAAATGCATTATTACCAACTTGTTTGATGATATTGAATGGACCATAGAGAATGGGTTTGAGATTTTTACCTTCTCCTTGCATCCTTTCTTTTCTTATGTGCAACCATATCTCATCTCCTTCTTGAAACTTGTGATCAACTCTATGTTTGTCATGTCTCTCCTTGTATTTTCTTTGACTCTTCTCAAGTTGTTCTTGAACTTGTTAATGAATAATCTGAATTTTCTCAATGAAATTTTGAGCCTTATCAATATCACTATGCCCATCAATTACAACATCCTTTTCAAATATGAAGTCTAATGGTGATTTTGGCAAATATCCAAAGCAGGCTTCAAAAGGTGAAGTATTTGTAGAAGAGTGTTTGGCCCGGTTGTAAGCATGTTGAATGTAATGCAGTTGTTCATCCCACAACTTGGGATGATTGATGAGTTATCCTTTCAATATATGCACAACAATTATGTTCACCACCTCGGTTTGGCCATCAGTTTGCGGATGAAAAGCAATGCTCTTTTTCAATTTTGTGTCCATCATCTTCCAAAGATTGGACCAAAAATTCCCAATGAACCTGGAATCCCTGTCACTAACAATAGAAGTTGGCAATCCATAATGAACCCATACATGTTGAAAATAAAGTTCAGCAGTTTGTTCAGTAGTAATGGTTTTCTTACATGGCATAAGTATACACATTTTACTGAATCTATCCAAAACTACATAAAGATAATCATGTTTTTTTCTTGACATAGGTAGACCTCCAACAAAGTACATGGAGACAATCTCCCATGGCCTTGATGGTACCGGTAGTGGCATGTACAACCCAAGCTTCCTATTGCTAGGCTTTCTTGTTGCACATATAGAACAACCTCTTATAAAACATGACACACTATCTATCATGTGAGGGCAGTAGAAATACCTCTGTAGATGCGCCACTGTTTTTCTTACCCCAAAGTGTCTAGCAATAAGAGACAAATGAGCCTCTCTCATGACACTAAGCCTCTCTCCTTGTGGTATACATATCTTACCCAAATGAAACAACCAATTGTTATTCATGTGATAATCATTTTCCTCAACCTGATTCCCTTCACTCAAACTAGCATACACATCTTGAAAATCAACATCATGTACATATTGTTCTATGTAACTCTCATGCACAATATAATCATTTTTAAGTAAAGTAGAAGCACTTATAATTGGCCTTGAAAGCATATCAAAAACTTTATTGAAAATACCTTTCTTGTACCTTATAACCAAGTGAAACTGTTGAAGAAATCCCATCCATCTGAAATGTCATGATTGCTACAATTTTGTTTGCGACTGCAAGTACTGTAATTGTTGGTGATCGGTATGTATAATCGTCTCTTTACCCATCAAGTAGTGTTTCCACTTCTTGACGCTTTGTAACAACACATACAACTCTTTGTCATATGTAGGATAATTAGTTACAACACCATTGAATGTTTCAGAATGAAAAGCGATAGGCTTACCATGCTGCAAAAGTATTGCACCCATGGCATAATCACGGGCATCATTTTGTATCTCGAATGGTTGTCTCAAATTCGGTAATGCAAGGATTGGAGCTGAAATGATCTTGTCTTTTAAAGCTTCAAAAGCTTGTTGTTGTTTTCCTCCCCATTGGAATCCTTTCTTCACACTTGTCACTGCATGCATAGGAGCTGCTATGGCAGAAAAGTTAGCAATAAACTTTCTCCAATACTGAGTTGCGCCTAAGAAAATTCTTAACTCAGTTACTGTTTTGGGAGTGGGCCAATTCACAATGGCTTCCACTTTAGAAGGATCAATTCTCAACTTGACTCCTCCTACAATGTGTCCCAACTAAATAAGAGAAGTCTTTCCAAATTCACACTTTGACATCTTAAGAAATAATTGCTTTTTCTTCAAAACATCAAACACCCTTTTCACATGCAAGACTTGTTCTTCTCTTGTTTTGTTGAAAATGAGTATATCATATAAATACACAATAAAAAATTCATCAAGAAATGGACGCAAAACATTATCCATAACACGCATGAAAGTCGCCGGTGCAATACACAAACCAAACGACATAACCAACCACTCAAAGAGTCCTTGTTTGGTTTTGAATGCAGTATTCCATATATCACTTCCTGCAATTCTTACTTAATGCTATCCACTTCGTAAATATAACTTAGTGAAAAAAAATTCTTCTTTCAGCTGATCTAGAAAATCATCTATCCTTGGGAGTGGGCATCGATTCTTTATTGTTATCTTGTTCAAATCTCTAAAGTCTACACACATACGCCAAGTCCAATCTTTCTTCGGAATCAAGACTATGGGTGAACCGCATGGAAAAGTGCTTGGCCTTATGAGTCCCTTGTCCAACATGTCCTTGATTTTCCTCTTTATTTTAGCATTATCCATTATCGACATGCGATACATGCCAATGTTTGGAAGAGGAAAATCTTGTTGCAACTGAATCTCATGTTGAACCTCCCTTTTTGGAGGCAATCCTGTTGGCTCCTGAAACATCTCATGATGTGCATCAAATACATCATATAAATCTGATTTCAACTTAGGGTCACAATCCTCAAATGATTCATGATTAACATCATCTTTAGGCTTAATCATTAGAAGAACAAAATTCTTACTTGAATTCACCAGCCTCTTTACCTGTCTAACATTTACCATTGCAATATGTGTCTTCTTGCGATGTTCTCTAACAATGAACTCCTTGCCATCTTTCAATAAATGGTATTTGTTCTCATGGTGATGGAAGAATGCTTTTATGTCATACAAGTAAGGACTGCCCAACACAATACCTGTAATATCAAGCAGAACCACATCTAATTCAACTGTGTCAACAAAATGTGCAGTTATTGCAAAGCACAATATGCACTTCTTTGAAACCTGTAAATTTTCATCCTTACAAATCCACCCAAGTGGATATGGTTTTGGATGTTGAATGGTCTCAATTTTAAGTTTCTTGATCAAGTCTTCAGAGATTAAGTTTTCTTGTGACCCATTGTCAAACAATGTGTCAATCTTGGTATGTTTGGATAAGACCCTCACATGAAACAATTCAATTCTATCTTCTTTATTTGGAGCTTGTATGTGACAATTTGATGTACTAGTACTGGGTTTTGTTTCAATTTCTTTCCCCTTCATGTTCTTCAATCCCATGGTTGTAATTTTTGATTCATCACCTGAATCCACTCCTAGGTCATGTTGAGTTGTAGCTGTAGTTTTATGCTTCCCTTTGTTATTGTTATACTTGGGTCTCTTTTCAGGATGTAATTTCCAACAATTTTTCTCTTCATGGCCCTCTCTTGAACAATGTTTACAAACCACTTTTTCTCCCTCTTTATTGACAGATTCATTCTTTTTTCCCTTACCTTTTGAGGTCTTCTCTTTTTTTTTCCCCTTAAAGGTTTCTTTCTACCCTCATCAGTAATGTTTCCCCCTCTAGCTTCTAGATGTGTGGCCTGAACACAAACTTCATCTAGACTTGTAGGATTAAACATGAGAATAGTATGTTTTAGGTAGCTATGTAAGCCTCCTATGTACTTGAGAAAAGTATCTTGGCTCCGCAAATCTACCCCTAATAAGAGAGCTCTTCTCCTAAATTCTTGGGTGTATTCTTGCACATTCTATCCTTTGAATTGTCTAAAATTTTTCCAGTTCATTATGGCTTTTTGCATATGAGCTAATGGATAAAAATGTTGTTTTATTGCAGTAATGAAATCAGTCCATGATAGAATAATATTACCATGCTTTTTGATCTCCTCCTTTGTCTTGGCTTCCCAACAAACAAGTGTTGCACCTTCCATTCTCAATGAAGCTAGTTGGATTTTGGTATCATCATCATGAAGGTTTTGAATTCTCAAATAGACCTCCAATTGCCTAATCCAATTATCAAGATTTTCTGTATTGACTTCACCATTAAACATTGGAAATTCAAACTTAACATCAATTTTTAGAAAAGGACTTTTACCAGTGTTCTTTGACTTGTATGGCTGATGTACTGAAGATGAAGTAGAGGATGATGACGATGGGGGCAAGGATGGTGACTTTCCACTGCCTCCATTTCCTCCATTGTGCTTCTTTGATTTATCTTCATCATTGTGACCTCCTAATGATCCTTGAACTTCCTTGTGAATTTTGGATCCTTCTCCTTCTAGCCTCTCATTCCTTTCTTGATAAATGACTCTTACCATCTTAGTCATGTCAAGGAATTTTTTCCTGAACACCCTTTCTTCTTCTTTGGGATCCACATCTTCATCGATTTCTTCTTCTCCTGGAGGCATGCTTAATGCTACTTCTTCTTCTTTTGGAGGTGAACTAGGTGGTGGAGAATGTGGCACTCTTGCCCTCCTTTTCTGTGGCTCACTTTGAGAACCTCTTGCTTCCACCAATTTTCCTTCTCCTCTCTTAAGCTTGAGCCTAGTAAGCATGAAAACCCTTGCAAACAGTTAAACACATCTTTGCACACAAAAACACTAGATAATAAACTCTAGCTTTGATACCAACCTGATCTGAAAGGAGTGTATTAGTTTTTTGTGCTAAGTGTCCTTTTAGTATTAAAAACATGTACAATTTGCCTCCATTTGTTTGCTTAAGGAATGAGTATTTAACCATGAAACATAGATGAATTTGTTAGTTTTAAGCATGGAAATAAACCTAAATAACACTCTACAACAGTGTATAACAAATAAATAACATCACACATAAGTTTTACACAGTAGGCATGATGAAGTAGTTCACCCCTCCTAGGTTGCATCTGCTGGTCCAGCTCCCAATGACATGTCCCTCTTTGTAATTATGCTCAAAATTGAAAATATATGTGTTTACAAGCCTCTAATGGCTATTTTCTCTACACCAATGGCTCCATAATGCTCAAATTAGTCTAGGTAGACTCTTTTTTCACCCAAATTGGTCGAAAATCGACCTCCCAAAGCCTTTTCCCAATCTCAGCTAGAAAACCTCCACTAATTGTCGAGAACTGCAGTTATCTGCAGTTAGTTTGGAAAAATTCTGAAAATTAGGCTCGGTGCTAAATTTCCACCAGTATTAATCGCCACATTAAATTTGTGGTTACGGGAGGGGTGGTCACAAGCCGACCCCCCTTACCCCGCAGTCACTATTATGAATTAAATTTCGCCAAAGAATGAAGTGGAACCCGAAGATCGGAGTTCCGTTAAATGTCATCATCCGTCGTAACTGACCACAAAATCGACAAGCCATGTGAAAAGTGTTAAAAATTATGCTTTAATGTTTATGCACCTTCCTGCATTATATGTTGTGGTTTAATTGCTGTTTCATGTGACCAATCCAATGGGGCCGCCGACGGGTTGGGACCGCCAATGGTCCCCCCCCTCCTCAATATTAAAACCATTACAACATAAATTTATACGAAGTTGTATATGGGTAAGAACTACTGGATAGCGGAGATGGTGGAGGTATTTGCAGGTGTGCCGGAGGTCATGAGGTCGAACCCCTCAGACCTCACATAAATTTTAGTCAACAGTCAAGGCGACATGTGGCAGCCTCCGAGCTGGCCATGTGTCACCCATCCAACAACCCAAATAAAACACGTACATCTCCATCTAATGGTCTAGAAACAACCATGTGTAAATATCTGATTGGATTTGAGAAAAGGGAATATTCCTAGTATATGCCACCTGCTAACTGTACCTTCATGCTGATTGGATTTGAGAAAAGGGAATATTCCCAGTATATGCCACCTGCTGATTGGGCATCCCAGTCACTCCTGTCATAAAAATTTTAGTTGTTTAGGAAAACGATCAGAACACGATATCTTCCTGATACAAAATCGGTTTTTCGAAACCGTTTGCGACGCCGGAATCACAACGACGAGACCTATTTGGTCGCTCAGGTTCGGTATAGTTTCAAGCACTTTTAATTTTGAGAAAAACACATGATCTCCTTATCAGAGGGATACACATAGGCCCTTCGATTTTTAATATTTTAGCTTAGTAGCCTTTCATATCCTTAGATTTACCATTTGTGAGCTGCTTAACCTAAAAATCTATGTCTTCCATAGAAAAAACTTCATATTTTGTAGGAATTTTTGGAATGATGTTCATTGCATTAGGGGTTTTGTAAACATTTTCAATGTAGGAATTCTAGTCCTTTAGGGGAATCATATTATTTTCTTTTATTTTACATGTTATAATTTCAATTGACATTTTCTTAGCATAAGTTTAGATAGGTGCAAAAGTTACTCTTGCTTTCTATTTGTGTAGTGCCTTTGTTCCCTTTTAATTAATGATTTGTACATAGTTATCTTATCAAGTTTTAAGGTCTCATTAAAAGCATCCCCAATGTATTTCATACCAGTTTTACAATCATTCAATATATACAGGGTTGGTTGTTCTATTTTTATTCTTACACAACACCTTTATAGGGAACTTGTAATGGAAGCAGAAAGGGTTTTCATAAAATTGTAATAAAGTTGTTCAATGTTCTCGCTATAAGAAATGACATTTAATTAATTTTTTTAATCCTTTAAGAAAAGATCAATTTTACTTTTGTCCAAAAGAAAGCACCTTTTATTATCAACTTTTTTTCAATGGGGTTCTTATGCATGGAAAAGTTTAGAGTGAAAGTTAAATATCTATCGTTGAAGTTTGGCTCATGGTCATTTAAAAGGTCAAAATTTACTATTTGGTTGTATATTGGTATATCATATATCACATAATACATGACACGACTACCCTGCCCATGAATACAAGTCATTCATTTTGAGTTCAACCACTTCATCATACCATTGCAAATTGTTAGATATTGAGAACTATAGAGTTGGAATAGGTTGGTAGAAAATGAATTCTAATTCAAGTCTTTAGAGCTTCTTTTGTGTATGTTAACTAAAACAAGGTTCTCATCTAGCCATAAATGATTAGGGTTGGAATTTTTCTAGGCTAACACCCACGAGATATTTTAAATGGGGAGGTTTTGTAAGGAGTTCCTTAATATGGAACCATTCATCATCAATTCAAAAACCCATGGTAGATTAAAGTTGGAATAATTGCTTTAAATGTATAGCTTGATTAGTTGTATTTATAGCATTAAATTCTCATAGCAAGAGGACATTTCCTTCATTTCTTAGATTATAAAATCTTGTTCTAGGTTGTTATAGGGAATTTTTTTATCTATATACTTAAAAAAAGTAAAGCTAAAAAGCATGATATAATATATTGTTATATTTACATCCTTAGAATTCATGTCTAAGATCTCTCTCTAAAAGTACTAATTGAGAAGGTTTGTCTTCTGAATTTGAATGTGAGGAGATATGTTCTTTTTTATGTAACAAGTTATGCCTCCAATCCCTCTACATTAGGATTTCTCACTCTACGTTGACCATATGATAAATCCTTCTATGTTATGGACCTTAGACTCTTCATTCTCGCAAAATTCAACTAAAAAATAATATCAAATATTAGTTAGGATCCAAATTAACATTGGACCTTTGCACCATGGAAAACCATGAAAGTTCTAAAAGAGAATCCATAGTGTTTCAAGTTCATATTTATTATTATAATTTTGGAATCATCCCTAACAACAACTTTGAGTTTCTCAGTTTTTCCCACTTTCCTTATTTCCTAGCCTCCTTTACCTTTTGAAATTCCTTCCTTAATTCAACTTGGTCTTCTTGAAGGAGGTCCTTGTTTATAATTTCTTCTCCTTGACTACAAAGAAATCCAATTTATAGACTCTTCCCACTCCATATTTTTTTCTGGGATAATCTCAACATGAGGTGAGAATTATTCGATAGTCTCTAGCCTTATTTATATTTTCTCAGTTTTGGTTCAATTAAAATTAGTTGAACTATGTAATACAAGTAATGGATATGCATAATTCGGTACTTAAAAAATGAAATCTGCAATGATGTTCAAATCAAATAATGGTTCTATGAGTTCAAGGAATAAGATAAGTGAAATAATGTTTCTAAGAATCAAAATTAATCAAATTAAAGGATTTCTTGAGACTAAAACTAATCCATGAGCAAGGGCTCAATCCATGATGCATGTTGAAAGAATCATGTTAGACACTTTAATTTTGTTGCATAAGTGAACTTGTGATTCTTCCACCAATGAGATGGAAGACTTAAAAGAGGTAATAAAAGTTATATATTATCAACATGGTTGAGATTATGAACAAGTCCATGTGAATGTTGCAACTAGGGATAAACGTTTTTTTAAAGATTGCAAATATAAATGAATGAGATTTTACTATTCTTTTGTTCTTGGAACAATTCTTTAGAGAAAAGCATGCTTTCTAACCAATGTGACCAACCTTCTCAACTAGTGTACACTTATGAAGCCACACAAAGAGAATTGTATACCTTTTCCCCATGCAACCAAGCACCCTACCCCCAACCCATAGGAAAGGGCAAGATATGCTTTATGGCTCAAAACCATTCAAGCACAAGTCTCGAACTTGTTAAGAAAATATATTTGATATGATCTCAACATGTCGCATATGAGTTCAGGGTATTTTTAAGGATTTACTATTTTTCATATATATAGTATGTAGGCAACTATTCTAGTTTGAAAATTTACATATAGAATGTAGGTGAATATTCAATCAAAAAATGTAATTTACTATTAAAATGAGTAATTTTTTGGCGAATATCATCCATTTAATCATATATATGTGAAAAATAGACAATTTTTAATGAAATTAGTGAATAGTTTTTTAGAAAATGTCTAAAAAATAGTCTATTTGCAAAATTTCACCCCTAAAATTTTCCCTATATGGGATTTGAACCTAGGTGGGAAGATAACAATCTTTCCACCACCTAGTTTAAAATCCCATAAGTGACATGTTGAACCCATATCAAGTATATTGTCATAAACAATCTTTCCTTCTGACCAATAGAGATAAATTAAATTGACAAAAAATTATATACTTATATAAATGTGAATTTATATTTGAGCGAGTTGTGTCCAATTAAATAAATATTAAAAGTTTCCAAAATATCAAAACAAAAAATTAATTAAAAATAATATCTTACCTTATTAAATAAAATAAACTTTTAAGATCTTACTAATATGGTGAGATATATGTCTTCTCAATCTAATTAAAAATAATGATCCAATATATTAAAAAAAAAATACATTTTAAATTTAATTTATTTTTAAATAAATTTTCCAAAATCTTAAAAATGCTTCAAATAATATTGAATTTAAATCCTATTTAAAAAGATAGATTATCTAATATACTTCTTGTTTGTATGTATGCCTCTAGCTTTACGAGGAGCCACAACACTTCAATTGAGGCCCAATAAAGAATATCATGAATGGAGTAACTCATCAATTATCCCATTTGAACGAGATGGCATTTCTACACCCACAAGTTTTATTTCTGAAGATGTTATAATGGATGGAAATGATGCAGAATTTTGCAATAGTAAGGCATTGCTTGCCAAGGGCACTGAACTTCTTATACATGTTCCAAATGGTAACAACTCTCATACATATAAATATTTAATTTTTACATTTAAACAACCATATGTACAAGTATAATTCATATATATTATCTATGTTTATAGACATATCTAAGTTTTACACTACATACTGGTAAACACATACATATATAGTTAGATTTATCAAATTTGAAATGTGACATATTGTCTTCTATTTGCAGGAAAGCCACTATGGAGAGTGGTGTCAATCTTTCTTAATACTAATGGGCAGGTTATTTCTTCTATATATTTTTTCAATGGATAATACATTTCAATTTTATATACATGTTAATGATTTGAAATTTTACCTAGGTTGTAATATAATTATAAACTTATTACCTATGTTGTAATTTTAGATGACCTTGACATTGCAGGTGATTATGAAAGTTCGTAATAAGTATTCAGTTGGAGCTTTCACAAAGGCTAAAGAAAGTATATTTCTTCACATTCAATTATTGACTTTAATATAAAATTATATATAAAATATGTAAACCATGCTTGAGATTTTTTATTTTTTTTAATAATGAAAACCTTACTGGATGAGGTTGAAATAACCTTATAAAAAATACTTATATGGTCTACACTTCCTTGCTTATGTCAGGTGTTATATTAGAGGTGCAATCATGGCCAAGAAGAGGGTTGATTCAAGGAGGTGTCCAGTTAAGATGCCTTTCTTTGAAAACATGTCATGGTATCGTGGAGCTTGAATTCAAGAACTGCTTTGAGCATCAAGTTTGGGCATTTACTATTTCGCAACTCATATCCTTGTCAAGTCAAAATTAAGGAAAACTAGCATATGTTTCTAAGTATTGCATGTTTGTAATCCAAATCCATGATGCATATGTTCTTTGTCCCTTACCTCGAGCACACTCTTTGTATTTATATGAATTTAGACATGTGAAAGGCATGCTTCATAAGATTTGTGAATATAAGTATACCTTGAAAATTAAAGACTTTTGAGATGGTATTATTATAGCTTTTAAATTATTATTTGCTTGTTATATTTATACTTTTGAGTTATTATGTGATATTTTTTTTTCAATTTTGGAGTCATTATGTGATAAATATAATTTGGTATTGGAATTTGATATAATTTTTTTCTTCTTCTTGAATAAGGCAAAGGCATATTGATTTTAGTAAGTTATTTTTAATTATGAAAACATATTTTAGTTTTGATATTATAAAAAAATATTCTTAGTGGTTATTTGAGTCATAGGAATGAGGTTTTTTTTTATTATTTATTTGAATTTTAAATTTATTATAATGTTTCATATTTAATTTGTAAAAATGAAAATGAAAGAATATATTTAAATGTATAGTCTTATGGGTTGTAAGGTTGAGGGTAAATATTAGAAAAAGAAAAGAAATGTGAAAAATGATGAAATTTTAATCTAGGATATTGTAAGGCTTAAAAAAGATTTGTGATATTTGGGTGTTTTATTTCTTTTCTTTTTTCTTTTTCTTTTTCTATGTGGTTTATGGATTTTAGAGATTGGTGACCACTAGGTACATAGAATATTTATACTAGGAAGATCCACATGAAGGCATCACTTTTTGTTATTTCAACCACGGAGCCTGACCTTGAAAGTTGAGGGTGTCGAGAGAATTGATCCCATAACCTCTCAATATCAAATGTGCTTTAACAACAAGGACTCGATCAATTGAACTAGCTTTAACAACAAGGACTCGATCAATTGAACTAACCCTTAGAGCTTGGGTATTTCTTTTGATAAGAAAATTATGCATTTCAAGATGGAGTAGTGGCGAAGGTCTGCACTATTATAGGATTGAGAACAAATACCGAGGAAGGAAAATGTTAGCCTTCATATATGATGAAATTTTTATATAAGAATATATAGTTGTAGTAGGTTTTGTAATTGGTATAAAAAATATTTGTGGCATTTATTGAGAGTATTTTTTGAAAAAGTAATTTATCTATTTAATTTTTTTTTTTAAAGTTAGATACTTTGTATTATGTAAAATGAGGATTATCCAGATTGAAAATTTTATGTTATTGGTATATTCTAAGGGAAATTAGGCAAGTAACATAAATTCAGAGTCTTGTGGTTGCTAAGACCTCGTCTAGCTAGAGCATATTGTAAATAGAAACTAATAAAAATAGATTGGCTATGTCAAACATTGACATACATCAACATGAGAAGAAAAAAAATACTACTAGAGTTACAAGCAAAAAACCAATGAGTCATAACAACTAGTGGGAGAATATCTAGGCATCTACGCTAGCTAGTTACTACCCTCATTTGAGGAGAACATGTTGGTTGACCTCCTAGCTAGAATGGTGAGCTTGAGGATTATGTTATCAATTTCTTCCTCCACCTTTGCCAATCTGGTAGAATTCTCTTGTTGAGTCTTCATATACATCTCTATGTGGCTTGCAATATTCAAATGACAATTAATCTTATGTCGATATCATGCCATGATTGATGAAGTGACGAGAGCACATGCAATGTGAAAAGTATAGTGGCAGCTACAACCCCCTTTTGTGTGAGTTGGCATTATATCAAGGCAGGGTGGAGAACGCTCATTCCTGGGTGTTAATGTTTTCAACTAGGGTCAAATTTCACCTTGGAAAACTCAAATGACCAAGATGATGATTTCATTAAAATCCTCTTTTCGAGAGGACCAAAAATAACCTAAATATCACCCCATTCGGTTAAGTGGATGTTAATTTTTTAATTATTTTATTTATTAATGTATAATGGAATGGGTCGACCCTAAGCACATGTGAAATTGGTTAAGTTGGCCTCAACCCCAAGTGGACCCTCATGAAAACCTATAAATAGAAGTGACCTCAATCTCATTCTCACAAATTTCTCAAGCTATCTTCTATTCGTGTATTTTTTTCTTGGTTCGCATAAGTCCGACAGAAGGATTTCACACAAGTGTCTTAAATCACACGCGTAAGGCTCGCTCTGATCTAGGGTTTTATTTTCTTGGATGCAAGCATACATCTGGGTATTTTTGTCCCCGTACGTTGGCACAAAGGCTTATGTGTGCGTCGAGGAATCCATAGACACAGAAACAGAGACTTAAGGGTGCTTCCAGGGCCTCAGAGTCAGAACGGGTTGTTTTTGTCCTTAGATGTTGGCATAAAGTGGTCCTGGTAGTGTCCAAGTTGCCACACACGCACACACAGTGACTGGAAGGTAGCGTCTAAGGGGTTTGGAGCGGATCTGAGTAAGTTTGACCCCAAGCACACACAAAGAGTCTTTTTTGGAGCATCTGCGCAGTCACAGACGCTGGCACAGAAGCCTAAGAGTGCGTCCAAGGAGTTTCAAATGCACATAGTTAGTATTTCTAGTAGTGTCCTGGATCTAGATCTAGGATTTCAAATTTCAGTTGGCTTTAGTGATATGTTGGATCAGGGTTTCTCTCTGTTGTAGATTTGCAAATTTATAGATCTGTTCTAAATACTTCTGATGCAAACATATGTATTGGGCTCATTGTACTCTCTACTAAAATATTTTTATGACGATCTATTAAAGAAGAAGATTTGAAAGGGTTTCCCCCTTGTGAGGTTTTTCCCTGGTCTTGAACCAATTTTCTATCTCTTATGGTTGTGTTGTTGTCTTCTTTTTCACTGCATATATTTTTCTATCTTTAGTTACATTTTATGATTGGTTTCATTATTAATGATTGGATGCATTGTTAATGAAGAATTAAATTGGGCTAAAGTAATTGATACAACATAGAACAATATCAAAAATTAACATGGTATCAGATCTAAGGTGAAGGAAAAGCCAAAAAGAAGACAAACATTAAAGCCCTCTTTATCAAAAAGTAGATCTATTAGCCAAGGTCAAGATGTTTTCCTCTACCTTCAAGGAACATGAAAAATTGGGTGATGCATCAAACGTTTTTGTATGGAAAGTCAGATTAGATATCATAGCTGACAACAATGATGTGTTGGAATACATTCAAGGAAGGATGCTCGAGGCTCCCAAAAAAAATTTTGCTTCTCTCAAGAACGTGTAAAATAAAGGTAAGCCCAAAGCAAATAAAAATATACCTGATGGTTTACAAGATCATTTACTTGCATATGTTGGGAATTTAAGAAAGTCTAAAGACCTGTATGACAAGATAGTCAACATGTATGAAATCAACAATCTGAATGAGACCATCACCTTGAAAGATAAACTCAAGGAAATCAAGATTAATAAAGGAGAAGTTGTTCAATCGTACATTATGAGGATCTCTCGTCTTAGAGATCAACTACAGAAAGTTGGAGAAAATGTGTCTGACAGAGAACTAGTAGTCGTGACTCTCAGAGGTCTCCCTCCTATTTGGTAAAACTTCATTACTACAATCAGCAACAACAATTTCCTCCCATCATTTGATGAAATTGTTGGGAATCTTACTTAAGAAGAATCAAGGATGATATCAAGAGGAAGGATTCGAAAGCATGAAGAAAGAGATCCTTCTGCATATATCACTCATGATTGAAGGAAGAAGGCTAAAGGAGGTCCATCAAGGAAGCCTCATTCTCAAAATATAAAGGAAGGAATGATAGATTGTTATCTCATATTGAATGTTATAACCACCACAATAAAGGTCAGTATGCACGTGATTGACCTGAGAAGAGAAAGAGGCCACGTTATTACACCAGAAGCAACAACAATAATAAAACAAGAAAACGCAATCAAAGGAACAACCTTGATAGAAGATATGAAAGAATATGAAGAGATTCCTCAACCTACCATAAAGAATAACATCCTCCTCAAAAGAAGTCAAGGGCTCCCAGGTATGAAAGTAATGATGTAAATAAATTTGAATACATTCTTATTTATGACCTTACTAGTTCTTCTACACTAGATTCGTGGGATAGTTGGTTGGTTGATAGTGGGGCCACTCATCATTTCTATGGATATCAGGAAGTCCTCTCTAATATGGTAGAGAGGGATACTAAGCTAAAGATCATTCTTGGAGACGACTCCACTCATCCCATGAAAAGATTTGGATTTGTCAAATTTTAGTTGAATTCTGGGGAATCAGTTTTGTTGCATGATGTTATATATGTGTTTGGATTTTAAGGAATAACTTGGTATCTATTTCCGCATTGAAAGATAAAGGGAAGAGGGTTTCCTTCATCAATGTAAATCTTTTGACTTGGTTTGTTGATTCACCTATGAGAGATGAATTCACATTAGGTTCAAGATTTGAAGGACTCTATAAAGTCACTAGAAGGCCACTTCTAGCATTGGTTCATAAAACCAATCATGTGAGCGAATTGTTGCACCGCAGACTAGCTCATCTACACTATGATTCTCTTGCGAAATTGAAGAAACTGGTCTTAGGTATTCTCAATGTTCAAGCTCATCATGATGGAGTTTTTCTAGGTTGTACGAGTGGAAAGAAAACAAGGGGACCATTCCCCCCTAGTAAGAACAAAACAAATTACATCCTCCATCTCATTCATTCATATATATGTGGTCTGATGCCTATGCATTATTTTTGTGGCCATCTCTACTACATCAACTTCATTGATGACTTCTCAAGAAATACATGGATATACTTCCTTAAGCACAAGGATGAAGCCTTTGAAAAGTTCAAGGAACTCAAAGCCTTGATCGAAAATCAAACAGGGAAGAGAATCAAAGTATTCATGTCCGACAATGGAGGGGAATACATGTCAAATGAATTCATAGCATTTTTCAAGAAATAAGGGATAAATAAGGAAACAATTGTTCCATATAATCCTAAACATAATGGATTATATTAAAGGAAGATCAGGTATATATTAGAAGCTACCTGTGCCATGCTCCATGATCAAAAGGTGCAAAATTTTCTTTGGGATGAAGCCACACGTACTGCAATATATGTTCAAAAATGTGTGCCTCATCAAGCACTAGAAAACATACCCCTGAAGAAATATTCACAGATTTCAAGCCCGATATTATCCATCTTCGTGTATTTGGATGCCCCGTATACTTTCATGTGCCAAATCACAAAAGGAACAAGTTGGAAGCTACAGGAAGAAAATATAGATTTGTGGGTTATTGTGAAAATTCTAAAGAATATAGAATATATATTCCTGGTCAAAGGAAGGTCGAAATTAGGAGGGACTTACGTAACGTCCAATGAATATGTAGCTCTTGGAAAAGCAAGAGACCTTACTCTGCCTAGAACGATGATTAGGATATTCTAGATGGTCCTTCCATGCCCAAGTCTAATATTGTTGATGATCCCATGGAACCCATGGATCCTTTATATCCACCTCCAAGTGATCCTCCTTCTAGGAAGATACCACTTTGGCTCTGTGACACTCTATAAAATGATGAAATAAATATTCCCATTTGCTAATAATTCAGATAAAAGGAAGAAACCATGCAAGTATCAGGGATATTTAGCTTCCATGAGCACTATGGTTCAAGCTGAACCATCCTCATTCGAAGAAGTCATAAAATAAAAAGTTTGGAAGGATTCTATGGTCAAGAAATATGAATCGATTGTGGAAAATGATGTATGGGATGTTGTGACGAGACCGAATGGGAAGTCTATTGTGACTTCAAAGTGGTTATTCAAGATCAAACATGGAATTGATGGAAGCATTGAGAAATAAAAATCAAGGTTCATAGCTCGAAGATTCTCTCGGAAAGAGGGAGAAAATTCTAATGACATATTTTCTTTTGTGGCTTGATACACAACCATCTATTCGATAGTTTCCCTTGCTGCTAGTCAAGGATGGACTCTTCATCAAATGGACGTAAAGACCACTTTCCTTCATGGCATGTTACAGGAATAAGTATATGTTGAAAAACCATAGGGATTTTTGGAAGATCACAGAATGCATGTTTTCAGGTTGAATAAGGCATTGTACGGTTTGAAGCAAGCTCCCTAAGCTTGGTATGCACGCATTGAGAGTTATTTAATGAAGTCGGGCTTCACAAGAAGCAATTTTGATCCCAACCTATACTTCAAGGTAGTCCAAGGTATGCCATTGATATTGGTTTTATATGTTGACGATTTATTCTTGATAGGAAGTGAGCCTCTGATGATCGAGTGTAAGAGGGAGCTAGCCTCTAAATTTGAGATGAAGGACATTGTACTCATGCACTACTTTCTAGGCCTTGAGGTGTGGCAGAGGCCTGGTGATATTTTCCTCTCACGGGGAAAATAAGTGGTAAAGCTGCTGGAAATATTTGGAATGATTGAATGCAAATCCATGGCTACTCCGATGGAAATTAAATTCAAGAAATTGTGTGGAAAAGAAACAGGATCCGACCTAGAAAATCCATCTGAATATAGACAAATAATTGGGGCTCTGATTTTCCTAGTGAACACCCATCTAGATATATGCTATGAGGAAAACACATTGAGTCAATTCACGACTGAGCCCCTCCATGCACATTGGATCACGACCAAACATGTATTGAGATATATACATGGGTCGATCACACTTGATCTGAGATATTTTGTCGTAGATGTTCAACCTCATGGATACACTAATGTTGACGGGGCAGGAAATGTTACTAACAGAAAGAGTACATATCATTTTTTCTTTAGCCTTGGATCTGCCATGATATCCTAGATGAGCTAGAAACAAAAGTATATAGCATTAAGCACTACCAAATCATAATATATTGTCGCTAGCATGGCTAGTTGCGAAGTAGTTTGGTTGAGGAAACTCTTTGGAGAACTATTCAAGGAGGTCCTAGACACTACAATGATATACTACGACAACAAGAGCAGGATCCATTTGTTATAGAATATAGTGTTTCATGAAAATTTAAAGTACATCGAGATTAGATATCACTTTATTCGAGACATGGTGCAGAGAGGAGTTGTTAGACTCCATCACATATCAATAGATTAGAAGATAAAAAATATTCTCACCAAGGCATTACCGAAGGGAAAAATCCCAGTCTTCAAAGAGCATCTTGGATTGATGGATGTATCCCCTTCGGATAAGGGGAAGTGTTGATCGAGGACACTGAGCCAACTCTTCCTACCCTGCTTGAACTCCCAATGTGAGAAATAGAGATAGAGGGCTCTTGGGGTTGAGGGATATTTGGAAAATAGGGTACTCCCATATCTGTTACCCATAGGGTTGAAGATGATTCTCCCCTATCTTCATAGGGTCATATAATTTTTCTCCCCTCTTTGGTCTTTGCATAGTATATCCGAGTTGGTATCATAACCTCAAGCAAGTCTTGTTGGGAATATCACTCCTCGTTTGGACAACAAGTTGAGATTGTACTTGGGGTATACAACCCAAGTCGGTTATGATGCAATTTTTCTACCACATGACTATGGATATTCATCGATGGTAATATCGGTAGGCAATAGGATCAGGTTGATATTTTCTCCCCTCTTGAAATTTTGGGTTGAGAATGAGCTCCCCGTGAGATTACAAGTTGGAAGATGTGCTCCCCTGTATGATGAGTTATCCTAATTCTCGGTATGTGTTGGGCAATTTATTTGAACAAATTGCTGCATTAAATTATCGACCAGGGAAACTCGTGAGCTTGTGATGGTGCCAGCAATATATATGCAGGAGTAGGCAACTAACTCTATGTCTAACTAAATTGTTTATGATTCAATATAATATGCAAGGGAATACTTTAGACAAGGCTCCTAACTTAGGAGGTCCTGGTTGTCCTTCCCTACAGTATCATAGAGAAATCATTCATAAAACCAGAAACTTGAAATAAAGACAAGGCTATTCAAAAGCTGAAAGTAATATATTCTATAACTCTAACTCAATTAGTTTAAAAAAGAGGAATAATATTGAAATGGTTCTTGACTCAAGAAATCCACTTTCACCTCAATTACCACTTAATGAATCAGAGATTAAAACCAAGAACTTAAGATGGATAAATTATTAATGAAAGAAGCTCTTAACTTAAGAGACATGTAGAGTATTCCATTATAATTCATTCATCAATCACACACAAATCCTTAAACATCTAAGAAATGAAATGAAACAAAATCTAATATGAAATAAAATGTTTCTCTCATCCTTTTAGAGTGAGCTCAATTCTCTTAAGAACAAGACAATTTATTCCATATACTACATTAAGGAAACCTATATCTAAAACTACAGAAATTCCATAAACACAATTTACATCTAAAACTACATAATGGAAATATATGAAAAATGAAGCTTTATTCTATTCCATTATCAATTGGATACAATGCTCTAAGAGTCCTCTCCTTGGAATGGAGGAGGTACTCCTATTTATACAATGAGAGGAGTAACAAACTCATAATGATCATCCACTAATATCTCTAACCATCTAGACACATAACCCTATCCTCCATGATCTCCTCCATGATCTTTTCCATGAGGTTATCTTCTTAAATTCGAATTTGATCATCCAAGGCCACATAAAGGTGTCTTGGAAGCTTCCTTTGTGCCTACACATGTCAACAAACTCATGCTAATTGTTAGGTATAAGTATAATCATATTATTTTCTAAGTTTTAGCCATAAATTCACTTTAAAATGTTAAGAATTAATAAACTTTGGAAAAACATAGTTATGACCCAATAATGAAGTGAATGTAATGATATGGAGGTGGAATGGAGGTGACATGAAGGTAAAATGTGAAGATATTGATGAATAATGGAGTGAAAATAGAGACTATTTTGAGGCCCAACAGTATGGATGTAATATATTGCTCTCTGATTCTTCTTATTTTATATCCAATAAAGTTTCAGCATATAGAGTTGAGCAAAGTTAACCAAAGCATGACGACATCTTGATAGGATGATGTAAAGATTAACTGGCAGATATTGGCAGGAGGAATTATTCCTAATTGAGAGGGAGTGTTAATTTTTTAAACTAGGGTCAAATTCCACCTTGGAAAACTCTAATGGTCTAGGTGATGATTTAATTAAAATCATCTTTTTGAGAGAACCAAAAATGACCTAAAGATCACCCCATTCAGTTAAGCGGAAGTTAATTTTTGAATTAATTTATTTATTAATTTATAATGGAATGGGTCGGCCCTAATCACATGTGAAATTGGTTAAGTCGGACTCAACCCAAACTAGACCCTCGTGAAAGCCTATAAATAGAAGAGACCTTAAGCCCATTCTCACACATTGCTCAAGCTATCTTCTATTCGTGTATTTTGTCTTGGTTCGCATAGGTCTGACGAAAGGAGTTTGTGCAAGGGTCTGAAATCACAAGCATGAGGCTCACTCATATCTAAGATTTTATGTTTCTCAGACGCAGGCACACATCTAGGTATTTCATCCCCGAACTCTGGCATAGATGCTTATGTGTGCGCCCAGGAAGCCATAGAAGCGGGCACAAATACTTAAGGGTGTGTCCAGGGCCTCATTGCTAGATCAGGTTGTGTTCATCCCTAGACACTGGCACAGAGTGGTCCTAGTAGCATCCAGGATGCCACAATCACATGCATAGTGAATGGAAGGTAGCATCTAAGTGGTTTGGAGCGGATCTAAGTAAGTTTGACCCTGGGTGCATGCAAAGAGTTACCCTGGGAGTGTCTGCGTAGTCACAGACGTTGCAACAAAAGCCTATGAGTGTGTCCAAGGAGTTTTAGATGCACAGAGTCAGTTCTGGTAACATCCTGAATTCAGATCTAGGATTTCACAGTTACTTTCAGTTGGCTTCAGTGATTTGTTGGGTTAGGGTTTCTCTTTGATGTAGATCTCGAAATCTGTAGATTTTTTTTGAATATTTCCACTACAAACTTATGTATTAGGCTCATTGTACTCTTTTCTGAAATATTTTTATGACGATATATTAAAGAAGAAGATTTGAAAGGGTTTCCCCCTTGTGTGGTTTTTCCCTACTCTTGGACCAATTTGTTATCTCTTATGGTTGTGTTGTTTTCTTCTTTGGCACTGCATATATTATTCTATCTTCAATTACAGTATATGATTGGTTTCATTGTTAATGAATGGATGCATTGTTAATGAAGAAATAAATTGGGCTAAAGTAATTGATACAACATAGAACAATCTGAAAAATTAACACTAGGAACCCTCTTTCAGGGACATATAATCACAAACTCATTAAAACAAGACTTATGATTTTTACATATGTAATATTTGATTGTTCAAGATGTGGGGGCGATGAAGGTTTTTATTTTAATTTATTGAACATTATGATAAGTTCATAAAACATATAAACAAAGATAAATTTATTTATTTTTATTGAAAAATAAATTAAATTTTAATTCCTTAAATAATATTATTAAGATCATATTATTTCCAAACTTATTAGAATAAGACTTATAATTTTTATATGTAAAATTATTACTATTTATTTATACTGTCTAATTATATAGTAATTTCATTTAAATTAAATTATAGAATTTATAAAGATTAATCATTATTATTTATTAAAATCAGATTAAGTTTGTTATAACGTCCTCTATTTACCTCAATTCATGTCCCACAAATGGCAAGGAGTAAAGAAATTTTGTTATGGATAAGTTATGTAAGCGAATATGGGGAAAAGGGTTGGGTATAAAGAAGAAGTACTATGTTCAAGAATTCAACCCCACTTGTGATCTCCAACAAAAAGAGTACATTGGAGCTAACATTCTGTGGAGAGAAAAGATTCTTATTGCTCATTTAGAAACTAACTCACATCAACTTCAGTGTGAAACGGGAGAGTGGAATAGACCTAAATAAGCTTGGGAAGAACGAGTGTGTACTTTTTTCACTTCTGGGGCAGTGGAATCGGAAAAATCTTTCATTTTGGAATGTGATGCTTTCAGAGACATCAAGTACAATTATGGAAATATGTTAGCTTCAATTCTGTGGAATTGTCTTTTCAGTGAGGGGATTGTTAGAAGGTTAGGTCAGCTCATCATCAATTTGAGTAAAAAAAGGATTGAATTGCATAAGGGAAAAAACAAGAAGGTTGGTAGTCCCATAAACTATTTTTAGTCTCGTGGACATTAAAATATCATTCATTCATTCATATTGGAGAAAATAAAATTTTAAATAACATTTTTAAATTGCAATGTCAAAATAACCATATACATAATTAACAAATTTCCATAATTTGAAAAATATAAAAATTAAATCTTATACCATAATGAAATTCAAATTATTTACAATGTTTCAAAATTTTACAATAATGAAACTCAAATTATTTACATTGTTCCAAAATTTTACTATAATATCAAATTGAAATTAAATAATAGAATTGTAAATTTTTATTTCTAAAATTAAATCTTCTTTTTAATAATAATTTAATTAAAAAATTATTACCTAAACAATTGATTTAAAATATTAAAAAAAACCATTTCAATACACTTTCCAAAAAGAAATTTCAATAATTTTATAAATTTAAAAGATAAAATATTATATTGTTAATAATAAAAATAATGAATATTGATGATAAGTTCATTGAGTAATTGAAAATTGAAGTTTGATCACTAAGAACCTCTCCAAAGGAAAAATCATTGAGAGCATTTGAATATTTTCGAATCTTTCATGCTGAATGAGGTGGAGGATATGGGATTAATGGTGGAGGAGCTTCATTGATGGTGCTTTCGAAACCCTATTGAAGATTCTGTGAGTTTTCTAGAGTTGAGGTAAAGTTTTGATATTGGTGTCAATATGGAGGAGCCAGATCAAACAATGTTGGTTTTATTAGAATTGATCATGATGGTTTTTTTATTCTGATGTGGGGTTTGGGAAAACAAGGGTGGGTTTGAACTCATTTGGTGGACCCTTGGTCAGGGGGTTGGACTCTTATGGCAGGGTATCACCAGAAGTGGCCTGCTCTTTCTTCCATATGGTTGGAGGTTTTGTTTTTGTGCTCATGGGTTCTTTACCATTGGTAAACCATGTTTCTACCTTAACCTAGTTCAGTGGTGGTGCATCGATGTTGGGAGAGTTTTGGGGATTTTCCCCTTTGGAACCCCCTTTCTCGAGAGGCATTTGATTCTCAACTCGGGATTATTTGTCGGTTGGGATTCAAGTGTAAAGATGTGAAAATCCCTCAACCATTTTTGAGGATGTGGGAATCGTGTCGTTTCCTTTGATGGATGGTGCATTAGAAAAATTTTGAGGTCTAAAATGGGCCTCAAAACAAAAATGTACAACCAAAGTCAATTTTATAAGAAACAATAGGATTAAAGATGATGATGTCAACCATGGGGTGTGATTCACCATTTTTGGAGTAAAAAGGTAAAAAGTTGAAAAAATTAAAGAAAAACTATTTTTTAACTTGTATTTTCAACTTATTTTCCTGCAGTTTTACTCAAATTTTGATCAAAGGCACTTGTTGGATGCATAATTTAATTCCTCATCCAACTAGTATCCATGTTTCATACTTTCGATGGACCCTGCCACACAAAAATCAGAAATACATTAAAAACACGATTGCAATCATGTTTTTTCATGTATTTCTCATTTTTCATGTAGCAGGGTCAATCAAAAGTATGCAACATGGGTTCTCCTTTCCACTTGGATGAGGAATTAAATTTTGCATCCAACGAGTGCTCATGCTAGAAATTTGAGTAAACCCATAGGGAAATAAGTTGAAAAAATAGTTTTTTTTCTTTCTAAAATTTGATGATGTAATCTAATCTTATTTTATTATTTCAACTATTAATATATAATATTCCTTAGAGGCCCATTTCACACCTCAAATTTTCTCTAATGGTTTTTATTTTTTGGTGTCTAGTGAGGTATCATTGGCATTGTAGGTGGATGAAGCTTTCTAGCCAGTTTCTAGTAGCTTTTTAAAGTCCTTTCTTATAGAAGGGGATGGAAGGGTTCAGCTAGTAGGACTTGAAGTTTGTGGTGGACAAGCCAAGGATGGTGGTAGAGTGGAAGAATATCCATTTCCTGCAAAGGAAGCACCTGGCACTGGTCTTAAGATAAAACAGAACAAGGTTTTGAAGAGTGTTAAATACCCTGCCATTTATAAGCTTAGCCTTGGGGAAGACATGGAAATGGCTCAGGCAAAATCGATGGCAAAGAAATATTTTCTTTATAGGGAAAGACGATGCAAGTTTAACATTTGGATGTTGTTGGAGTGGGTTAGGGATAAGATTATTCCAAAGGTAAAAACACCTCCTAAGATTTACTCTTTAGCAAATGGTTGGTTCTAGATAATGTTCAACTCACATGAGGAGGCTAAGAAAAGTACTAAATCTATTTTTTCTATAGACTTGACTTTAGTCATGCTCAAATTCTGGTCTCCACTCTTGGATGCTAGTCATGAGTGCTTCGATATTGTCCCCATTTGGGTTTATTTACCTATTTTACCATCTCATATGTGGAATGAGAAGAGATTCAAATATTTTGGAGGTAGTCTTGGGGTCTTTTAGGATGTTGATTACTCGTTTAACGAGACCATGTCATTGGTTAGGATACTTGTGAGTTTTGACTTGCGCAATGGTTTACATGGAACAATTAACATTGGCATAGAAGTCGAGAGACTGTAGGTGCTTGATTATTTAGGGGTGCTTTTTTAGTGGAATATATTGCATAAGTATGGGCACATATTCAACCACTGCAATATTCCATTCAAAACAAGCTTGAGATAGGGAGAGGCTAAGAAAAAACATAAGATAAATTTTATGTCAGTCCCAAGTATAAGCACCAAGGAAGGGGAAGTGGGTTCAGAGGAGGGGGTAAAAAATGCAAGATGGCCTTTCAGGATCTCATAAGATGGAAGAAGGTTTGTTGCATTGGGATCTCGAAATTAGAGACAAGTTATCCCCAAAATATCCTAGAGGATTGTCAGCTCTAGTTTCACATCCTCCGAGTACTCTTTCAACACTTCTAAATTTTTATTTGCTTACAAAATAATTTTATGGTTTACGGAATAATTGGGGCTCTTCCTTTGAGGGTTTGGGGTATGGAGTCTTGCTAAATGTGTCTCCATGTGTTCATATCCAAGTTAATGACATGGAGTAATGGAATGAATTGATTTGAATAGAAATAGTTATTGAGATGAAAATAGTTAGAATCGAACCAGCACTCACCAATCATCACTCACACTAATTTACCCACCATGCAGAACCAGTCTCTCCTGCCAAAGAGTTATGGAAGGATATATCGTAGTTATTTCAGGAAAAGGAGAAGCAGTATTATGCCAAGCACTATGGTAGGAGAAGGAGTAGTTTTTTCTAGCAAGCTGGATAAGTTCAAGCAATATTATGGTAAGCACTTCGTCCACTCTCACTCCGTCGAATAACTCACACTTACCTACCCATACTGACTGACTTACCAAACTAACACTCCCCAACCTACCACTTACACTGACTTTCCTAATGGAACGACCCCTACCTGACTGTACTGGCAAAGCCTTCTGTCCCACCTAAGCCTTGCACTGGCCTACCTAAGAAGAAGAAGTCGTAACATTATACCTGACCTTCAAGTCCCTTCCTCGTTGTTGGCCTATTGCTCCCTTATAGCCTCTGCAACTTATGGTTTATTTGAAGAACCAAAAAATATGGATATCCTCTATAATTTTATATCTAGACAAATTTTCTCTCTTTTCAAAGGTTGGTTCGAAGGTCTAGTTCAAGTTTTTCTTTCTTCTCTTAGCACTAATACTAGTGGGAGGAAATCCCATATTTCCAAAACCAAAGAGAAAGTTAAAGAAGATTTGGCTACAATTAGACAATTATCCATTGTTGGGATGTTTATAGCATTGAAATCCTAGGGGGTGGTTACCCTATGAAATTCCCATCCTTCAAGTATAGAGGAATGGAAAGCTCCTCCAAAAAACTTGCTCTCAAAGGTTGGTTCATGTTGAGTGTTTGGACATTATATTTCTTTAGGAAAATTTGCGTGATGGGGAGGTTTTCATTAAAAATTTGGAATATTTTTTAGGTGGTTGGCACTTCATAGCCTCAGATGCTTGAGGTTGTTCAGGGGGTCTTGTTGGATGGGAGATTCATAAAGTTCATGTGTTTAATTTCTAGAGTTGTTTCTAGGGGCTGGGGATTGAAGTTTTTTTCAGCTAAGATGGGTGATCCATTTACCTACATAAATATTTATGGGCCTTGTGATGAAAAAGTGGAATTTTGGAACAATTTCTTTGGTGTGAAGGTGGTGGAAGAGGAAAATATGATTACCGAGGGGGATTTAAAATTTTCTCTGGGAGCTATAGATTCTTGGGAGCCTATGGCTAGAGCTGATGCCATTTCTGAATTCTTTGTTAGTAAGTTTGTTGAAAAGAACTTTTTGGATGTAGAGACTATAAAAGTAAAACTCGCCTAGAGAAATAATTGTATTGGGTAGGTTCAAATTACAGAAAGGATTAATATATTTTTGGTAGTAGAAGCTCTTGTGGATCACTCCAATTTTTTGTGTGAGTGGGTAGGCTCTTGGGGGGGGGGGGATTGAATCATTCTCCCATTTTTCTGGAGCTAAAATTTTGTGGTCCCAATCCTTGAAGCCCTTTTAAAATGAACTCTTCATGTTTAAAAGAATAAGATTTTGTAAATGTGTTCAAATATGGATGGATTTCTTATGAACTAGGGATTGGGTCTTCGACTGACAAGTAGTTTGAGGAGAATATTAAACGTGCAAAGAGCATGTAAGTAGATTTGGTTATGAAGAAACAAAAGAGAGAGGAGGAGGAGATTGTTGATATAGAAATAAATATTTCAGTTGTCTCTTATTCTAGGGAAGGGGCTTATTTGAATGTGGAATCTAGAGATGCTTTGAATCAAATAGTATCTCACAAGAAGGCTATTTTAAAGGTGTAGGAATCTTCGTATATATTAAACAATAAATCTGTCTAGTTAGAGTGCAAAGATGAGAAGACAAAATTATTCCATGCTTATGCCAAAGGCAGGAATATGTTTAATACCATTTGGAACCTACATTGTGGGGAAGGTAGGTAGGTTTCAAACTTTGAAGGAATTACCTCTCTTGGTTGGAATCATTTTCAGAATTTGTTCAAGGATCTTGACAGGGTTAGCATTGTTGAATTTATCAGGGGAGCCCAATTCTCCATGGCTTTGTGGAAGATGATAATAATAAATCCCTTATGGATGAGTTATTTGAATAGGAGTCGAAGGTAGTACTTGATAGCTTTGAGAAGGATAAAATCCTGGGTCCTGATGGGTGGGGGATAGAGTTTTTTAGGGGTTTTTTAAGCTAATCAACAATGATATACTAGGAATTGTAAATGAATAAAGAAGGGAAGGTAGGATTTTGGTGGTCTTCAACTGTGACTTTTATCGCCCTCATTCCCAAAGTGGAAAAATATATTTCCTTTGAGGATATTCAACATATTTCTCTCTATAACTGTATCTACAAGGTTGTATCAAAGGCTATTTCCAGAAGAATAAATCCTATATTATCAAACTTTGTCTCCAAAGAAAAATTTGGTTTCCTAGGGAGGATAAATATTCGTGAAGCCAAAGGAATGGCACAAGAAGGTCTTCACAATATCAATACTCTCATATTATAGGAGTTACGATTAAAATTGATCTTTAAAGATCCTGTTATTGCCTAAATCTACCTCATGCTGAAGGAAGGCAGAGTTCAGGGTAACATCAAACCACACTCAGTCTGGTAGCTAGCCCTACCAGATCAGGAGAGGGCTCTCTCCAGGTCATTCCCAGCAAAAATAATCAATGGGGCTTGAGATGACTTGAAATAAAGGCTGATTTTAGGTTAGGTATATAAGTAAAGGAGTTTGATTTTGATTTTTGGGGTTTTGTTGGAATCAAAGGGAAAGGCAGTTTTGGGTCCAGGAATGAGGCCTAGTTTTTGCAGAGTTCTGAATGGGGCAAGGAAGGCAATTGTTTTGATGCTTTGGATTGAATGAATGGATATTTCAGACTGGTGAGGAGCTGAAGAGGGAAAGAGGCTTTCAAGAATCCTCTTCAAACAGATGAAAACATGGAAAATTAAACAAAACTCAAGGCAGAGAAAAGCAATCTAATGAATTCCACCTTTATCACTCATTTGTTTAATTTAAGAAGAAAATAGGAAGGGAAATGGTACACATCAAAAATCAGTAAACTTACAATCACTGAGAGAAAAACACCATCAAAAAATAGAGCCACATGGATCCCAAAGAGTGCTGCAAACCCTGGTCTATTCCTTTGCCAAAATTGCAGAGATGAAATGTACAATGAAGTCCCAAGCAATCCCAAGTGTCCAACCCTAAAAATGATTGAAAAACTACATGATATAAACAAGCCTAACTCATTCCCATGCCTCTAGGGGTCGAGCTCATCATTATAGGAGCTGTTTCAACCATATCTAAACTAAGAACTGAAAAATAGGCAATGAAACAACTTGCCTCTATATGATAGGAAATTGATTCATTCACTTACATTTCACTTTTTGGTGAATGAATCTACTAAGATGAGTAAAAATGTGCCAAAATTACATCATGGTCATGAAATTACATCAAGGTACATCAATAGTTACATGAAAAAGTCAAACTAGCCAAAACTAGGCGAAAATCTGAGCTGCTGAGTAAAAAATAGGCCAAATTTCCCTATGCGCTGCGCCTGAAATCTCTATGCGTAGCACAAGTTTGAGGATGATTTTGAGGGCCTTCCCGGAGTCAAAATTGAGCATAGGATAGCTCGTTGGAAAGCCCTACCTGTCTACTTTTCAACCCAAGTGCAATTTCTGGATTTAGTTTCCATTTTCCCCTCCAAAAATCAAATCCCCCAACACTGCTTCCTGTGTGTGCAAAAAGTGGCAGAAAGGCCATTTTTAGGTGTTTTTGACCCTTCAAGCAACCCAGAACTTGATGAAATCCTTAGGTAATCCATAGGCATGCATAAATTTTGATTAAATATCCAGAAATTCAAATTTTTCCTCCAGAAGAGCTGCCAATTATAAGCGCGCGCCAAGTGGTGCTACGCGTCGGGTAGGAAAATCTGTGTTTAGGCCCAAAAATTCAAAATTGAAAAAAAGTTTCCAAAATTTCTTGAAATTTGGGATGAATGTCCACCATCAAGCGCTATGTTGAGCCAAAGAAGCTTCAGTGAAAATTTGGAGTCTATCATGCCTTTTACGACGCCTTAATGCCCTCTTTAACTTTGCCTTCATGATCTTGATTCGCGCCTTGCAAACATGATTTCACGCCCAATAATGATTCTTCATGTGCCTGAGAATGTTATTTTCCTTTTTTTCCTTCTAGGTGCATGTAGTTCAGTGGCGGAATCACTGTCTCAGTCATAGGATGTATCGGCATCTGTCTCCATGATGTCCAAGGTCTATGTTGTCTTGGATGAAAAATGAAAGTTTGGTGTTTTTTATTTGATTTCCAAATATGTGGTAATATGGGAGGGAATATGGAGGAATAGGATAGTGGGAATAATGGATTATCACCAAGTGAAGATTGAAATTTCCACTTGAAATTTGTGTGTTAAGGGTTTAGGGACAGCCACTTAGTTTTTGGGATAACTTGGGATTTGGGAAATTTTACAAGTGAGTGGGAAAATGAGAATGATAAGGTATGAAATGACTTTAGGGATAGGGAAATAGGCTTAGGAATGAGTGATTTTAGGGATGTAAGAGGATGGGGAATGGACTGTGGTGATGAAATAACAGTGAGGGGGAGGAAAAACAATGTGGAGAATGGAAGTTTTTGGCACTAAAATTAGTTTCAAAACCCTATGGAGGCCCTTCTAAATCAAGATAATACCAAATACATGTTTATTGGAAATTAAGAGGTGGCTTTGAATTACTTGAACAAGGGAGACCAAGTCAATTTGTGGATTTGGAAGAAATGGCACGAAATTTTCTTTCTGGCCCAATGCATAGCACGACAACCCAATGCGTAGTGCCACAACCCAATGTGTAGCGCCTTTTTGCAGGAGGATTTTGGAGGCCTTCTAGGTTTCCAAATTGGGCACAGGATAGCTCATGGAAATATTATTGATTCTACTTTCCAACCCAACTGGAATTTTTCAATTTGAAGTTCATTTTCCTTGTCAAAAATCAAATCTCCCAAGACTGGTCAAAATGAGCAGAATGAGGTTGCCTCAAGGCAGAGTGTTGTTGCAGTCAACTTTTGAAAGTCTTCCTCAGCTCCAAATTGAGCTCATGATAGCTCATTGGAAATATATTTCTGTCTAGTTAACATTTTACTCATCAAGAAATTTATTTGGCCAACCAAGCTATGAGAAATATTTATTTTCCCAAGGTCACTTCAGAGGTGCATCAATTCTCCTAAGGCAACTGTATTTTTGACATTTCTCTAAAACCATGACACCTGTGTAAAAAGTGGAGGTTTTTCTTACATGGAATATTTTGGACAAAAAATTCTCTCATTTTTCCAAAATTCATCTTTTATTTCTCCGAAACATCATTGGAGTGAAACCTATCCCGATGTGTGGAACAAGGGATTTGTCGAAATGAAGCGAAATGAAGGGGATCAGGGGCTTCTAACTTATTGAGAAAATTTTGAGAAGTAGGGAGGGATGTTAGGAAGCATGGGAAAGTGGAATTTCAGAGATTTGGTAAGGGGAAGGGGTCCAAAAGGGAAAAACACAAGCCTAGCCTAGAAAATTGCCAAGTTGTAGCGAGAAACTAAGGTTTGTGCAAAAATGAGGAATTTGGGGGATCTCAGTAATGGGAAGTGTTTAATAAGGTACATTAAGGATAGGGGAAGGTTTATGAACATTAATATGCAAGTTTTGTTGATGATTTGACCATCCAAGAGAAACTACCTTCAAAAACCTAGGAGAGGGAAATGAACCTTACCTAGGCACAACTGAAGCATGAAAAAGGTGTAAAATGACCCTTTGGAACTTGAAATGATGATGACAACCCTCTTACACTCATCTGAATGGTGACATGGACCAACATTTGGACAACTTTGAAAAGAGTGAAAGCAAACCCTAGACCTAATACCTAGTGACCAAATTTTGCTTGAAGACTCTCTGAAATGACAAAATTTCACCTTGACACCTTAAAATCACCTTGTAAGAGAATGTTTGATCACTGGAGGAAGGCTGAAAATACTGACACTAACATTGGCTCTAATGGGGATGGTAGCTCCTTGGAGGTGCCAAGAACTACAGATCTTTGGAAAGCA
Organism: Pinus albicaulis; assembly: GCA_034641835.2. Lineage (NCBI taxonomy): Eukaryota > Viridiplantae > Streptophyta > Pinopsida > Pinales > Pinaceae > Pinus > Pinus albicaulis. The sequence continues at coordinate 189,457,090 of CM076578.1, read as the reverse complement.
GAAAGTGCCTTCATCCATTGGGCAATGGAGTCAAAAACTCAAACTGAAATGCATGACTGAAAACTAATGACTTGACGACACAAATTGACTCTCACTCAACTAAAAATTGACTCGATACTCAAACACAACCGACAAACTAGAAATATGCTCAATATGAAGCTTATTCAATACAACCTACTCTAGTTTTTCCATTCATCACCTAATCAAGTGAAATGAAACAACCAATGCAACCATGTAAGCATCCTGGCTGTTGTTTGGATTCTCCGCAAGTGCTTTCTTATGAACAACAAGAGAGAACTACTGAAAGGAAACTCCCATGAAAAATTGTGAACAGATCTGTTGAATACTATGGATTCTCTATCCGCCTCCAAAAACACTGCATAAGGATCTTGAAATTCATGCACACTAGGACTTAGCTCATCCAATGGATTAATTCTCTTTTCCTCATACCATGAATGCAAACTTTGATTTGAGCTTTGTGACGAGACTCCTGCTAAAAATGACAAAGAGACCGGCTGTCGGATCAAGTTTATATCAACACACGTTTCAAGCTTACATATAGTCAATGGAGTAGGACTTTGACTATAGACATCATCCAACACATCAGCTACTGGATCATGAAAAACTTGAAAAGACTGAAAAGACTGCTGCAACACATTTTCTATTGGTTTTGATGAGATTACATGATTTCCTACAAGCTGCTCATTTGAAGATTTACCATGCAATTTACCCTTCAAAAACCGAAATGATTCAAAACAAAATGGTACGGAGTCATCTTGTATCATTTGATCATATGTGCCAGCTTCCAAGTCTTCATCTGCAACTTGACAATCAATGGCATTCAGGGGCTGCAAATCTGGATATGGGAAGTCTTGAGCAAGGTTTTTATTGCCCTCAAGATGGTCCAAATCAAGACTTGTTGATAGTTGATTTTTGATTGCATGGAAGTTGTCTCTGAAGAAATGAAACGAATCAAAACAAAAAGGCCAAGATCCTTCACTTACTTCAAAATTTGCTGCACTTTCCTCGTCATTTTCATAGCTGATATGTGATGGTTGAACATTGTATTCGAACTGCTGAAAGTGAACTTCCTCCTTCCACAAACTAGCTGCTGATTTGTCTGCAAGATTAGCTTCTTTTTTGGAGAACATAATCATCATCATACTGATCAAACTGAGGCAAAACATCAGTATAAAACACATCATCAAGCATATATGTCATATCAACAGATCTCTCTTCTCCAAGATGATCTAAAAAACAATCATTATCAGATCTATGACAACTAGGATAAGAAACAAAATTTTTTGGATCAGCAACTTGTTCTTCTTCAATTAGCGAGCCATGGGCTTGAACATTATACTCATTCCTTGTGGTGATATTTTGCATCATCTCTTCCACTGCAATTACCAACATGTCAAGCTTTACCTCTAGAGATTTCGATTCCTCCGGATCTATGTTTTTCATCTCTTCTTCCTTCAACCTTGCCCTTCGGATCCGCAAATGAGCCTCTACATCTACTGCATTGTTCTGCATCTCTTCAAGTGTTGCAAGATTCCTTTCTCTCAGCTGAAACTCCATTTCCGGATCAAAGGCACCTGAGTAGTGCAAGAGAGCAGATCCAAGAGGAGCTCTTATATCAACTGGCATCTAAAAATATACTTTGTTAAATCTAGAAGAAAACTGTTGTATTGTCTCCCCTGGTAGTCTTTTCAGCTAGTTATACTCTTCTATAATCAAGAAAGGGTTCTGTCTGATCACCCACCTATCGAGGAAAACTTTGACGAACTACTGGAAATCTGAGATGCTTGCATCAGGCAGGGTTTTAAACCAACTCTTCACTTGGCCTTGAAAAGAAAGAACAAAAAGTCTAATACTAACATCCTCTTCATCAACTTCAAAAGGTCAAGAAAAGACTCAAAATTCAGAACATGTCTCTCAATAGTGATGCTGTCGCGTTCACCATCAAATCTTGGTAGACATAGGTCATGATTTTTAGGGAAAGCATGGAGTATAGGAGGTAAAATCAGAGGCTTGTATCGATCCGAAATTTTACAAGGTATAGGGGTATGTAAAAATGCTGCAGAATCAGTATTGGTCTCTTGAGGTTCATCATTTTGAAGATGGTCATCACAAGATTCGAAAGAAAGGTCTTGATCTAGCTCAAAAGCATGCAAATCTTTGGTATTCATAATCTTCAAAGGGAAGGAATCAAATGCAGGCCGAGGATCTTTTCTCAAATACAATATTCTTTGCAAAGCCTTCTTGAAATTCTCGGGAAAAGAGAAGAAATAATTTATGACAAAGAACAAAATGTCTTGGATGAAATTCCAACTTGAATACCTGATCTTTCCATATTTTCCTTTCATGTTTCTACTAATCAGGTTCATCCTCCAGTGGAGTCATTGGATCTGATCTCGAAACTAATTTAGAGTCGCCAGGTGAATGATTTCAGCCTTGCGGTGTCTGATCGTTGTCCACCATCAACAATCAGATCTGAACTTGATTAGATCTTACTGAGGAAATCAGATGTTTCAGTTCATAAACTAGACCGGAGATTGACTGAAGCAGCATTTATCTACTTTCGCTAATGCAAAGCAAGAGCATTTCGAAGGCTACCGAGCTAACTTCAGGCTCTGTCTGTAGTTTATAGAGAAAACAACAAACTTTTCTTCCCTAGTATGGTCCCCACTATGGTATTTCCTAAATCTACCTCAGGCTGAAGGAAGGCAGAGTTCAAGGTAACATCAAACCACGCTCAGTCTTGTAGCTAGGCCTACCAGATCAGGAGAGGGCTCTCTCCGGGTCATTCTCAGCAAAAAAAATCAATGGGGCTTGAGATGACCTGAAATAAAGGTTGATTTTAGGCTAGGTATATAAGTAAAGGAGTTTGATTTTGATTTTGGGGGTTTTCTTGGAATCAAAGGGAAAGGCAGTTTTGGGTCCGGGGATGAGGCCTAGTTTTTGCAGAGTTCTAAATGGGGCAAGGAAGGAAATTGTTTTGATATTTTGGATTGAATGAATGGATAGTACAGACCAGTGAGGAGCTGAAGAGGGAAAGAGGCTTTCAAGAATCCTCTTCAAATAGATGAAAACATTGAAAATTAAACAAAACTCAAGGCAGAGCAAAGCAATCTAATGAATTCCACCTTTATCACTCATTTGTTTAATTTAAGAAGAAAATAGGAAGGGAAATGGTACACATAAAACATCAGTAAACTTAAAATCACTGAGAGAAACACACCATCAAAAAATAGAGCCACATGGATCCCAAAGAGTGCTGCAAACCCTGGTCTATTCCTTTGCCAACATTGCAGAGATGAAATGTACAAGGAAGTCCCAAGCAATCCCAAGTGTCCAACCCTGAAAATTACTGAAGAACTACATGATATAGACAATCCTAACTCATTCCCATGCCTCTAGGGGTCGATCTCATCATTCTAGGAGCTGTTTCAACCATATCTAAACTAAGAACTGAAAAATATTCAATGAAACAACTTGCCTCTATATGATAGGAAACTGATTCATTCACTTACATTTCACTTTTTGGTGAATGAATCTACTAAGATGAGTAAAAATGTGCCAAAATTACATCATGGTCATCAAATTACATCAAGTTACATCAAGATTTACATGAAAAAGTCAAACTAGCCAAAAATAGGCGAAAATCTGAGCTGCTGAGTGAAAAATAGGCCAAATTTCCCTATGCGTCCCGCCTGAAATCTCTATGCGTAGCACAAGTTTGAGGCTGATGTTGAGGGCCTTCCCAGATTCAAAATTGAGCACAGGATAGCTTTTGGAAATCCCTACCTGTCTACTTTCCAACCCAAGTGAAATTTCTGGATTTGGTTGCCATTTGCCCCTCCAAAAATCAAATATCCCAACACTGCTTCTTGTGTGTGCAAAACGTGGCAGAAAGGCCATTTTTAGGTGTTTTTGACCCTTCAAGAAACCCAGAACTTGATGAAATCCTTAGGTAATCCATAGGCATGCATAAATTTTGATGAAATATCCAGAAATTCAAATTTTTCCTCCAGAAGCGCTGCCAATTATAAGCGCGCGCCAAGTGGCGCTAAGCGTCGGGTAGGAAAATCTGTGTTTAGGCCCAAAAATTCAAAATTGACAAAAATTTTCCCAAATTTCTTGAAATTTGGGCTGAATTTCCACCATCAAGCGCTATGCTGAGCCAAAGAAGCTTCGTCCAAAATTTGGAGTCTATCATGCCTTTTGCGACGCTTTAATGCCCTCTTTAACTTTGCCTTCATGATCTTGATTCGCGCCTTGCAAACATGATTTCACGCCCAATAATGATTCTTAATGTGCCTGAGCATGTTATTTTCCTTTTTGGCCTTCTAGGTGCATGTAGTTCAGTGGCGTAATCACTGTCTCGGTCATAGGATGTATCGGCATTTGTCTCCATGATGTCCAAGGTCTATGTTGTCTTGGATGAAAAATGAAAGTTTGGTGTTTTATTTTTTTTTTTCCAAATATGTGGTAATATGGGAGGGAATATGGAGGAATAGGATAGTGGGAATAATGGATTATTACCAAGTGAATATTGAAACTGCCACTTGAAATTTGTGTGTTAAGGGTTTAGGGACAGCCACTTAGTTTTTGGGATAACTTGGGATTTGGGAAATTTTACAAGTGAAATGGGAAAATGAGAATGATAAGGAATGCAATGACTTTAGGGATAGGGAAATAGGCTTAGGAATGAGCAATTTTAGGGATGTAAGAGGATGGGGAATGGACTGTAGTGATGAAATAACAGTGAGGGGGGAGGAAAAACAATGTGGAGAATGGAAGTTTTTGGCACTAAAGTTAGTTTCAAAACCCTAAGGAGGCCCTTCTAAATCAAGATAATACCAAATACATGTTTATTGGAAATTAAGAGGTGGCTTTGAATTACTTCAGTAAGGATACCAAGTAAATTTGTGGATTTGGAAGAAATGGCACGAAATTTTCTTTCTGGCTCAATGCGTAGCGCAACAACCCAATGTGTAGTGCCACAACCCAATGCATAGCGCCTTTTTGCAGGACGATTTTGGAGGCCTTCCCGGTGTCCAAAGTGGGAACGGGATAGCTCGTTGGAAATATTATTGAGTCTACTTTCCAACCCAACTTGAATTTGTCAATTTGGAGTTCATTTGCCTTGTCAAAAATCAAATCTCCCAAGACTGGTCAAAATGAGCAGAATGAGGCTGCCTCAAGGCAGAGTGCTGTTGAAGTCAACTTTTGAAAGTCTTCCTCAGCTCAAAATTGAGCTCATGATAGCTCATTGGAAACATATTTGTGTCTAGGTATAATTTGACTCATCAAGCAAGTCATTTGGCCAACCAAACTAGGAGAAATCTTGATTTTCCCAAGGTCACTTCAGAGGTACATCAATTCTCCTGAGGCAACTGTATTGTTGACATTTCTCTAAAACCATGACACCTGTGTAAAAAGTGAAGGAGGTTTTTCTTCCTTGGCCTATTTTGGACAAAAAACTCTCTCATTTTTCCAAAATTAATCTTTTATTTCTCAGAAACATCATTGGAGTGAAACCTATCCCGATGTGTGGAACCGGGGATTTGTCAAAATGAAGCGAAATGAAGGGGATAAGGGGCTTCTAAAATCTTGAGAAAATTTTGGGAAGTATGGAGGGATGTTAGGAAGCAGGGGAAAGTGGAATTTCAGAGATTTAGTGAGGGGAAGGGGTCCAAAAGGGAAAAACACAGGCCTAGCCTAGAAAATTGCCAAGTTGTAGCAAGAAACTAGGGTTTGTGCAAAAATGAGGAATTTGGGGGATCTCAGTGATGGGAAGTGTTTAATCAGGTACATTAAGGATAGGGGAAGGTGTATGAACATCAGGATACAAGTTTTGCTGATGATTTGACCATCCAAGAGAAATTACCTTCAAAACCCTAGGAGAGGGAAATGAACCTTACCTAGGCACAACTGAAGCATGAAAAATGTGTAAAATGAACCTTTGGAACTTGACATGATGATGACAACCATATTACACTCATTTGAATGGTGACATGGACCGACATTTGGACAAATTTGAAAAGAGTGAAAGCAAACCCTAGACCTAATACCTAGTGACCAAATTTTGCTTGAAGACTCTCTGAAATGACAAAATATGACCTTGACACCTTAAAATCACCTTGTAAGAGCATGTTTGATCACTGGAGGAAGGTTGCAAAGACTGACACTAACATTGGCTCCAATGGGGATGGTAGCTCCTTGGAGGTGCCAAGAACTACAGATCTTTGGAAAGTAGACAGTGCCTTCATCCATTGGGCAATGGAGTCAAAAACTCAAACTGAAATGCATGATTGAAAACTAATGACTTGACGACACAAATTGAATCTCACTCAACTAAAAATTGACTCGATACTTAAACACAACCGACAAACTGGAAATATGCTCAATATGAAGATTATTCAATACAACCTACTCTAGTTGTTCCATTCATCACTTGATCAAGTGAAATGAAACAACCAATGCAACCATGTAAGCATCCTGGCTGCTGTTTGGATTCTCCGCAAGTGCTCGCTTATGAACAACAAGAGAGAACTACTGAAAGGAAAATCCCATGAAAACTTGTGAACAGATCCATTGAATAATATGGATTCTCTATCCGCCTCCAAAAACACTGCATAAGGATCTTGAAATTCATGCACACTAGGACTTAGCTCATCCAATGGATTACTTCTCTTTTCCTCATACCATGAATGCAAACTTTGATTTGAGCTTTGTGATGAGACTCCTGCTAAAAATGACAAAGAGACCGGCTGTCGGATCAAGTTTATATCAGCACATGTTTCAAGCTTACATATAGTCAATGGAGTAGGACTTTGACTATAGACATCATCCAACACATCAGCTACTGGATCATGAAAAACTTGAAAAGACTGAAAATACTGATGCAACTCATTTTCTATTGGTTCTGATGAGATTACATGATTTCCTACAAGCTGCTCATTTGAAGATTTACTATGCAATTTACCCTTCAAAAACTGAAATGATTCAAAACAAAATGGTATGGAGTCATCTTGTATCATTTGATCATATGTGCCAGCTTCCAAGTCTTCATCTACAACTTGACAATCAATGGCATTCAGGGGCTGCAAATCTGGATATGGGAAGTCTTGAACAAGGTTTTTATTGCCCTCAAGATGGTCCAAATCAAGACTTGTTGATAGTTGATTTTTGATTGCATGGAAGTTGTCTCTGATGAATTGAAACGAATCAAAACAAAAAGGCAAAGATCCTTCACTTACTTCAAAATTTGTTGCACTTTCCTCATCATTGTCATAGCTGATATGTGATGGTTGAACATTGTAATTTGTATTCGAACTGCTGAAAGTGAACTTCCTACTTCCACAAACTAGTTGTTGATTTGTCTGCAAGATTAGCTTCTGTTTGGAGAACATAATCATCATCATACTGATAAAACTGAGGCAAATCATCATTATAAAACACATCATCAAGCACATATGTCATATCAACAGATATCTCTTCTCCAAGATGATCTGAAAAACAATCATTATCAGATCTATGACAACTGGGATAAGAAACAAAATGTTTTGGATCAACAACTTTTTCTTCTTCAATCAGCGAGCCATGGGCTTGAAAATTATACTCATTCCTTGTCGTGATCTTTTGCATCATCTCTTCCACTGCACTTACCAACATGTCAAGATTTACCTCTAGAGATTTTGATTCCTCCGGATCTATGTTTTTCATCTCTTCTTCCTTCAACCTTGCCCTTCGGATCTGCAAATGAGCCTCTACATCTACTGCATTGTTCTGCATCTCTTCAAGTGTTGCAAGATTCCTTTCTCTCAACTAAAACTCCATTTCCGGATCAAAGGCACCTGGGTAGTGCAAGAGAGCAGATCCAGGAGGAGGTCTTATATCAACTGGCATCGAAAAATATACTTTGTTAAATCTGGAAGAAAACTTTTGTATTGTCTCCCCTAGCAGTCTTTTCAGCTGGTTATACTCTTCTATAATCAAGAAAGGGTTCTGTCTGATCACCCACCCGTCAAGGAAAAATTTGATGAACTGCTGGAAATCTGAGATGCTCGCATCAGGCAGGGTTTTGAACCAACTCTTCACTTGGCCTTGAAAAGAAAGAGCAAAAAGCCTAATACTAACATCCTCTTCATCAACTTCAAAAAGGTCAAGAAAAGACTCAAAATTCAGAACATGTCTCTCAGCAGTGATGCTGTCGCGTTCACCATCAAATCTTAGTAGATATAGGTCATGATTTTTAGGGAAATCATTGAGTATAGGAGGTAAAATCAGAGGCTTGTATCGATCTGGAATTTTACAAGGTATAGGGGTATGTACAAATGCTGCAGAATTAGTCTTGGTCTCTTGAGGTTCATCATTTTGAAGATGGTCATCACAAGATTCGAAAGAAAGGTCTTGATCTAGCTCAAAATCATGCAAATCTTTGGTATTCATAATCTTCAAAGGGAAGGAATCAAATGCAAGCCGAGGATCTTTTCTCAAATACAATATTCTTTGCAAAACCTTCTTGACATTCTCGAGAAAAGATAAGAAATAATTTATGACAAAGAACAAAATGTCTTGGATGAAATTCCAACTTGAATACCTGATCTTTCCATATTGTCCTTTGATGTTTCTGCTAATCAGGTTCATCCTCCAGTGGAGTCCTTGGATCTGATCTCGAAACTTATTTAGAGTCGCCAGGTGAATGATTTCAGCTTTGCGGTGTATGATCGTTGTCCACCATCAACAATCAGATCTGAACTTGATTAGATCTTACTGAGGAAATCAGATGTTTCAGTTCATAAACTAGACCGGAGATTGACTAAAGCAACATTTATCTACTTTCGCTAATGCAAAGCAAGAGCATTTCGAAGGCTACCTACCTAAATTCAGGCTCCGTCTGTAGTTTATAAAGCAAAAAAAAAAAATTCCTTCCCCAGTATGGTCACCACTATGTTATTTCCTAAATCTACCTCAGGCTGAAGGAAGGTAGAGTTCAGGGTAACATCAAACCACGCTCAGTCTGGTAGTTAGCCCTACCAGATCAGGAGAGGGCTCTCTCCGGGTCATTCTCAGCAAAAATAATCAATGGGGCTTGAGATGACTTGAAATAAAGGTTGATTTTAGGCTAGGTATATAAGTAAAGGATTTTGATTTTGATTTTTGGGGTTTTGTTGGAATCAAAGGGAAAGGTAGTTTTGGGTCCGGGGATGAGGCCTAGTTTTTGTAGAGTTCTGAATGGGGCAAGGAAGGCAATTTTTTTTATGCTTTAGATTGAATGAATGGATAGTTCAGGCTGGTGAGGAGCTAAAGAGGGCAAGAGGCTTTAAGGAATCCTCCTCAAACAGATGAAAACATGGAAAATTAAAAAAAACTCAAGGCAGAGCAAAGCAATCTAATGAATTCCACCTTTATCACTCATTTGTTTAATTTAAGAAGAAAATAGGAAGGGAAATGGTACACATCAAACATCAGTAAACTTACAATCACTAAGAGAAACACGCCATCAAAACATAGAGCCACATGGATCCCAAAGAGTGTTGCAAACCCTGGTCTATTCCTTTGCCAAAATTGCAGAGATGAAATGTACAATGAAGTCCTAAGCAATCCCAAGTGTCCAACCCTGAAAATGATTGAAGAAATACATGATATAGACAAGCCTAACTCATTCCCATGCCTCTAGGGGTCGAGCTCATCATTCTAGGAGTTTTTTCAACCATATCTAAACTAAGAACTGAAAAATAGGCAATGAAACAACTTGCCTCTATATGATAGGAAACTGATTCATTCACTTACATTTCACTTTTTGGTGAATGAATCTACTAAGATGAGTAAAAATGTGCCAAAATTACATCATGGTCATGAAATTACATCAAGGTACATCAAGAGTTACATTAAAAAGTCAAACTAGCCAAAACTAGGCGAAAATCTAAGCTGCTGAGTGAAAAATAGGCCAAATTTCCCTATGCGCCGCGCCTGAAATCTCTATGCGTAGCACAAGTTTGAGGCTGATTTTGAGGGCCTTCCCGGAGTCCAAATTGAGCGCAGGATAGCTCGTTGGAAATCCCTACCTGTCTACTTTCCAACCCAAGTGGAATTTCTAGATTGGGTTTCCATTTTCCCCTCCAAAAATCAAATCTCCCAACACTGCTTCCTGTGTGTGCAAAAAGTGGCAGAAAGGCCATTTTTAGGTGTTTTTGACCCTTAAAGCAACCCAGAACTTGATGAAATCCTTAGGTAATCCATAGGCATACATAAATTTTGATGACATATCCAGAAATGCAAATTTTTCCTCCAGAAGAGCTGCCAATTATAAGCGCGCGCCAAGTGGCGCTACGCGTCGGGCAGGAAAATCTGTGTTTAGGCCCAAAAATTCAAAATTGACAAAAATTTTCCAAAATTTCTTGAAATTTGGGCTGAATGTCCACCATCAAGCGCTATGCTGAGCCAAAGAAGCTTCGGCAAAAATTTGGAGTCTATCATGCCTTTTGCGACGCTTTAATGCCCTCTTTAACTTTGCCTTCATGATCTAGATTCGCGCCTTGCAAACATGATTTCACACCCAGTAATGATTCTTCATGTGCCTGAGCATGTTATTTTCCTTGTTGGCCTTCTATGTGCATGTAGTTCAGTGGCGGAATCACTGTCTCGGTCATAGGATGTATCAGCATCTGTCTCCATGATGTCCAAGGTCTATGTTGTCTTGGATGAAAAATGAAATTTTGGTGTTTTTTATTTGATTTCCAAATATGTGTTAATATGGGAGGGAATATGGAGGAATAGGATAGTGGAAATAATGGATTATTACCAAGTGAATATTCAAATTGCCACTTGAAATGTGTGTGTTAAGGGTTTAGGGACAACCACTTAGTTTTTGGGATAACTTGGGATTTGGGAAATTTTACAAGTGAAATGGGAAAATGAGAATGATAAGGAATGCAATGAATTTAGGGATAGGGAAATAGGCTTAGGAATGAGTGATTTTAGGGATGTAAGAGGATGGGGAATGGACTGTAGTGATGAAATAACAGTGAGGGGGAGGAAAAACAATGTGGAGAATGGAATTTTTTGGCACTAAAATTAGTTTCAAAACCCTAAGCAGGCCCTTATAAATCAAGATAATACCAAATACATGTTTATTGGAAATTAATAGGTGGATTTTACTTACTTGAACAAGGGAGACCAAGTCAATTTGTGGATTTGGAAGAAATGGCACGAAATTTTCTTTCTCGCCCAATGCATAGCGCAACAACCCAATGCGTAGCACCTTTTTGCAGAAGGATTTTGGAGGCCTTCCTGGTGTCCAAATTGGGAATGGGATAGCTCTTTGGAAATATTATTGAGACTAATTTCCAACCCAACTATAATTTTTCAATTTGGAGTTCATTTTCCTTGTCAAAAATCAAATCTCCCAATACTGGTCAAAATGAGCAGAATGAGGCTGCCTCAAGGCAGAGTGCTGTTGCAATCAACTTTGGAAAGTCTTCCTCAGCTCAAAATTGAGCTCATGATAGGTAATTTGAATAATATTTGTGTCTAGCTATCATTTGAATCATAAAGCAAGTAATTTGGCCAACCAATCTAGGAGAAATCTTGATTTTCCCAAGGTCACTTCAGAGGTGCATCAATTCTCCTGAGGCAACTGTATTTTTGACATTTATCTAAAACCATGACACCTGTATGAAAATTGAAGGAGGGTTTTCTTCCTTGGCATTTTTTGGACAAAAACCTCTCTCATGTTTCCAAAATGCATATTTTATTGCTCAGAAACATCATTGGAGTGAAACCTATCCCGATGTGTGGAACAAGGGATTTGTCAAAATGAAGCGAAATGAAGGGGATAAGGGGCTTCTAAATTCTTGAGAAAATTTTTGGAAGTAGGGAGGGATGTTAGGAAGCATGGGAAAGTGTAATTTCAGAGATTGAGTGAGGGGAAGGGGTCCAAAAGGGAAAAACACAGGCCTAGCCTAGAAAATTGCCAAGTTGTAGCGAGAAACTAGGGTTTGTGAAAAAATGAGGAATTTGGGGGATCTCAGTGATGGGAAGTATTTAATAAGGTACATTAAGGATAGGGGAAGGTGTATGAACATCGGGATACAAGTTTTGCTGATTATTTGACCATCCAAGAGAAATTACCTTCAAAACCCTAGGAGAGGGAAATGAACCTTACCTAGGCACAACTGAAGCATGAACAAGGTGTAAAATGACCCTTTGGAACTTGACATGATGATGAAAACCCTCTTACACTCATCTGAATGGTGACATGGACTGACATTTGGACAACTTTGAAAAGAGTGAAAGCAAACCCTAGACCTAATACCTAGTGACCAAATTTTGCTTGAAGACTCTCTGAAATGACAAAATTTGACCTTGACACCTTAAAATCACCTTGTAAGAGCATGTTTGATCACTGGAGGAAGGCTGCAAAGACTGACACTAACAGATCCTATAAACATGTAAGCTAGATGTATATTACAATTCTCTTAACTCATCTAGGGTTTGGTATTGATTTTATTAACTAGGTCATGAGTTGCATTTGCCTAGTTTCCATTGCAATTTTGATAAATGGGTTTGCCTCACATTTTTTTCATGCTCAAATATTTTTATATAAGGTTTCTCCCAATCTCCTTTATTTTTCTTGTTGGTTACTGAATATCTTATTCGTATGTTGTAAGATGAAAAACATAGAGGTGAACTCCAAGGTGTTATTATTGCAAATGAACTTGCAATCACCTACTTCTTGTTTGTCAATGACATTTTAATTTTTTGTAATGGTTAGTTGAGAGATGTTGATAAATTATTTGATATCATTAAAATTTTTAGGAAATCCACTGGCATGGTCGTTAATGATAGGAAATATACTATTTCTATTCAAAATCTTGAAGCCCATGAATTGAGGCATCTTAGGAATGTTTTCCCTTTCAACTTGTTAGAGATGGAGGGATCAAAGTACTTGGGTTTTCATTTGAAGCATAATTTCTATTAGAAGGAGGATTTTTATTTTCTAATTTAAAATCTTGAGAAGAGATCAAGGATGGAGCTTAAGGTGGTTGTGAAGAGTAGTCAAGTGATTTCTAGTCAAATCGATGTTGGAGGCCATTCCTATGTATTGGATGTCTTCGGCGTGGATTCTAAAGGGAGTTTTAAAAAAATCCAGAAGGATTTGCTTCAAATTTATATGGACTATAACTCATGATCATTATTTTCTTCCATGGGTTAAATGGAACAGTATTGCATTGCCAATAATGTTAGGTGATTAGGGTTTCAAAAGTAACTTTATTTTCTCAGAAGCCCTAGCATCAAAATTTGGATGAATATGTTTATCCATTCATAGTCTGTGGACAATGGTGGTCTATCAGAGATACATTTTTCCATATCCCATGGAGGATTGGGTAAGGCTGAGGGATAAGCCACATACCAATATTTTCATTATTTGGATAGTTGTCCTTAATTATTTTAACCTTATTGGACTAGCCCTTGATTAGAAGGTTGGAAATGGTATCAAAGTGAGACTTGGTCTATACCCTTGGCCTAGTTGTGGGAAAAATTACATACTGCCTCAGGTTCTCATTGATCATCTTCGAGATAGTCGTTTTTCACGACTAACTCACATAGTAACCCAAACCATACTATTATATGGTGTAAATTATGGTTTTTGACATATGATTTATAGATAGGTATGGAATTCCATAAGGAATGGACTAGTCATTTAAATGCTCTTATTTTTTAACACATCGTAATTTCCCAAAATGAAGATGATTTGGTCTAGGCTCACTCTCTTGGCTCTGGGGTCAAAGAAAATTTCTATGTGGGTTCTCGACCTCTAGAAGTCATAAAAATCTTCTAAAAACTCCTCCATTGGATTCAAAATTCTCATTACAGTCATAATTGACCATTATTTCATTGCATAAGGCCTCTAGCTTCCCTGGCTAGGCCCCGAACTGCTGCTGCCACTTGCTGGCCCTGGTGGCCCGTGGAACTTCACTGAAGCATATCCGCCTTCATAAGTCCTCTATATGCTATGAAAACCACACCATTAGTTCCATAACATATGAAACATCCAAAAATTATTATTAGATTTCTTATTAAGGCCTCTAGTTGCCCTGGCTAGACCTGAAACTGCTGCTAGCCCATGGTGGCCCCTAGAACTTCTCTGAAGAAAAAACATGCTCAAAATTCCTCTGATGGCTCTGAAACCTCACCAATGAGTCTATAATGTCTGAGATAGTCGAAATTGACTATTGGCACTCCAAAATTGGTCGAATCTAGCTCCAGATAGAGCCTGAATGCATTTTTCCCAATGACCCCTAAAAATCCTCCACCAAATTTGGAGGACTACAGTTAGCTACAGTTAAATTCAGCCAAACTCTAAAAATTTGGAGCGTTCCTAAACTAACCCCAGGATAACTGCAACCATTAACCGCTGGCCATTGATTTTGGGCACATGTTATAACTCCATGGTCAAGTTTCATATTGGAGAGAAATCGTCAACATTTTGTTAACAAACCATAACATCTAAGTTTAACCGATGTTGGACACATATCTTAAAGATATAACCGCGCATTTAAATGCCAAGGGAATCATCGAGAAGATAAATCATTTGAATTGAGCCATGTGACAAGGCTTGAGCGGCGGAGACTGTTTAAACATCGACGATTAGGCTAAGCCCACAGTCTTCGTGTAAGCCATATGGGAGGGGTTGGCCCAAAGGGTTGGCACCTCCGCTCCCCCAACGCGAAAAATGTAAAACGTTAAATACAACCGTGAGCCTTATGTGGTTAAGACACATCATAGCACACATGGTTAACGCATGGTCCTGCATGTAGGAGGTCTAGGGTTCGACCCCTGGCCGCTCCAACAAATTTTTGTTTGACCATTCTTGGGCCACGTGGTGGCCTTCGGGCCTGCCACGTGACAGCCTCCAATTCGTATGAATTAAAAAAATAGTCAACTAATTGCCCAATGATACAATTCCACATGTTAGCCTCTAACTGGCTCGTACAGAATATTCTAGGGAATATTCCAAGAATATTCCTTGGAATATTCTTTTTTTTTAATTTTCCAAATCTAGTCAAACTTGGTCAATGTCCAAAAATTGCAATTTACTGGACTTTTCAAACTATGATAACTTCTTCATATGGTGTTGTTTTTTCAAACCGTTTGTGGCACCAGAATCAGAAAGATGAGATCTATCTGGTTTCTCAGGTTTGGAACACTTCCGAACACTTTTAATTTTGAGCTATCACTTAGGTCCTTGATCCAAATCTGATCACACCTACCCATTGGGAATATTTTGGACCCCAAAATACTGATATACTAATTTGTACAGTAGATGAGAGTAAAACACTCTCTTCTTTTTAGCCTCCAAACACTTGCCTTGCATGGCTTGTGCCTTTGAACCACAACTCGAAGGTAGTTAACACTTCCCTTCCTGGATGTGCTTGTCCTCCTATTAATAACTTTCTTCCTTGAACTCACTCAGAAATTTCTGGCGAGAAATTTATCGAAGGTAGCTAAACATCGTTTCCTTGATCATCGATCCAAGGTGGCTCAAACAAACGTGAGATTACAACATAAAACATGCATACATAACTGAAATGTTTAAATGTACAAATGAGTGTATGTATTACTGTGTCAAGAAGTCAAAACCTCACCTAATGTATCTAAAACATATCATACCTCCAAAATGGACTAATCATTTTCTCTAAAAGAGCACTACATCCTCAATCTAGGCCTCCCTCCACGGTTTGCCCTCGGCTTCCCAAAACTTCCCTGTGGCTTCTCGAGAGCTATAAGTCTTCAAATGGCTCTGAAAATCCCTTCAATGGATTCAGAATGCCAAAACTAGTCAGAATAGACTATTGGTTGACTGAAATTGGCCTCCGGCTACTCAAGTTTCGCCTCCAACACCTGGTGGGACCCCTGGATTTCGGGTCAAAGAAAAATTATTTGTGGGTTCTCGACCTCTAGAAGTCCGCAAAAGCTTTTGAAAATTCCTCCATTGGATTCATAATTCTCATTACAGTCAGAAATGACTATTAGTTTGCTGCATAAGGCCTCTAGCTGCCTTGGCTAGGCCCTGAACTGCTATTGGCACATGTTGGCCTTGGTGGCCCCTAGAACTTCACTGAAGTATCTCGGCCTTCATAAGTCTTCTTTAGGCTCTTCAAACCACACCATTAGTTCCAAAACATCTGAAACATCCAAAATTTACTATTGGATTTCTTAATAAGGCCTCTAGCTTCCTTGACTAGGCCTCAAACTGTTGTTGTACCATGGTGGTGCTAATGGCCCCTAGAACTTATCTGAAGAAAAACCCTACTAAAAGGTCCTTTGATGACTCTGTAAACCTCACCAATGAGCCTATAATGTCTGAGATAGTCGAAATTGACTATTGGCACTCTAAAATTGGTTGAATCTAGCTCTAAATATAGCCTAAACTCATTTTGCCCAATGACCCCTAAAAATCCTCCACCAAATTTGGAGGACTGCAGTTAGCTGTAGTTAAATTTAATGGCAGAAGTGTCCTCAGACACGTAATTTTATTAATAGTGGAAAATAAATTACATAAAAAGTTGCATGAGTTTACAAACGTAAACTTATACTAAATTTGCAATTAGGAGACTAACCTATTTATAAGCTATATGTCCTAACTTAATTTAGTTATGGATCACTTGAAAAAATAACAAGTGCCCATTTACAATAAATGATCTTCTATCCAACCTACTAACTTTATTCCTATTTTATAGCCTAAGATACAACTCAATTCTAGAGTCCTATCTTTGCTAACAATATTCTATTTCTAAGCGTCTCTTAATATTTATTAAATACTATAATTTAATAAATATTTTTATTCTCTAATAATTATTAAATATTCTAATTTAATAAATATTTTATCCTAACTTTACATTAATATAGAAGAAAATAGTAGAAATTGAGAATGTTTAGGTCACGGACCTCTCTGCAGAAACCCTAGCCGGCCTGCGACACCATTCTGCCATATCGACCTGCTCTCAGCCAGCCCGCGCGGCCTAAACGCTGACAATGGCCTCCAGCTCGGGGGGGAAGATCAACCCCCCTGTTGGGCCTTAGTTTTGGTCTTATTTTGCTCAAAGAAACTTATTTATCCATCTATTTTCCATCCATTTTCCATTCATTTATTCCATTTTGACATATATTTGATATCTATTCAGGTATTTAATTTTAATTTTTCAAATTCTAAAGTTTTTATGAAAGTTTGATTTTTAGTGCAAAATTGGCTGATTCAGAAATTCCCGTAATAGCTATATGGTTGATATGGTTGCAGGACACTTGGGCACGAGTTGAATGCATGGATGGACAGCTTGGCAACTAGGACTAAGCCACCTATGCTTAGTTCGAACAGAACAAGTGTTATTAGGCCCATTTAGTTCTAGTCAATCATGACTAGTCATTCAGAAATCCCATAGAAATAGGGCAGTTTTGAGATTCTATGGGATTGACCATATTTCTTGGGATAAGAACAATGAATTCGACTTGGATAGGTGGATGAGAAGTAGATGGGTTTGTTTGAGTAAAAATAGATCAGTTTGTTCATGAGACTTCTTATTTAAAGCCAAAACTTTGATGGCTTATGTATTAGGATTATTATTGACTTATATACTTTTATATTGTGACAATTTTGGATTGAGAAGTTAATTTGAAGACTTGTGCTGTTATCAATTTGCTGTTCAATGTTATGGATGTGTGACTGAAGTTAAGCTTCTGAGATCATTTATCAAGTGTGCAAGGCAAGGGTGGAAGGCCCCCCATTCCAAGCTAAGTACACTTTCTTGTAACTAGTTTTATTTCCTTGTTGTAGAACTGGTTTTCAAAGCTTTATTTCAGATTGATTAATGATTTATGCATAGTGATTGATGTCATTAGTTTATAACTTATTCATCACTTTATCAAGTTGGAAAAACCGATGTATCAAGTTGAGCATCCCTTCTATGAAAATGATGAATTAAAGTTGGTTTCTTTTGTTGTGTGCAAGCAATTTCTTGTTGAGATTTTTAATATTAAGATGAATAAATTATAATGGAACACTTTACATGTCTCTTAAGTTAAGAGCTTCTTTCATTTCATAATTTATCCATCTTAAATTTCTTGGTTTTTAATCTCTGATTCACTAAGTGGTAATTGAGGTTGAAATGAATTTCTTGAGTCAAGAACCATTTCAATATTATTCCTCCTTTTAAACTAATTGAGTTGGAGTTGTAAAATGTATTACTTTTAGCATATCTTTCAAGGTTGATTATATCTGATCTTCACATATAGTGATCTTGCCTCAAAGCATAAACAACCCGGATTGATAATAAATATTGTGTTAGTTTAGGAACATAAATTAGCTCAACACCCCCCCTGTCAATATCGATGGCACCCACGTTAGCTCGGTCCAAAGCAACGAAACAGCCAACAGGAGTCAGGAAACGTCGCTACCTAACACGCCGTCTTCGCAAGCTCAGCAGGAGGCGGAGGTGCCCAAATCCTCTACCTGCAAACCCATTGCAACAGAAAGACCAAAAATCGAACTGCCGAGCCATCGAATAAACGCCCGAATCCAGTATATGAGGGACCACGCCCTCATTGGAAAGTTTCTTGGCTTTTGGCCAACTGAGAAAGCCCTTTATGGCTGGGTTGCTTCCAAATGGAAGCCCAAAGGGAAAGTTACATTACAACTGGGACCAAAGGGTTTCTTCACAGCGATCTTCAACTGCCTGGAAGACAGAAACAGAGTAATGGATGGAGGGCCTTACTTTTTCAACTCAGCTGGGCTATACCTCCGAAACTGGGTAGAAAGATTCAACCCAGACAAAGAAAACTTCCATTGGGCACCTGTCTGGATACGACTATACTCGCTACCCTTAGAATATTGGGACGAAGAATCACTCCAAGAAATAGGCAAGGGCCTCGGGGAATTCATCAAGATTGCAGAGGAAACAAAGCTTCATCGATATACTTCATATGCCCGCATCTGTGTTCACATGCATCTGGATAAGCCTCTACCAGATGCTGTAAGTATTTATCACGATGACTTTGAATGGATACAACCTCTAGACTACGAGCATGTCCCCTTCAGATGTCGACGATGCCATGCTCTAGGGAACCTCTTCAGAGACTGTCCTCTCACCGCACAGGCGCAGGCAAAAGAAGCGGAAGCAGCCCCGGAAGCTGATGGATTCACCAAAGTTCCCACGCGAAGAAAGCATGGCAAGAAGCCTCCCACGACAGGTAAGAAAACTTCCCCCTCTTCCAATACTCCCTCAACTAGTAATAGCTTTGCTGCTCTCTCCAACCCTGATCTTATCCCTGAGATAGACCCTAACCAGCTGAAAGCCCCCTCTCAACCTTCGGATATTCCCAAACCCACAGTTAAACCCAACCCCATGCAAAATCCAAACCAAAAGCTTTCTTTTGACCCAAACCCAGATAATCACTCTGCTGGAATCAAACTCCTACCATGGCACCCTACCACAATGGAAGTCGACAACCCCATTACCCAACCTGTTATCCCCAATGAAGCTCTGTTCAATGGAAGCCAAGAGACTCTCATGGAAGAAGACTCCGAAGGCCCTGACCTGGGAGAAATCGACATAACAGAGCTCGAGGAGGCTTGCATAAACCAAAATTTTGATACCATCAACCCTCAGCAAATTGATAAATTAGAAAAGGTCTTCTCAAGTGTACATCAGGGGAGAAAACTTGGCATTCAACCTGGCAGTCATTGGGACAGTCTCAAAATCACAAAAGAATCAAAGAAAAGAGGGCGAAAGCCAGACTGGCAGCGTACCATCACCATAGGGCAAATATTGGTCGACTCAGGCCGATACCCTAAGCTTACAAGGTTCTTAAAACCTCTGTCAAACAGTTCCTCATGAAGTTGCTGTCATGGAACATAAGAGGGCTCAATAGCCCTGGCAAGCAAAAAATTCTAAAAAATATGATACAGAAAGAAAGACCAAATATTCTCTTTCTTCAAGAAACAAAATGCAACAGTGAAATTCTAGGAACAATCCTGTCTAAGGTTTGGCCTAGCTGCAGCTCAGTAGCAGTGGATGCCTCAGGCTCCTCGGGAGGTCTGGCTATTGCTTGGGACACTCTGACCATTGATCTTTCCAATTTTCATGCGGGGCACCACCTGATACAAGCCATTTTCCACCCCATTGGTACCAACATTCACGGGCATCTCTCCAACGTATACTTCCCTCAGGACCAGGCAGGGAAAATAGCTCTTCTAAATACTCTAGCAAATTTAAATGCCAACAGAAATTATCCCCTTTGGATCGTTGCAGGGGACTTTAATATGATCACTCAGATGAGAGAAAGAGCAGGGGGAAGACTCAGAGCAGATCCGGACAGTGCCCACTTCAGAGAATTCATAGCCAACAGCTGGCTTATAGACATGCCCTTCTCAAATGGTATATTCACTTGGAACAATAAGAGAACCGGAACTCAACACATCGCCTCCAAGCTAGATCGGTTCCTCATTTCCGACAATGCCATCCATATAGGAGGGGACCTATCAGCTTCAATCCTACCGCAGACAGGATCGGACCATTGGCCCATTATGCTCCATTGGCAAAATGTTGGTCTTCAATACAAAAAACCTTTCAAATTTGAAGCTTTTTGGCTCTCCCACCCCTCTTTCAGGGATGTTGTTACTCAGGCCTGGCAGAGTTTCACACCTCCCTCAGGCTCAAAAATGTACCAATTTCAACAAAAGCTCAAGCATCTTAAAGCCGCTATCAAAAACTGGAACGCCTCCGTCTTTGGAAACATCTTTCAAGAGATAAAAATCCTTGAAAGCAAAATGGAAGAAACTCAGCAAAAATTCATAAACGGAGGCAGAACTGAAGAGCTAGCCGCCCAGGAACAAGATCTACACCAGCAACTGGAAGAGAGACGTAAGCAAGAAGAAGTCCTATGGCGGAAAAAATCTAGAATAGCCTGGTTAAAGGAAGGGGAAAAGAACACTAAATTTTTCCACAGATCAACAATACAAAGAAGGATGCAAAATCTCATTCCGCACATTACCAATCAACAAGGAGCAAAGATGGAACAACAGGAGGAGATCGAACAAGTTCTACTGGACCACTTTCAAAGCATACAGCAGGAGGACCACGTAATAGACAGACAGCCGGCCATCGACCACATAGCTCAACTCATCCCCAAGTTAATCACGGAAGAGCACAACAAGATGCTGCTCCGCCCTGTCACTCTCCAAGAAGTCGAACTAGCCTTGACCCAAATGAAGGACGGCAAGGCACCTGGGCCCGATGGATTCACTTCAAATTTCTTCCACACCTTCTAGGAACTGATCAAAGAAGAAGTCTGGCAGCTAGTGGAAGAATCTAGAGTTGCTCACTGGCTCCTCCCCTCCTTAAATGCAACCTTCATAGCCTTGGTGCCGAAAGAGGAGCGGCCAAGCACTCCGGATAAATTCAGACCTATTTCCCTCTGCAACGTGATTTACAAAATCATCTCCAAGGTCGTAGCCAACATATTGAAGCCTCTGCTCCCGCTCCTCATATCTCCAGAACAAACTGGATATGTAGAAGGAAGGCAAATCATGGACGGTATCATCCTCACGCATGAAGTCATACACTCTCTCAAAATTTCCAAAAGGCCAGGTATGCTCCTCAAAATTGATTTATCAAAAGCATTCGATAAACTAAACTGGCATTATATTCAAAGCATCCTGTTAGCTTTTGGCTTTGACAGAATGTGGATAAGATGGATTTTGTCCCTCATCTCATCTCCCCTTTACTCCATTCTTGTCAATGGCATCCCTTCTAAGCCATTTAAGCCCTCCAGAGGAATCAGACAAGGAGACCCCCTATCTCCCTTTCTTTTTGTTCTCATGTCCGAAGGTCTCAGCAAGCTCATCCACCATGCTGTCCTCACGAACCAGCTGAAAGGCATCTCCCTTCATGGCTCTCTCACCACTCACCAACAATTTGTTGACGACAACATGTTATTCGGGCTCCCTTCAGTCCAGGAAGCTAAATCACTCAAAAATATCCTCAACCTCTTCGCCACTGCCTCCGGTATGACTGTCAATGTCTCCAAGTCCCATATTTTCTTCTTTAATACCCCTCCTCTAATTCAAACCAGCATAATTTGAATTCTTAGCTTCTCTCCCGCTCACCTCCCCTCCAAATACTTAGGATCCCCTCTTATTGCCTCTGCCATCAAGCACTCCACTTGGAATCACCTACTGGAAAAACTGGAAGCTCGGCTTTCCTCATGGACATATAGAGCGCTCAACATATCCAGCAGACTTATCCTCATCAAAGCTGTTTTGCAATCCATGCCTCTCTATCTTTTTTCTGTGCTTGCAGCTCCTAAATGGGTTCTCAATTAGATCAGAAATTTGCAACGAAGATTCCTATGGGGATCCTCAGACCAAAAACGCAAATGGGCTTTGGTCAACTGGGCTATGGTTTGCTCCCCTAAAGCGGCTGGAGGTCTGGGCCTCAGGAATCCCATCCACAGCAATGAAGTTATGGGGGCTCGACTTTGGTGGAACTGGATCGCAAACCCCTGTAAACCTTGGGCCAAAATATGGACAGCCAAATATGCCAATAACAGACCGCCGAACGATCTGGTCAGGCTACACCCTGGAGGCGCCGAATCACTCATATGGAATGTTGCCAAGCCGCACTTTGCTCTCATACAACAGCACAGCTTCTGGGAGATAAGAAATGGGCACACAGCCAGATTCTGGACAGACTCCTGGCAGTAACATCCTCAACTTACTGAACTTCTCAATCTCTCCAACAATAGCCGTCCCAGCCCTCTGGAAGAAATTAACGTTAATCAATGCTGGACGCCTACAGTCACCAATGATTTCAGGAAATGGAAACTTCCTACCTCTCTCCTGCCCAATGCTCACAGCAACACTCAGGAAGCTCTCCAAAAGGAGCTGCAACGAAGGAAAATAAGATGCTCAGAGGAACCATACATTATTCGGTGGGGTTACACTCCCAAAGGAATATTCACCACGAAGGAAGCCTACTCTATTATGCACCCTATCTAGCATCTGAAAGACAGGCTTTGGCAATTTTTCTGGGCTCCAGGTACTTGGCCTAAAGTCTCCACCTTTCTGTGGCTTCTCAGTCACAAACGAACCCTCACATGGGACAACCTGCTCAAGCCTGGCTTCAGCGGCCCCTCTCAATGCCCAAACTGCAAGCAGGAAATGGAAACAACTCAACACCTCATGTTGACTTGTCAACTTGCTCATCAACTATGGGAAAAAATATGTTTCAGAAGTCAGCGCAGCAAACCAAAAGGGGACATCGTCCACATCATGCACCTCTGGCCCCAGCGACCTTATAATAGTCCCATCCTCAATTATCTCTGGCAGCTGATCCCTGGCCTCCTCTGTTGGTCTCTTTGGAAGGAACGAAACAGAAGAATCTTCAAACATCAAACAACTCCTTTGGATATCATATGGGACAACTTATACAATAATCTTCAAGAAACCATTGCCCTGCATCCATGGCAAGAAGAGGATCTCCCCAAACATCCGCAGGAAACAGCTATATGGCAAAACTGGCAGCTAAGGATTGCGATCTCACCTAACCGCTCCAAGCAAAAAACTTCAGGTTCCCCAATCCCCTGGACACCTCCACCTCCAGGCATATACAAGCTGAACTTTGATGGAGCCTCAAAAGGCAATCCAGGCCCAGCAGGCTTTTGGGGCATCCTCAGAAACTCTCAAGGGGACACTCTTGCCATTTACTATGGTTCGATAGGATGGGACACTAACAATTCTGCGGAGCTGGAAGGTCTCTGGCAAGGAATAATCCTTTCACATCTTTATAATATTTCGCCTATAATAGTGGAAGGAGACTCTCAGATTCTTATCACCATCGCCAATCAACTTCTTCAAGGCACCAGAACCACTAAAGTTGCCACTAGTTGGAGATTAGCCTCTCGGCTCGACACTCTCAGCCGATGGTTGGATAACAATCAAGCCATCTCCTTTGCTCACACCAAAAGAGAAGGCAATAAGGTGGCGGACTTCCTTGCCAATCTAGGAGTTGAAAGCGCAGACTCTCTCAATCATGGCCCTCTTCACATTATCCATGACAGGGACACACTTCAGAACTGCATCAATCTGGTGCAAAATGATCAAAACTCTCCGGATGCGGATGCTTGTTAGTCCCATGGGGACAACTGGTACGCGTGGTGACCATTTCCCAACGCCCATCGAGCGTGGTGGCCACATGGCTCTCCACGGAAAATTTAATTGCGCCTTCATTGCGCCTGCAACCTCATTCAATGCTCCACCGAGCCGGCGCCTCTATAGTTTTTTTTCGCCTGGTATGCGCATTATGGAAACCGTCTCTCTGCTTGACTCATTGTTCGACGAGCTCCTCGCCTCCCTCCGCGTCTGTATGGTGCCCTTGGCCGGTGCGTGCCCTGTCCACTGTGCTGAGCCAAGCGCTCGCACAGTCACAGGCCGGCGCTGCTCGTTATATAGTTGCATTGAGTTCTCACCTGGTGTTCACTACTCTAACAGTAAGTTTTGTTCTGGTGCGACCGCTGCCCCTCAGCCTGTTTCTAACCCGTCTGTCGCTCTGCATCTCGGTGGTCTGCCTCGGTTCATTCCCAGCTCTTCTGCTGCTACTATCCATATTCAGGAGTCTCCCGACGCCGAGCCTACCATGCCTCGACTCAGGCAGCGTATGACAGCCCGTAGAGGTGGCACTCGCGGTTGCTCAGCTGGGGAGCGCCCCTCTTCCAGCAGAACTGCCTCTGAGATTCCTTTTGATTTTGTTTATGGTCGGCCGCTTGCCTCCCTTCAGCATGAAGCCCCCCATTTCACCGCCTCTCACGCTCCTCTGCCCGCTCACAGGCCTTTCATCCGCCAGACCACTCAACGAGCGGAGCTGAGGTTTGATAGCACCTTCAACCGCCCTTCAATTACTGCCTATATCACCATTACTTTGCGTGAGGATGCCACTATCAGTTCTCCTTCTTGTAATGTCTCCACTCCCGCCTCTCCCGACCCCCACCCTACCTCTGTCGCGCCTTGCTCCACTTCGGCTGCTACTCCTCTTGAAGACCTGGCCAAGCCTGATGCTACAGCCAATTCCCCCCGTGGTCTCTCTCCCTTGCAGGTGGAAACTTCGGCGGTACAGGGCGCTATGGATCAGGGCGCGAAGGATGTTGATGCGGATGATCCTGAGGACTACTTCGGGTGCCCAATTGTGGAGGAACAGCCTTCTCCCATCACCTCCAGCTGACTCAGCAATGACTTGGAGCAGTATGGTCTTAGATCTTGCCTATTTTTGTAGCGATGATAGTTTTCTTCATTACATAGCAGCTCACTGGTTTTCGTTTATGATAGTGCTAGCTTTTTGTTACTGTGTCATTACAATCATAACTATTCCGCCGGTTTCCCTTCACAAGGGCGGTGAGACTATTTTTATAGAGCTGGTTTCCCTATATGGGCAGCTTCTTTTCAGAACTATGCTTGACTTTCAGGCCCAGTTTCAGGCTAACGCAGCTGAACTGAGGCAGTTTTGTATTATTACTTATACATAAATAGAATTAGCTCAATTTAGAAAAAAAAAACTTTACATTAATATATTTGGATCATCTAAAAAAAAATCGGCCAAACTCCGAAAATTTGGAGCGCGCCTAAACTACCTCCAGAATAACCACAACTGTTAACCACTGGCCATTGATTTTGGGCACACATGCTAACTTTGTGATCAAGTTGCATATTGGAGCGAAACTGTCGGCATTTTGTTAACAAACTAGATCATCTAAGTTTAACCGACGGTGGACACATGTATTAAATTTATAACCGCACATTTAAACACCAAGGGAACCATCGGGTGGATAAACCGTTTGAATTGAGCCATGTGACAAGGCTTGAGCGACAGAGGCTATTTAAACGCCAACGGTTAGGCTAAGCCCACGGTCTTGGGGTCTAAGCCATATGGGAGGGGTTGGCCCCTCTGCTCCCCCAACGCGGAAAATGTAAAACATTAAACACAATCATGAACCTTATGTGGTTAAGTCACATCATAGCACAGATGGTTAATGCATGGACCTGCGTGCAAGAGGTCCATGGTTCGACCCCCGACCGCTCCAACAAAGTTTTTTTTGACCATTCCTGGGCCACATGGTCGCCTCCGGGCCTGCCACGTGGCAGCGTCCAATTGGTCCGAATTAAAAAAACAATCAACCAATTGCCTAATGATACAATGCCACATGCCAGCCTCTAACTGGACCAAACAAAATATTTCGGGGAATATTCCCTGGAATATTATTTTTTTATTTTATTTTCCAAATCCAGTCAAAGTCCAAAAATTATAGTCTACTAGACTTTTCAAACTGCGATAACTTCTTCATACTGAGTCGGTTTTTCGAACTGTTCATGGCGCTGAAATCAGGAAGATGAGATCTATCTAGTCGCTCAGATTCAGCACACTTCCAAACACTTTGAATTTTGAGCTATCACTTACCTTGATCCAAATCGGATCACCTAAGCTTGGGTATATTCATTTGAATGTGGTTGTTGGAGGGGTGGAGGGGGAGTGGTGGTGGAAATGAGTTTGCAAGGTAAAGTGTCCACAAAAATTTCATGTCTTTATGTGGTTCTTATTAGCTAAGAAAGTACCTACTTGGTATTTTATGTAGAAACATCACAAGATCGGCCCTAGATGGTGCTCTTTATGCAAGTCGAGTGGTGATTCCATAGAATAAATTTTTGCATAATGCACATTTATTTTTTAGGTTTGGGATGCTTGAAACTCTTTTTTAGGCCATGATTTTTTCTAGCAAGGGCCTATCCTTAAAGTGAGGTGGAGGCTTTGGGTTCATAACATGGATACCAAATCCTTCAGAGTACCCCTCCTACTTAGATGTTGGGGAGTTTGGCTGACGTGGAATAAATATATTTTCTAGAATAATCTCTCCCTTGCGAGTAGAGTGGATTATGAGGGATTGGCTATTATGTCTCATTTTCTCCAATCCAAGGATGTTCCTTAGAATGGAATTTTTATTTGAGATGTGCCTGAGAGATCTCTCTCTTGGGGTTATTTTTATGGGGATAAGTAGGGGAAAGAACTAATATGTGGTGGATGGTTCATTTTACATTTATATGAGCATCAATATTTTCATGTCAATATGGGTTTATGGAGGGGATCAAACAATTTGGAATAAATATTTTCTTTTCATTCTTTATTTCCTTTTGCTGGAGAAAAAGGATGTGAACAACTTCAATTATTTGGTGATTCATTTGTAGTTATAAATTGGGTCAATCAAATTCAACAATGCCGCAATTTACTTATTTATCACATTTTGGAGGATTTATAAAGGATCAAGCACACTTTTGTTTATTTTTATTTGAACCACATTTACAGTGAGTGCAATAGGGAAGCAGATAAGGTTTCTAAGGAATGTCTATAAGTTGATCAGGGGTTGTATCTCATTGAAGAATTCTTGAATGATGAATTATTTTGGTTCTATCATGGACCCTACATGGAGGGCTACATTACTCAAGTTTAGTTTTATGTTTTGGTGACTCTTTTTATATTTTGTTATTTTTTATTTTACCTTCGTATGAAGCCTCATAGGTTGTACCTCAGATAGTTTATATGACTAATTATTTTTATTGTTTGATGTAACTGGGAATTATATGATCCATGAGGTCGGGACATGTAATTTTTGAATATTTTTGGACTATCATTCCAACAACTGAGATGATCTAGGAAGATCCTTGATGCCAATGGCGTCAACATAATTTTTTGGTTCCACTATCTTTGACTTAGATCACCACCTCTCATCACACAATTACACCATTAACACAAAAAATGGACCCCCCATCAATAATATTCATTAACATAAAATTTATGTACAAATGGGCCAGATTCACCATATGGCCATTCTCTACTCCTGACCACTCTATCACACGCTATAACATGCCTCATAGGCTTACATTCATTTATACAAGTAGATGTAAACAAATATTGGTTTCATATCCTAAACTAAATCCTACAATCTCTTTAGATCCCAAAAATCCTCCTAATATCTCTAATAACTTCTTGATTCTTGCTATTTGTTACATGACTCAACTATGTGGAGAATGTCTACATTATTTTTCTCCAACTCTTAAACGAACGTTTCCTTAAAAAATTTGTACATGTTGATGAGGAAATTTTCTCATCATTTCTTAACTAAGTATCTAAAATAAGATCTCTATTTCATTAATAAAATTAATTCCTATATATTATTTACAAATATTTGACTCGAAATAAATTAAGGAACCCACTCCCTTTAGTAAATATGGAAAGACCTCCTAGGTCTTGTTGTCGTGTAGAATGCTCCTGCATCAATATTTCAGAATATAGACTTGGATGTGTACATACAAAATGTAATTTTGTTTATAAATATGAATCAAATTACGGTTTTTTTCCCTAGAAAAAAAATAATGAATGTGAATTATATTTATCTAATTTAATATGGTTTACATACTATTCCATTTAGGCTACTTTTTGGGACTTTGAATTGTAATTTAATATTTAAATTATCATTGTTATCTTTCATAAAATTTGTTTTTTCTTCATAAGAAAAAAAACCATTATATTCATAAGGGATAAGTATACATATTTCTATCTAATAATTGATTGATCATGGATTTGTAACGAATATTTTCAAAAAAATAAAATTCATCAATACTAAATCAATCCTATAGATCTATATTCCAATTGTTATTTTTCAAATATAATTTATAGTTTCAAATAGAAAATTGTGGGCCTATGCACAATATAGCATATTCTATTCCATACAAACAATTGTGACATTAGTGATTTGGATCATTAATCATTGAAGAAAATCCGAAATGCAAGTCCATTGATTCATGTTCCTCTCCTTCCACAAACTCAATGATACTAAATGAAAAAATAGGAAGTTTTAGAGCTTCCTTAGAGAGATCATATGTTTTATTGTTGAGCTCCCTAAGCACATGGTTGAAGGATAGCCATTCAAAGGAGAGCATAACCTCTTGGATGTCCTAAAGAAGTGAATGTACAAACACATTTCCATCTTCAAATTTCTTGTTTTCCTAATCAATTACCAAATTTGATTCCCTGTCACTTGAAATTTTGCAATATTTTTAAGGGATCCAATAAAGATAAGTGTTCTTAATGTTATAAATTTTGTTTAGCTACTAGTCTCTGTAGATTGGAGCATATCGAATATGCATGAAGTGGAAATTATTAGGATATATAACTACATCGATCTTGTACATAGGTGGATGCCCCTCAGAAGCACCATCAAAGAAACCCATTTCTTTGAAGCATAGTCATCTTTCTCTTCTTCTACTACTTTTGGATCCACTCTGTATTCTTTACACAGATTTATAATCAAGGCAATTATAACTTCAACTAGGATGTCACTGTTATCACTCCGTAATTTCGACGCTGAAGAAAAACTGCAGAGGTAACATCAAACCGCTTTGGAATCCAGGACCTAACCTTCCTGGACTCATAGAGGGCTCTCTCTGTTAGATATATCTTTGTTTATAAGGGGCATTTTAGGCTAGCTATTAGTGCATAGGGGTTTGTTTAAATATTTCTGGTTGAGTTAGCAGAAGAGGGCCATTGGGCTATGGAGTCAAATAGGTGTAACTAGATTCAAATGGATGAATAACTGATATCAGGTGCAACTAGGAAAGCTAGTAATGTCAATGTATCTTTACAGCTTGTGAAATGGAAATGAGGAGGAGATTAAGGCTTGATGTGAATTCAGAGCAGACCATCTCTAAATTCTGCATTCAAGTCTCGGAGGAAAACATAAGTATTTTTTCAAGACTGAGCAGGGTACCCCATGGTCAATCCTACACAAAAATTTATATCCACAGTAAATAAAGAAAATGGTATGCAAAAATAGGAGAATGAAAAATTATGTGGGGAAAGCTCTTCACCAAAGATCATAACACAAGAATCTGGAAAATAGCATAATCTTTCATTCATCCTAAAGAGAGTGCTTACAACCAGATGAGTCTATTGCAATGGTTTTTTTTTTCCTTCTGGGCCTCCTTCATACTACTAATGCATGCAGTATTTATATAAAACTTAATTTGGTTACTCTATCTACTTCAGTGATCATCATTTATTACATTCAAGCAGAAATTTGGACAAGTGGAAACATGCAAGCAGTGAAAAGATAACACTGACAAGCAATGGTTGTATTTACTTTGACAATTTGATATTGATTGTGAAATGATCAGACTTCGACTTGTCTATTTCCGAAGAGGCAATGATGGCTCTGGAATCTTGGCTCTATCTTGGCACAAAATTGTTGCTGAGCAGAGTGTGCTAGCTGTAATGATGGCTATTTTGTCTTTAACTACCTTTGTCTCTCCTGCGTCAGTTATTGTTGCAGAGGAGCTTGGAAATGGAAAACCCACTGCCTTCCTCTTGAAACACATAGTAATGATTCAAAACCTTGGATAGGAATGGTGTGGAATGGCTATGTGAGGCCATGGTGGCAGGATTTTTCGCGGCGCAGCGGTGGCGGGTGTTGGTTGGCAGACGTGGAACAACAATCGTGGTTTTGTTTGAATAGAAAAACCATTTTTGAAGGGGGGTGAGGGCAGTAAGTGGTATCGGCGAAGGGGGGTGCAAAATAGAGGAGGTGCGACACGTAGCGGGGATGGTGGTAAGGGATACTACCCATTTCGGGAACCCCCTCGTGGTTAAAGTTTGAAGGCTGAGGGGGGGCCAAAATGAAATAAGAACGGTCGGATGCAGGGAGATGCGCGGGGAGGATGGTGAGGTGAGGGACCGTTAGCGAGGTATGAGTGGATGGTGGGGTCGGGTAAAGGTTAAAACTAGTGATGAGCGAAGGGTGATGAGTGGA
The DNA here is from genome assembly GCA_034641835.2 of Pinus albicaulis. Taxonomy (NCBI): domain Eukaryota; kingdom Viridiplantae; phylum Streptophyta; class Pinopsida; order Pinales; family Pinaceae; genus Pinus; species Pinus albicaulis. Next base: position 189,426,178 of record CM076578.1, on the reverse strand, counting down.
GGAGTGACATGGCAGGACGAAAGTAAGAGCCAAATTCACATCACAAATCACAAGGTATGAGCGGTGAAGGGTAAACTTCAAGATTTGCGATGTGCGATGGGAAAAAATGATGTGGCCAGGACAGAGATGGGGCCAATTAAATACCGCACATCGCAAAGTTTAAGGTCTGTTGTGAGGAGCGGGAGTTAAAGGCTAAACTTCGCAAAGTGCAATGTGCGACGAGAACAGGGGTGATGTGGCAGAAAGGAGATGGGGCCCATTATATTGCACATTGAAAAGTTTAAGGTTTATGTTATGAGCGGTGGATGTAAACATTAAAACTTGCGACATGTGATTTGCGACGAGCGGGAGGTGACGTAGCATGGAGGTGGGGCCACCCGCAGATCGCAATCGAGGGATTTTTGTGGTGGGAAAGCGGAGGGTAAGTGTTAAAACTTATGATGTGAGATTTGCGATGAGAAGGTAAATGGTCAAAATGATTAAGTGCAGAAAATTATTATATCACATATGTAATATATGATATATATATAAGGTTTGGATGTGGTGTGGGTAGAGCTACTATAAAGTCCTGAAAGCGTAGATATTGGATTCGAAAGGTTTTAATGGGATGTCGAGCACTGGAAGTCAGAATTTTGAAAAAAATGAAGGGTAAGAGAGGGTAAATGATATGAAATGAGGGAAAAAAGAAGAAGTTTTTCTCACTATTACGCTTTTCAGCAACACTTTCCTCCTTCACTGAACTAAAAGGAAGATTGATTCCTTTGAAGCTCTTGAAAGTCAGGATTTCCCTTCTTTTCCTGAAAATAAATGATAGCCATGGAATATTATTTTCAGTATGAAATACGTGATAAAAGAATCAGTCACCTTGTGATACTATGAATCACAGAACTCTAACAGTGACTCCAGCCGAGGATGGCAGCTCCTTAAAGAGTTTTCAAGAACACCGTAGACTAGTGGCCTGATCCATTAGGTTTATCCCAACTCTGTAACATGATCTGCTACAATATATGTGGCTGAAAAACCTTCAAGCTGAAATCAACACTCTCTGCAAACTGAAGTTTGGAACACACTTGATTTGAAAACTAAAAAGCAATCTAAAACTAATACTTGGAAAGATGCTCATAGTGTTGAGCTTATTTGCACACCTACTTAACATAATCTACTGATAATATTTTTGAATCAAGCAGTACAAAAATGCCAATGGAGCTAATAAAGTAGTTGCATTAACAAATGGATAACTTGACTGCTTGTTAGGAAAATCAGAAGTATAACTTGATTATCTGTCCACATAACCAAAGTTGTAATAAATAATGGAAACTACTGATGTATTTGATCCTTATAGAGAATATATGTTTGAAAACTTGAGCTAAAAATAATCTCCATATAATCTGTTATAGGATGGATAAAAGCATGATGTATGATATTTGCTTCTAGGCCTTCAATGACTAGTTGATCAGTTGTATCCTCAATACTAAACCTTGAAACCACATCTTCAGTTTGGTACTTGAAAGCACAATCATCCTCAATATGTAAGTCAAGAGGTAGTACAATTTCCTCTTGCTTTAGAGAAGGAATATTTTCCAAGAATTCTTTAGGGTCTCATAAATTGTATGACTAAATTTGAGAATTCACAAGTTCAATGTCATTTTCGTATCATTCAACAACTACCTCCAGAAAACATGTTTTAGCTTCAAGAATAAATTTGCTTGATTTCAAAATGAGAAAGACAGCCTCTAGAAAATAATCATCAAGCTGAAATTCTGATAATTAATTCCTGAATGCATTTAAATCTTCACGAGATAAAATATCTGCCACAAACCTTGTCATCTTGTTCAGTAGAAAATCTGGTCAACATGTTGTGGAGTCACCATGAATGATCAAAATTCGAGTTCCTTGAATCATGGAGTCGCCCGGTGAATAATTCATCCTTCTTGTGTCTTTTCACTGTCCACCATCAGTAATCAGATCTAAAATTTGATGTACTTTCTGAGGAAGATAAATTTCGTTGCCCAGTATGTTCACCAATATGTTATCACTCCGTAATTTCGAGGCTGAAGAAAAACTACAAAGGTAGCATCAAACATCTTTGGAATCCAGGACCTAGCCTTCCTGGACTCAGAGAGGGCTCTCTCTATTAGATATAGCTTTGTTTATAAGGGGAATTTTAGACTAGCTATTAGTGCATATGGGTTTGTTTAAAGATTTCTGGTTGAGGCAACAGAAGAGGGCCATTGGGCTATGGAGTCAAACAGGTGTAAATATATTCAAATAGATGAATAATTGATATCAGGTGCAACCAGGAAAGCTAGTCATGCCAATGGATATTTACAACTTGTGAAATGGAAAGGAAGAGGAGATTAAGGTTCAACGTGAATGCAGAGCAGACCTTCTTTGAATTATGCATTCAAGTCTCAGAGGAAAACGTAAGTAATGTTTCAAGACTGAGCAGGGTACCCCATGGTAAATCCTACACAAAAATTTCTATCCACAATAAATAAAGAAAACAGTATGAGAAAACAAGAGAATAACAAATTACATGGGGAAAGAACTTCACCAAAGATCATAACATAAGAATCTGGAAAACAACATAATCTTTCATTCATCCAAAAGAGAGTGCTTACAACTAGATGAGTCTATTACAATGGTTTTTTTTCCTTCTGGGGCTCCTTCGTACTACTAATGCATGCAGTATTTATACAAAACTTAAGTCGGTTACTCTATCTACTTCAGTGATCGTCATTTATTACATTCAAGCAGAAATTTGGACAAGTGGAAACATGCAGGCAATGAAAAGATAACACTTACAAGAGGTGGCTATATTTACTCTGACAGTCCGATATTGATTGTGAAATGATCAGAATTTGGCTTGTCTAATGTCGAACAGGCAATGAATGCTCTAACATCTTGGCTCTATCTGGTGCAAAATGGTTGTTGAGCAGAGTGTTTTGGTTGTAATGATGGCTATTATGTCTCTAACTGCCTATGTCTCTTCTGCGCCGATTATTGTTGCAGCAGAGCTTGGAAATGGAAAACCCACTTCCTTCCTCATGAAACACATAGTAATGATTCAAAACCTTGGATGAGAATGGTGTGGAACGGCTATGTGAGGCCATGGTGGCGGGAGTCATCATGGCACAGCGGTGGCAGGCATTGGTTGGTGGATGTGGAACAACGGTGGTGGTTTTTTTTTAACAGCAAAACCGTTTTCGTAGGGGGGGGTGAGGGCAGTAAGTGGTATCAAAGAAGAGGGGTGTGAATTAGCAGACGCGTGACTTGTAGTAGGGATGGTGGTAAGGGATACCGCCTGTTTCAGACCCCCCCCCCCCACAACCCCCCTCCGTGGTTAAATTTTGAAGGTTGAGGGGGGTACTGAAACGAAATAAGGACCGTCAGATGCAGGGAGATGTGCAGGGAGGATGGCGAGGGGAGGTACCATTAGTGAGGTATGAGTGGATGGTGGGGTCGGAGGTAAAGGTTAAAAATAGGGATGAACGAAGGGTGATGAGTGGAGGAGTGACATGGCATGATAGAAGTGGGAGCCAAACTCACATCACAAATCATAATCTATGAGCGGTGAATGGTAAAATTCAAGATTTGTGATGTGCGACGGGTGGAAATGACGTGACCATGAAGAATATGGGGCCCATTCAATACCACACATCGCAAAGTTTAATGTTTGTTGCAAGGAGCGGGAGTTAAAGGCTAAACTTCACGAAGTGCGATGTGCGATGGGAACAGGGGTGATGTGATAGGAAGGAGATGGGGCCCATTAATACTGCACATCACAAATTTTAAGGTTTATGTTATGAGCGGCAAAGGTAAACATTAAAACTTGCGACAAGCGGGAGGTGACGTGGCATGGAGGTGGGGCCGCCCGCAGATCGCAATTGAGGGGTTTTTATGGTGGGAAAGTGGAGGGTAAGTGTTAAAATTTACGATGTGCGATTTTCGATGAGAAGGTAAAGGGTAAAAATGGTTAAGTGTGGAAAATGATTATATCACATTTGTAATATATGATATATATATATAAGGTTTGGCTGTGGTGTGGGCAGAGCTACTATAAAGTCCCGAAAGCATAGATATTGGATTTTAATGGTTTTAACGGGATGTCAAGCATTGGAAGTCAGAATTTGGAAAAAAATGAAGGGTAATAGAGGGTAAATGATATGAAATGAGGGCAGAAAAAGAATTTTTTCTCACCATTACGCTTTTCAGCAACACTTTCCTCCTTCACTGAACTGAAAGGCAAGTTGATTCTTTTGAAGCTCTTGACAGTCAGGATTTCCCTTCTTTTCCTGAAGATAAATGATAGCCATGGAAAATTATTTTCAGTATGAAAGACCTGAGAAAATAATCAGTCACCTTGTGATACTATGAATCACAGGAGTCTAACAGTCTTGAAGTCCTAAAAACACTATAATTTCTTTCCACTAAATATCGAAGACTAGAATGCAAAAAAATTCTTCCAATTGAGCTACATATGCATCTCCACTCCATACCTGCATGCAATTGGCTATGTTCGACTGATTCAAATAGCTTGTGCACTGAGATCGACAACCACCTTTCTTGAGACCTACGTTGTTTATGGACAAGAAATAAAAACATGAGAAATGAGTTTTTAGAAGCCTTATACAAAGCGTGTTTATTTAAGTCTACTCACCCACTTTTCAAGAGATTGTCCCATTTAATGAGTTTTTTGTTTAGCACAAGCCATAGGGTGATTTTAATTTTTAATGGGGATATAGTTTCCATATTGAGCACCACTTCCACCTTGAATTTATTGTTAAAAAGTATTCAACATATGAGGAATAATCAAGTTTTGTTGTGAAATAACCATTACTTGGGTTCTTTTACCATGAAATGTTCATCATCAATATTGTATCTTAGTCTAATAAAATTGGAGACAAGAAGATTTAAAAATCTCTCGCATTTTTCCACATTAGGCCGAGAGAGCTCCAAAAAGATGAAATGCTTCCATCTTGTGTGACCCCACAATTGGGGAGATTAAGCCTTGGCACCAAAAAGAAAAGAAAAATCCAAATTTATGCAACTGGTTAAGAAGAGATTTAGAAAAACATAATTCATTTCTTTCCCCTACCTAGAGGTCTTCCCCCAACTTCACCTTCATTCTGTTTCCCATATGACACAATGTCCAAGAATCAATTAGCGGAAAATTTGAGACAAGGTATTCCCATACAATGGAGCCATTTTACGATTTTCTGAGTTCCCTAAACCATTCCTCATAGGACATAGAATTTATATACTTTGATTTCATGACTCTGGCCCAAAGACAAGTGTTGTGGACTAGTCACCAAAGACAACAAGCCACCAAACCTTTATTGAAATGGAAAATATTTTGGACCTCTCAACCTCCCATATTTTTCGAGGGTGGGGGGGGGGGGGGTTATCCCACTTAACTAAATGGGTTCCGGCTAAATTATGAGTGTCATACCATAAGAATTTGAAATTTACCTTGCTTATTTTAGATAAGATGTCTTTGGGAACATAATAAAATACCATACAATATGTCAGAATACTTTCAAGAATAACTTTAAAAGGGGTAAGCCTCTCCTACAAATAAAAGTCAATTAACCCAAAATAAAATTTTAATATCTTTTTATAATTATATAATTCTTTCTTTAACAAGAAAAATAATTTTTTAAACATACTTTATAAACAAAAAATATATAAAATAAAGAAACATTAATTTTGAATGTTAATATAGTTATATAAAAACATATCGATATATTTCTTTTTTAAATGTTTCAAAAATTTTACTCAGTTTAATATAAAATCACAATTTATTTATTAATTAAATTATAATTTTTTTTTCATAAATCTACATTTTTATATTGATATAAAATAATCACTTCACTCTTTTTTTTCCATAGAAAAAAATCAAACTTTTTATAAATATTTCATAAAAAGTTACATCGTAAATACCACAACATTCCATATGAGATCATCGCCCTAAAAAGAATAGGGGCAGGACAAAATGACGTCCACAAAAGAGCAAAAGAACCAAGGACATGCAACTGCACATGTGTCTCCTCCCAATAAAAATCAAGAAGGAGAGAACCAACATGATAGAAAGTGTCACATAGCAGCATAACATATCCAAAATAATCCAGAAGGGCCTCCAAGAATGGAGAAACACCCTACAAGAAAAAAGCCCCAAATAAATAAATTCACATGGGGAAGTATATGTCCAAAAGTATATAAATATATCTAAATAACAGTGTTATAGAGTTAAGTATTATTTTTTATACATAAAGCCTCCACGAGATATAACATGGCTGGAGGAAAAACAATTTATAAACAGCATAAGATATAGATAAGATAAACAACAGTCAGTATGGTCTGGTGTTCGACACAAAAATAACCATGCCATCTCTCTCCTCTATATTCCATGAGCCCGGATCAAGTTGTAGATCAATCTTAGACAGACTGTTAGCCTTCCTGTTGCATTCCCTATAAATATGGCATACAAAAATCAAAATGAAATGAGTTTTTAGAGCCTATATTTCTTCTAGAATTGGAAGTAATAAAATGTTTTGACATCTCTAAGAATTGTTAAACCATTTTATGACATTAATGAAATCCCAAAATATTTGTATCGAGTCAATGCCCAGATGTATAAAGTGTTTTAAGTTCAACAAAATTGTTCGTGCCTTCACCAAGACCCACCGACGTAACTAGCGAAGAGTTTTTATTTCTATGAATAATCATCCCAGCACCACATGTACCATTTTCCGCAGCCCCATAAAAGTATGCCCAAGGAAATGCATAATCAATGATTTAATTTTGAACCCTCTGTGGGTTTGTTGGGTTGTTGGACGAAGGTGAGGAGGAGATAATGGCAGCACATTCTAACGCCACATGATGAGGAAGTGTAGTTGTATCCTTAAAGACACTTTTGTTTTTGGCGAGCCAAATACCCCAAGAGACAATAAGGGGTGTGCATCTGAGAGCTTGTTCTTCACAATTTCCCACCAAATTTTCCATGCTTTGCTGCATTTTTCCCCTCTCTAAATAGCACCAGTATTGCATAGGGTCCGAGTGAGATCCCAGACCTTCCTGGAGAAAGGACAGGAGAGGAAAAGATGATCAATAGTTTCCTCAGATGCCTTGCAGAGTAAACACCATCCCAGGCCAATCAAGAATATGTTTTGTAGAATATCCCAGGTGGGGACTTTGTGCCTCAACATGCACCAGAAGAAAATTTGTTTTAGTCGAGCCTTGAACCACCATTCCAAATTCCCCCGCTCAATTGTTTTCATGATTTGTGTGTATCCTTATTTAGGGGAGTAGATGCCAGATTTGGAGTGAATCCAGCACAAGGAATATTTAGAATCTTCAAGGCGGGTTCCAGAATGCTCCAACTCCAAGATATAACCTTTCCATTCCTACTTGCACTAGTCTTCAAGTCCTAAGTCTTCTGCAGTTTTCCAAGCCTGTACCCAAATAGTAGTGCCTTCCGGAACACTAACCTGATTCGGAGTTTTAAACCCTCTAATATGTAGGGAGTCCATTATGCCTTCCAAAAGTAAATAATTGTTGTTGCAGCCCACCCAGGGATCTAGACCAATGCAGCACCTCTCACCATTACAAATTTTCCAGGCCAGCCCCTTTTCCACCAACCCAATCGATGACAACGTAGCCTTCCATATTGAGGAAATTCTTTATGTGGATTTTTTCGGAATTCAGATCCAGTCATCAACAGGGAGGGGGTCAATATATTTCCTCCTAACCACAGAGGTCCATAGGTTATTTGCAGTGAGGATTCTCCAACCCGATTTTTTCGCCAGAGAAATAGAAAATTTTCTAAGGTTTTTGATACCCCAACCATCCCATTCTTTAGGTTTAGCGATTTTTTCCCCAGCCACCCAAGGGTGGGTCTTCTTTTTACCTTTACCAGTCCATAAAAAATTGTTTAATATACTCTTTATCTTGTTGATAATTTCTATGGGAACCCAAGCCAGAGAAATCCAGTAAATTGGAATAGCCATAAGATTTTATAAGGACCAACCACCCAACCCTGGAGAGCCACTTATGACTCCAAATATTTATCATCTTTTCAACCTTGGACACCATCCAAAACCAGTCCCGCTTTTAGCAGGAGTCTGATTTGAGGGAGAACCCCAAGTATTTGATGCAAGAGCCAAAAGGGGATTGGATAAAAGGGAGGATATTGAAAATCCAAACCAGATCAGCCTCCTAAAATCCTTCATGAGTAAGGGTGGACTTTTGAAAGTTAATAGTCATACCAGTAGCCTTCATAAAAAGATCCAACATATTTTTCAGGCACTGGATCTCCTGTATGTTCCCATTGTAGAACAAAAGAATGTCATCAATGAACAGGAGATGATAAATGAATAGATTTGTAGCCACTTCAAACCCCCCAAAATCCCCGGCCCTCTTGGCCTGATGAAGCAACTGAATAAGGCCTTCCACCGCAAGGATAAATCGCATCGGGGAGAGAGGTAACCTTGTCTCAACCCTCTTTTGTTGAGGAAAAAAGGAGAGGTAGCCCCATTAATAAGCACAACAAAGGAAACATTTGTGATACATCTCATAATCCAGTTAATAAAATCAATGTGAAAACCTAGGTGCATAAATAGAAGACTTAGGTATAGGCAGTTGATACAATCATATGCCTTCGAGAGATCAATATTCACTATCATACATTTTTTCCAGGACAGTTTAATACTATGAAGAGTCTCCTGGGCCACACCAGTGGCTCCATGAATTTTCCTGCCATCCAGGAAACCATACTGTTCTTTAGAAATAGAGTTATATAAAATGGGTTTTAGCCTGTTTGCAATATTTTTGGAAGTGACTTTGTATATACAGATACAAAGAGAAATGGGTATAAAATCGTCGAAAGAGTTACGAGAGTCCTTATTTGGAATGAGGGCTAGAAAATTCATCTTAAGAGATTTGTGGATGTGACCACGGGATCTGGACTCTTCCACAACATTCGTGATGGTGTCCCCCTTCAGATCGAAGAAGTGTTGAAAGAATTCCACCATCCAGCCATCTGGGCCAGAACTTTTATCTTTTTGCATTATTTTAGAATATTTCAATTTACTTTTTCTCCATAGGAGCCAAAAGAAATTAATTTTCCTCCTCATCAGCATATCTAGGAAAGAGTTGAGCAACCCGGATGATTTCCCCAATCGAGACACCACCCTGGTCATCATAAAGGTTCTTGAAATATGATTTTACCAGATGAGAAAGGTATTTGAAAGATTTTTCCATGTCTCCGTCTGGGGAAGCAAGTTCCCATATGGTATTTGAGTTCTTTCACTCGTTGGCATAATTGTGAAAACAATTAGTGTTCTCGTCATCGGCCTTAAGCCAAATGGCTCTGATTTTTAGGCTCCATCTTTCTTCACTATCTCTCAGTAAAGCCCTTCTCCTGCTTTCTAGCTCTTTGACCCTACCTCTCGACTCTTCATCAAGGAAGCCCTCATCAACATTCCCATACAAATGTTCCAAAGAGTCAGAAATGTCCTGCATGTCTTTTGTATCTTTTTCTCCTTCTCTTTTTCCTAGCTTATGGTAACCTTCTTGATGTTTTTCAGATTGTTAATAATATCCAGGGCATATGAGCCACTCTCAGCCACATTGAAAAGTCTCCAAGTGTCAAGCACAATTTAGTGATAGTCCCCCTCTTTAAGCCATACCACATTGAATTTAAAGGGGGAAACTGGTTTTTTATGCAGACCCTTCAGCTCAAGAAGTAAAGGGGAGTGGTCTGATTCACCCCTGGTGCCAACCCATTGCCGAAAGATAGCAACCATACAATAAAAATCATCACTTAAGAGAAAACGATCCAACCTCCTAGCAATCCTGACCTCATCCACTCGATTTTTTCTCCATTTGGGGACATACTTGATCAAGTTTGAATCAATCAGGTTTCCATCCCACAATTTTTTGAGGAAATGGTCTGCAAGAGGGCCAGTCCTAGCATTCGGACCCCAGGCCTCTGATCTTCCCAGGGAGAAATTAATTCACCTCTGACAATCAGATTTATGCCTTCCATAAAGGATTTTTCAAATAGAGTATTCCATAAATCCACTCTGTCCACACAGAGACCATAAATATTGACTGCCATAAATATTGACTTTCTCCCCCTCATTATTTTAACTTTATGCATGGGGGGAGATCTTCCTAACCCACTGTGAACTTCCTTCTCCAACAATTTCTTATCTCTGGGTCTCAGATTATAGGGAGCATGATCTATAAAGAGTTTTGGAATAGTGTTAATAATGTTATCCATAGCCAAAGAGATATTACTAACATAGAGGGAATAATTTGAATCACGCCTGGAGGAACCAGACAGTCTCATACAATTTAAAAATAGATCAAAATAGTTTAAGTCAAGAGAAGAGGGGCAAGGGGCAGTACCCACTAAATTGGACATTGGATCAGCAGGGGCGGGCACTGTCTGCTCCTGATTGGGCTCGTGAACCGCATCCTTCATTTCCACTGCCTCTATAGGAGTCAAGGCATCCCTAGGAAAATATTTCTCCTGATGTGTGATATCCACCATAGGCTCCCCTCCCACTCTATCATCTACCACCTCCTATTGTGGGGCCTCAAATCTAATTTGGGGTCCATGGGTAGCCCCACTTTTATGTTTCCTACTTTTGTTAAAGTCTAGAGGGCAGTCCCGTGTCAGGTGTCCCAACTTATGACATCTATGGCATCTATAAGGCAGATGTTTGTAGTCTATCATTTTTTCGATTGTGTGTCCATCCGTGTTAAGCATAATCTTTGGAATCATTCCTTCTCTCGGAGCCAGTTTCACCAAAATGCGACCAGTATTCCTGGAGCGGGTTTCCATAAATGACATATCTGCCTCTAGAAAATTCCCCAAACTGTCTTCGATAGACCAAAAAATCTCCATAGTCCAGAAATGCAGGGGGCGTGCAGGGAGTCTGACCCCAACAGTTGTCTCATCCACCTGTTCCCTATTAGCATCAAATAGAGGTTTCCACTTCTTAAATAGTATTGGGGAAATTTTGAAACCCCATTGTCTTTTAGGACCATTCCAGGGTCTCTGGGTTCTTGAAATTTACCATAAACCAACCTTTTGAAAAGGTTATAACCTCCATATCCCTGTCCGGAGCTTCAGTCCAACTTTTCTTAATCCATTCCAAAATTTATTCCGTGGGGAAGAAATTTCCTCTAGCTCCGCCTACCAAGATAGATTTAGAGGCAACCATCACCCTGTCAAAATGGAGATCAAACTCGAAGACCAAATTTGGGCATTCAGAGCTTTCCTTGATAACTTTCTCCTTCTTGCACTTCACCCCAGCCTAACCATCAACTTTAACCAAAAACTTTAAGGATTTGGAGTGTACTCCCGAGGCCTCCCTCTGTTTGGTGCTGACAGATGGGTTTTTATCCCCACCTAGAAAAACGTCTTCCCCTTCTGGTCTCAAGAGAGGTTCCAAAAAACCAGAAGAAGGGTCCCCAATACCTCCTAGACAGTCCCTATCCTTCCAGAGATACCTCAAGGAAATGAAAATACTAAACAGTAACGGTTACAACCTTCAAGGTGGAAATAACACTAAGAAACAATGATGAAAACACAGTTCAATAACCTCCCAACGTAGAAAGACATAGCCCCCTCACAAAAACCATAGCCTGGTAACTTCCGACACCCAACAGAATAGGAAGTCATAACCAACTTACAAAGATATGATAGTAAAATGAGGATAAGTGGACTTACTTTCACTCAAAATAATACAGATAAAGAGGGATTTCTGACCCACGTAACCACACCGACCTGGTAACTCGAAGAGCATTGTAACAAGAAAACTTCACCACGATGAAAAGTGTTCACGAGCTTCCCCTGAGAGTAAAATAGGACCACATCAAAATGGAAACCGCGTGAAACAAAACCACAGAGAGACCACCCATGTGCCAAAGTCGAAACCCGAGGTTTGAAAGGTAAGAAAAATCAAGTGGAGATCTTAGCCCTTATTCCGATAGCATCTGGATAGCATAACGGCTATACACCCATCCCCATGCAACAAGTCATCTATTTTCACTCGGTTGCGCCTCATCATCCACTAATGGTGGGAAAACATGGTTCCCTCATGCTAGAAACCAAAGGTTCTGCCATTGCAAGTGCCTCCTTCGCCACCCAACTAGGATTTAGTTGCAGAGGTCCCCTCACTCCATCCATCCCCTAAACTCATTTATATTGAATCATTACTTCACACTTAAAAATAATAACAAATATATAAATATTCGATTTAATATTAACATAATTACAAATTAGTACTTGATAATAATAATAATCATTATTATTCCAAAGAAAAGTTGCACACTTTTTATTCCATTGAAACCAAAGTATACATATTAATGTTCAATTGCATCCTCCTAGATATGTCTTCCCAACCAAAACAAAGGCAATCAAATATAAAAATAGACAAGATCCCAACGATTACAATAGGTTCAATTCAGAAAAATTTTGTAGGCAATCATCCTGAGAACATCAACATTTTTTTTTTGGTTATTAATAAATGTCCAACAGATTGGAGTAAAACTTCCTTTGATCTTCTATCCACACCAATGTTGTGTTCCCTGTGGATATGTGCTACCTCAAGCTCCTAAAAAATTCCTAAGAATTCTTTGTTGCCAAGGATTTAAGGCCAAACTATGTAATGTGTTGATTCCCAACAACCAATCAATAACCACCCGAGAATGACCAAATATTTGTAGGCACTTCACATTCCTAGATATTGGAAAATTGAGGACTAGTGAAAGCCCAATTACTTATGCTTTATTATCAGATCTGGGCCCTAGCCCCAAGCTAAGAAGGAAAAAATGATAGTTATTTAGGTGAAATGCTACTCCCACTCTACAAAAATACCTAACATAACTCTTAACTAAATAAATAAAAATAAATAAATAAAACCAAAACTTCAAAGTATTTTATTTAAATGATAAAAATATAATTAATAATTAAAAAATAAAAATCATTAAACCATTTTTTTAATAAATCTCTAATGTCTCATATATAAATAAAACTCTAATTGATGTCAAGGTATATTAATATGATTTTTTTAATAATATTTTATTATTTTACGGAGTCGCACTCCATTCATAATAATTTATTTAAGAACCATTTTGTATATATAAATCAAGAAATTTAACAAAATAATTATATATATATATATATAGTGAAATTGGGTGTTGGTGAATTCTCAAAACATGATGGGATGGTCAATTAGACACATTAATTAATATTTATGTAGTCTAACTAATAGATGTAATGACCATTTTCAAAGTCTATTTTCTAGTTAATTTTAACCAAAATCTAACATGGGTTTTTAAAGAGATCAGTTTAAGTCATTTAATTTGAAGAATTTGAGTGCCCCAAGGGTTTTTCATGGTGTTGAATCCATTTATGCACTAAAAAATGCATTTTAAACAACAAAAAATCATAGTCTTCTTTGAAATGGTATCGACGAATTCCGATGAAAAGGACCATTTAGTCCATAAGTTAGACTTCATCATTAATATTTATATTTTTAATAATATGTTGAGAGTACTTTACTTAACATCAATAATGTTATAAATGTTGTTACATCAAACTATGTTTTAAGAAAGGAAAACTATATCGGACAACCAATTGGTTGAGGGAATATCTCAACCATACTCCAATCTAGGAGGTTAACTAGTTGGAGAGAATATCTCAACCAACTAGGCCTCAACAACCTCCTAAATAATAGGAATGGACTTCTAGAATTAATGAGCGCACCAAAGACAAGTAGGGTTTATATTATTTAGAACTCCCCCTTAATGGCTACTTGTCTAAATCTCGATCAACAAAGTCTATCTATGGTTCAACCTGGTATTTAAAGCCTTTATAAAAAAAAATTGATGTCCATATAAGGAACAATCATCCACCGGAATACATGAGTACTTAATCGCTGCAATTCTTGATTTACTAAGATGTCCTTCATATACATGGTTCATCCAACCATCATATCTGCATACTTGTACCTTTAACTTCCCCATTCACCATCATCATCCTGGGTTTTCTCAGATTACCAGTAACCATGCTCTAGGTTTTGTTCGCTGACCCTCAACCAAGCTCTAGGTTTTTTCTGTTGACCCTTAACCACTCTCTTGTTTTTCTCCATTAACCCTCAACCATGGTATAGGAACCTTTGTCCACTTCCCTCTCATAAGTGGTTTCTGGAGTATTGCAAACCTGCACTACGAAGTGGTTTCTAGCTTACCACAAACTTTCACTTACAAGGTGCTTTTAAGATTACCACGAACTACATGAGGATATACGGGTCTCATCAAGCTTACATCACAATTTTCTTAGGTACAAAACACACTTAAATTCATGGAGTTACTAGGTACATACCTTATCTAGAACCACTACATTAACTTAAAACATAATATATAGGCTTGCTACAAATGATGTGTGACTCACATAACAATATAATCATGAGTATAATATTATTCTACACACACACACAAATGTTACCTTTGTTGTTTCCCATAATCATCTAACCTTTTTTGCTACTCCAACCATTATCCTCTACTATGTTTGTCACAAGCAATGGCATCTATCTTCTTTCTCTGCAATTGTTCACATCCTCCACATCTTTGCATTTAGCATGTTTAGTGTCACTATCGAACCATTATCTTGGATTTCCATTTTCACATGGGTGTGATTTGTTAAATTAGTCAATTCTAACAAAATCACTACACATTGTATTGAGTTGGCTAAACTCAATAAAATTATCTTCAATAAAACCAAAACACGCCTTAACTTCATTAACAAGTCGAACCAATCACTTCATAAATCACTCATGAAATTATGAGCTTGATTTTACCAAAACCATTAAATAGGTTACCATGGAAATATCTTGTTGGATAAAAAATAATACTAGCCCTTATATACTTAATTATGGTTACCACACTTGATAAAATTTATATTTTTGTTATAAATTGTGTATTGTATACCCATGAAAAAGTGTAGACCAATTGATTTGTGTGGGATTTAGTCCTTAACATGTCATAGATTCAAATATCATAAATAAGTTGAAAATGAAAACCATATTTGTAGGAGTTACCTGAAATTCAACTCCACTCTCAATGCTAATGCACTAAACCTGTACTCCTCTTCGCTTGTCCAAAAAATCAGATCGGGTTGATCATTTTCTGCTCCTTCTACACATTTATGTGGTTTCATGTATCTCGACAAGTCTAGAAATTCTCCCATGTGGAAAGAGGTCAAACCAATAATATTTTCATTGGGATTCCCTCGCAGCTTTGAATGACAGTCGAATTTCCATCTCCTCAACTTTTCCATGTGTATGTTGTCTCTCTTGGTTTTTCTTCACACATGTTTCTCCCTGTGAGGCAATACCCAACTTTCTAGGTATTGCCTCACAAGGAGAAACAAATTCTTGGGCATCATATTTAAAGAATCTCAGCATTCCAGTGTCGTAGCCCAGAGTGGGAACTGTGATGGGTTCAATACCCAATTAGAGTTCCATGAATTAGGAGTTGAGCCATTACTGATCACAACCAATTACAATGACTTCTAAGCCAATTTAATGAGAATTTTTTAATCAAAATAGATCTATCTGATCAATCTACGATTAACATGAGCTTCAAACGTAATGTAAGCAGCTTTTCACAACAGTTTTTGACAAGCCATTACATCTTTGTATGCCAACAATTCACAAGATATCTCAATGTATAACTTGCAATCCTTACATCAAACAGGGATGCACCTCCTACGTAGCAGCCACATTAGTGATGGACAAACATTCATGGAAAAATCACTTTTACTTAACACAAATGTATACTTTTGTGGGTCCCTAGGATGTGGTCTAACTATTAGGTGGGGAGGTTTGGTCTCACGGGTTTCCAATCTCGGGCAAGACTATATATGCCTACGAGTTGCCTATAATTTGCTCCAACGCAACTCTTGTGAAAAAATAAAGTACACTCTCTCATCTATATATAATAAGTTGAAAGCACTCTACATTAACATCAATAATGTCACAAATATTAACACATCAAACTAGGTCTTAAGAAAGGAAAACAATCTTGAATTGCAGTTAATTGGTTGAAAGAATATCTCGATCATACTCCAATCCAATATGCTAACTAGTTGGAGAGAATCTCTCATCCAACTAGGCCTTGATAACCTCTTAAACGATAAGAATATACCCCTCCTCACAAAGACTAGAACTCTACAATAATGACCAATAAACTCAATAATTAAATATATGGTCATACTTATAAGACAAGTAGGAGTTATACTCCAACATTTAATTCATGAGTTTCAGAGTGAAATTGGGTATTGCCTACTTCCCAAAATATCATAGGATGAAAGAGTTTGTCACCTATAAGATAGTAAGTGGGTTAAACATGAAAAATAAATTTTCACATTATTTATTCTATTTTTCAAAATATTTATCACACTACCAACCTTCTTCACCTTTTTAAGTTAACAAAACTATAGTGATCTTGCCTTCTTTCTTTCTCTTATTTCTTAGCATAGAAATTGTTAAAAAATTCTGATTAACCTCTTACCTTCTTAAAATACTACAAACCATATAAATTTTAATAAACATTAATCATTATCATTATTTATAATAATATTTTAATAAAAATATTAATTATTTTTTAATAATAATAATAATAAATTAAATTAAATATTATTTTTAATCATTCTTCATGGTGGTTTTTAATTTTTTCAACCACTACCAAAAATGATGTAGAGATGCTTTATATATATGGATATAATAAAATAAATTAACAATTAAATATTATTCTTAATCATTCTCCGGTAGGGTGGTTTTTAATATTTTTTAACCTGATGTCAGATATACTTTCAAAAGAACATAAATAGTTTTAATGGTCTACTTCAAATGCTTAACTTGAAGGTAGTTGGACGCAATCATCCCAATTATTTTTGACAAAGTAATAATGACCTTATTGGGTTTTCATGTTTATGTTTTATTTAATTAAAATTTTAATATTTAGATTAAAAAATAAAAATAAAATTATTTTTAGTTTTTTTTTATTGAATATGTAAAATTTATTTTAGATGTATGTGTATAGGCAAATAATACATGTATACAAAATATTTTATTGAGTTGAGAGGTTCATTCTACAATCTAGTATGATGGTGATGTATAAGTTTGCTTGTCTATATGTGCTCAAAAAAAAAAAAACTATTCTCCAAATAGAAAAGTAATGTTGCCTATAAAATAAAAAATAAAAAAATAAAACTAATATATTATAGATATTTAGTTAGTTGTTTCATATGATGTAATATTATTTCATGTAAAGAAATTAGAAGTAGAAAAAATGTTGAGTAAGATGTTTAAGACTTATATTTTTCAAAATAATTTCAATAGAGAATTTAAATATATTATCTGAAGATCTATATTAACTAATTTATGTCGATATCAATTTATTTATACATTGTATTTTACATTCTAAAAAAATAAAAAATATCCTTTTAGACTCATGTTAGATACAGAATTAAATAAATATAGATTAATTCTTTAACCAATATAAAATTTCACACTTATCTTTTATCCCTCTACGAATGTAAGATTGCACATGTTCATAGGGAAATGACATATGTTATGGACGCAAACCCTTCATTGTCATACAATTAAACAATAAGTATTTTCCATTAAATCTAAAAATGGAATCTAAATATGTAAATTCATATCTAAATTCTTTAAAAAAAACCCCTTATATAATGAATATATAATAAAAATAAAATTTAAGGAAAAAAATAATATTTTAGTTTAATTATAAATAAAATAATAATTTTTTAAGTAAAAAATATTGTATTATAATTATGGTATAAAAATTACAAATATCTTCTCAAAAATGATCGCAACCTAGCTTGGAGTGTCGTGCAACTACCCTCCCTCGCCCCTACTCACTGCCTTCGCCTCTGGCCTCATGGCCCCTCCGAAGTCCATCTCGAAGGAGGCTTCATGCCACGGCCTTCTCAGCCCTCATCGCTTCCTTGGATCCCCCTCGACATGGACCTACGATCTCAAAATTCTTAAAGAAGTTGGACAGAATTCAGGAAGTCACTCTGCCCCCAACAATTCCTCGAATGGACGCTCTCTCCCTCGTAGAGAAAGGGCATATAGGACAATTTACAGGCATATGGCCATCACCCAAGACTGTGTAAAAATGGGTTGAACGCAACTGGATGGACAAAACGCAAGGGAAAATCTCCATTATATTTTGTGGAAGAGGTTTCTTTACCTTCCATTTTGAAACAAAGGAGGATAAAGATCTGATCTTTAGGAATGGGCCATACTTTATGGATACCATGGGGCTCTATATGAACAAATGGACCCCATATTTTGACCCAAAGCTAGATGTTCCAAATGTGGTCCCTGTATGGGGTCGGCTCCCCCATCTTCCTCTGCATCGCTGGGGGGACGATTTTGTAAGAGCGGTCGAAAATGCAGTCGGAAAGTTCATAGACAGAAGCCAACCGAAGGACAACATGCAAGCATGCGCTAGGATCTGTGTTGAGGTAGATCTTGGAAAAGGTCTCTCGTAGGCGATTAAGCTAAAGGTAGACAACATGACGCATATCCAATAGTTGTATTATGAAAAATTTCCCTTCAAATGCAAGGTATGCCACGAATATGGTAATTTTGCAAATAGATGTCCAAAAACGATTGAGATTGCGAATTCTGACAATTCTAAACCCCAGTGGGAAGTCATCAAAAAAAAAAAATCCTCCTCTAACTCTAAAATCGTTGCTCCCTCGACATCCCATCCTTCCTCCATGCCAATTGGTCATAGTAACCCTTCCCCTCATGATCATCCTTTGATCCCCTATTAGCCTCCTCCTGAACCTTCTTCGATCTCCTCTAATCCCTTCACTGCTTTGTCCTCTCTAGTAGAAGACCCCCCCTCTCCTCTCCTCCTCCCCTTCCCATTCTGATTTCATTCCCCCATCTTCCCCTTCCAAATCTGGCCCACTCCCATCTTCATTTGAACCTTCCTTCACTCGAGTCATCACCAGAAATGCAGCAAAAGACCCCAGGCCTATCTTGGAAATAACTAAAAAATCTGGACCGAGCGGGAAAACCACCAAACACCATAGGGAAGAGGTAGCCCAGAAGGATATAGCTTTGGGAACACAACAACCAATAGATAATTTTAATGGAGGGCATACCAACA
This sequence comes from Pinus albicaulis, assembly GCA_034641835.2. Taxonomy (NCBI): domain Eukaryota; kingdom Viridiplantae; phylum Streptophyta; class Pinopsida; order Pinales; family Pinaceae; genus Pinus; species Pinus albicaulis. The sequence goes on along the minus strand of CM076578.1, from coordinate 189,406,948 downwards.
AAGAACCTAGTCAGTAGGCCACAAGAGGGAAGTCTGGGTCCTTACCCTCAAACCTTAAGTAATGAAATCTCTCCCATGGAATTTTAGGGGATTAGGGAACCCCTCTAAAATTGATGCCCTAAAATATCTCATCAATCAAGAACATCTAGACACCATTCTCCTTCAACAAACCAAACAGGAAGAAAATGATATGGAAGCAATCATAAACAAACACAAAAACTACACTGGTATAGCGGTAGGATCGAGAGGTGCATATGGAGGAATAGCTATAAGCTAGAATAAAAGTACATGGCATCAGAAATCAAGCTTAAATAACCATCATTGGATAAAGGTCAAGTTTCACAATGAGAAAAGAGACATCTTGATAACATTTTATAACATTTATGTCCCCAACCACTACCGTGACAAAGAAGTGTGTTGGAAATCTCTCCAAACTGATATGGAAGACGAAGGCGGCAACAATTTTATCATTGGAGGTAATATGAATTTGGTTATGCATCCAAAGGAGAAAATATGGGGTGTTTTTTCTCCTGATCCCTCAAGATATCATTTGGAGTGGATTATGAGAGACCAAGATTTGGTGGACATCACTCCCAGGAACCGCAACTTCACATGGAACAATCGCAGGCTTGGTCCAGGCAACATCATGGAAAGATTGGATTGTTTTATTGTGGCAGTATCTCTCATCTCTCTCTTAAGCGTAGCCACCTCCACTATCTTGCCATGCTCAGCCTTGGACCACTACCCTGTCACTTTGTTCATTGGAGAGAAATCTAACCTCGGGCCCCTCCATTTCTGTTTCAACCCGCCTTGGTGCGATTTTCAGGATGCTAGAAAAATCATGGAAGGCATATGGCGAACACAGGTAGTTGGATATCCCCTGTACATATGGGAGATGAAATTAAAACTCATCCACACAACTCTCAAAGACTGGGCTAAAGAACACTACAGAGAACCGGAACTAGCCAAACAAGACATGAAATAGAGGTTAGAATAAGTCCAAAGTGACATAGAGGAGCATGGTATCACCAAGGAGAAGCAAGACCATGAAAAGGAATTGTATTGGGAAATGTACAATTCGAATAGAAAGGAGGAAGAAAAATGGAGGATTAAATCTAGGAGTCTCTAGCTTCAAAATCGGGACAAGAATACTTCATTCTTCCATAAGAAATCAAAAGTTGGAATCTTTAAAAACACCATATCAACCATAAAATATGATGAGGGTAACACCATAAAAGAGAAAGTTGAGATCAAATTTGCAGCGCATCAACACTACAAAATCCTTCTAACATAGAATGTGGGGATTGAGGATTATGAATACCTTCTGCAGCACACCCCAACCATGATCACCGAATAAATCAATGCTACCTTATCCAAGGAAATTGGTGAAGATGATATTATCAAAGCAATCTAGACTCTTCATCCAGAAAAAGGCCCAGGGCATGATGCATTCTCCATCAGCTTCTATCGGACCTTCTGGAAGATAATCAAAAGATACCTCATAAAAATGATCCATTGGAGCCAAAGGAAAAATAAGATAAGTGGATACACAAGCTCGACCTATCTTGCCCTTATCCCTAAAGAAGCTCGCCCTTCCACCTTCTCCAGATTATGACCAATATCCCTTTGCAACTCTTCCTACAAAATCATCACTAAAATCCTGGCCACCCATATCAAAACCTTTCTCCCCAGTCTTATCTCATAAAATCAAGGAGGTTTCTTAGCCAACCGGAAAATCTCACACTCCATTCTATTGGTTCAATAATCTTTTCACTCCAATATGAGCAGAATGGAAAAGTGTTTTTTTCTTAAGCTAGACCTTGCCAATTTCTTTGATAGGGTAAGGCACTCTTTTCTCTACTCTGTCCTAAGTAAAATGGGCTTCAATGAATAATTCATCTCTCTTATCCAGGCTTGCATTTATCACCCTTGGATCTCCCCCCTTATCAATGGGAGGTCGGGCCCTTTCTTCCAATCTTCTAAAGGGCTCATGAAAGGATTCCTTCTATCCCCTTTCCTCTTCATCCTCATCGTTGAATCCTTTAGTAGAGACCTAGACTACAATCGCAGAGTGGGCTTAATCACAGGTATCAAATTTTGCAATGGGACCAAGAACATGAACCATTCCCAGTTTGCTGATGATACATTAATGATGGGAGGAGAAACTAGCATAGTAGCTAGAATATTCAAAACCTTGTTCGACAAATTTATGCAATATTCAGGAGGCCAAATCAATTATCTTAAAATTTTCATATGCGGCTGGAATGCAACTCAAAACACCATCCACAACATTGCCCAAATATTTGGGGTCCTGTATAAATGGAACTGGAATCATTTCAATTATCTTGGGATGTCTGTCAGCTATGGTCCTCTGAAGATTGAGGTTTCGAATATTACCCTCGATAAGATGAAGAGGAAAATTATCCAATGGGGAGCCACTTGGCTCAATATGGTAGGGCGCTTGATCCTAATAAAAGTTGTTCTTTGTGCCCTTCCCTTATATCAATTCTCCCTTTTACAAGCCCCAATTAGCATACAAAATAAAATGGAGAAAATCCTCATAGATTTTTTATGGCAAGGAGGCAAGCAAGAAAAAATAAAGTTCAACTTGGTAAAATGGAGACAAGTTAATTATAAGTATGAGAATGGAGGTTTAGCCATTCGCATCCCTTAGCTAATAAATCTGTATTTTGGAGGAAAAATTGTATGGAGACTCATTACAGGACATTAGTTTGGAGTGAAAATACTTCTGAGGCCCAAGAAAGCATGCCTTGGACCAACCTATTCCCAACAGGCCATCCTCTTGCATTTGGTCTCTTTGCAAGAAAGCTATTCCCTTTCTCTGCGATCACACCTCCAAGGCCCCTCTCGGGAATCATAGCAATGATATTTGGAAATACAAGATCATGGGTAAGACACCTCTTGCAACTGATCCAAGACACCTTCACATTAAACTTCATCTCAGGGGACTTGGCATTAACTTTCTAAACCAAATCTCGTGTTGGGAAGAAAATAGTAATCATTGGGATGGCTGGTTATTCCCAAACCTCCCCCCTCATGTTCACAATGACAGAACAACACTTGCAAGCATGCTCAATGGTGTTGCCTTTTGTAAGGGGCGAAGAAGACAACTTCAGATGGGATCCCACTAGATCCCCCTATTCCATCAAAGTGGGATATGAGACCCTCCTTGGTGAAACATACCCCTCCCCTCTGTGGTCTGCCTGGAAGCAAGAATGGAAGTTTGAGGCCCTACCCAAAATAAAAATCTTTACTTGGATCTTAGCAAAGGGGAATATCTTGACCGCTAATAATCTGAAAAAGAAAGGAACTCAGGGAGCCGCTAGATGCCTTCTATGCAACCATTAGGGGAATTTTGAGGTCTAAAATGGGCCTCATAAGAAAAATGTACAACAAAAATAAACTTTATAACAACCAATAGGATTCAAGATGATGATGTCAAACATGGGGGATGATTCACCATTTTTTAAATAAAAGGGTAAAAATATTAAAAAATAATAAAATAATAAAACTACTTTTTCAACTCGTATTTTCAACTTATCTCCCAAAATTTTTACTCAAATTTCGAGTGGGAGTACTCATTGGACGCGAAATTTAATTCCTCATTCAAGGAGTACCCATGTTGCATACTTTCAATGAACTCTACTACACAAAAAATTAGAAATACATAAAAAATGTGATTGTAATCACGTTTTTTTTATGTATTTCTCATTTTTCGTGTAGTAGGACCCATCAAAAGTATGCAACATGGGTACTCTTTGGATGGGGAATTAAATTTCACATCCAATGAGTACTCCCGCTTGAAATTTGAGTAAAAATTTTGGGAGATAAGTTGAAAATATGAGTTGAAAAAGTAGTTTTTCCATTTTTCCCTCTAAAATTTGATGATGTCATCAAATCTTATTTGATTTTTTCCACTATTATTTTATAATTTCCTTAGGAGGCCCATTTTAGACCTCAAAATTCCCCTAATGATTGCTGAGGAATCTATTCAGCACCTTTTTGTTTCTTGTTCTTTCGCCCAAAATTTTTGGATCCATCTCTCTTCCCCTCTTTCGATGGAGATCGACTCAATTGCCACAGTTTTAAATTATGTAGCATAGTGGAAAAAGAATTACCCCTATACGAAAAAGGGAAATAACATCGTCAAAATAATCTGGGAAACTTTGCCTAATGTCCTCCTTTGGAACATATGGCTCATGAGGAACAAAGTCATCTTCTGTGATCAAAATCCATGTGTGAGAAAGGTGCAGAGTAAGACATGGAGCCTTATTGTTGAGACCATTATGGCCAAGAACAACATCTATTTCAACATAAATGACATGCAAGTTGTGGAAAGACAAATATTCAAATGTGTGCTAAATCACCTCCCGAGACACTATACACCCATTGTAAGGCAGCCCGTTCATAATGAGCAGTGGAAGGTTAGATTAAAAGAGAAGGAATTTTTAGAATGGCTTGATGGTTCGTGTCGACCCAATTTTTTCTTTGATGGCGCCTCAAAATCAAACCTTGGCGCAACTGGAGAAGGTGGTCTCATCATGGATCAACAGGGCAATCACATTGCCTCTTTTTAATGGGGACTGGGGCAGATGAAAAACAACAAGGAAAAAGCATATGCCTTGATGCAAGGGCTACAATTAATCAAGAAGCTCAAAATAAAAAATGTTATGGTCTTCGGAGATTCCTCCATTGTCATCCGAGTGATGTTGAATTCCTCAACATCCCCCAACACTGACCTCAACAAACTCATAATCAGGAATCACAGCCTGGCTCAAGACATTAGGGATCTTTCATTTTACCACATCCTCAGAGAAAATAATAAAAAAGTGGACTCTTTGGCCAACTCAGCTTGTTCCAAACCCACTGGTCAACTACTCTCCCAAGGAATCACACTCCTCACCCCTATCCCTTGATCCTCCCCATGGATATCCTTGATATTATGATCTTCTTCCGCATCTGTACCTCCACAAATTTATCCCTGCACTATACCATGCCCATACCTACCCCTTGTCCTTTCCCATGATCTTGTCTCCCTTCCCACTCGTATTCTCTCCTCCCTTACCGTGCTTCCCACCTCTCCCCCCTCTATTTGTTTTCCTCCCCTCTCATCTATTGCTCGCATCCTCCTCTCTTCACTTGGTGTAGCATCTCGCTCCACCTTTCGAGCTACCCTTCGGCACTCTCTCCCCTCCCCTCTTAGTGTTACTATGTCCTCTGTCTGCTTGGATTTTTTTCCACATTGCAGAGTTCGTCCCTCCCAACATCTACGACCCCCTTCTCATCTGACCTCCCCTCTGTTGTACCCATGTCCCTCCCATCCCCCCGCTCTTGCTGCCTCACTTTTCTCCTCTTGCCTTCCATCCAATATGAGAAGCGAAGATTTCCTCCACTGATTTTATATGCAAGCATAAATGGAGTTGATCAAGGGGCAGCTCAAGATCACTCAGGAGAAGCACACTGCCAATGTTAACTTCCTCTTATATCAGGCTCAATCCTTCTCAAAATAGTTAAGAGATTCCAACAACCACTGCGCACACATATTAGAAGCTCTAGAAAGCCTTCGCTATCTGATGGCAAAAAGAGGAGCCCCAAGCACTAGCTCCAGCAATGAAAACAACACTAATCTGGATGGCAACCTTAGTACTACAGACAACAACAACGGGAAGCAAAACAAGAGGAACCAACTCTTCAACACCATAGCATGTTCATGGACTGCCATACTCTTATGTTTCATGTCTTTTAAATTTACTGTTATGTTTTTTTAGTTTGTCAGAATCTATAAAAGCACAGGTTTAAAGTGTAGTAGCAATAGACATTATCCAGGAGGTTGGGATTTTGTCTTAGCACCCCTCCTTGTTATCTATCAATGTAACCTGGATGTAATAGAGATCTCGCTCCCCACCTTTTTTGGAATATAATCAACAACCGAATTTTTCAAACAAACAAAAAATTACAAATATCTGAGTGCAAAATCTCAACATAAACAAACTATGAATAGAGGCTTAATGTTCAGAAATATGATAGTTTAGAAAAGTGTGAGGAGGCCTTTACCCACAGATAATAAGCCAGAGGTCCTCTTGACAATTACATGTAAGCAAAATAGTCAAAACCATTAAGAGAGCTTAGAACAAAGAGACATTAAGCACCCAGAAGAAGCTACCTTGGGAGATAATCCTTGCACAACTAGCACTTTGGAGCTACCTTGGGAGATAAGCTTTGCACAACTAGCACTTTGGAGGGTCTTCTGGACCACTCGACATGGCTTATTTCACCAAGAGGCGCTCTATCGCCAAATTTAGGGTAGATGTGTAGGTGTAATGTAAGTATGTAAACAATTTTAAATGCCGACTCAATTAGAAAATAATAAAAAATTAAAACTGATATCGAGATGAGTGTAAACATTTAAATTTGGCTCGATTAATAATAAAAAGTAAGTTTTGTTATTAACTTGTGAATAGACTTTGTTACAATACCATGGGCCAATACCATGGCTTATCAATACCATATGCTCAAAAACCATAACTTATTTAGGTTATAACTTATAACTTAGGGGTATAGGTTATAAAGATAAAGATATCATAAAAGCCATAAATAGAGTTGAGGGTTCAGTCTTGTCGAAGAAGCACAAGAGACCTCAAGAAAATTGTGGCATGGTTTTCCTACCATACATCAAGGGTGTTACTGATAAGATCGCCAAGGTGATGAGGAGGAAGGACATATTCACGCAATTTTCAGAGCAGGAACAATAAGACAAAGCATGCGGTCAGTGAAGGATAGTATAAGTCACAAACAACTCAAAGGAGTTTACAAGATTGATTGTTCGTGTGGGAAAATTTATATTGGGTAGATCTGGTGTTCGCTACAAAGATGACCTAAAGAACATGGCGTCGACATTAAGAATGAAATATCTCGCACCTCAGCCCTTGTTGAGCCCTCCTCAAAAACTAACATCATATGCATCTAAAGGATGCACGAATCATTACGAGAGAAGAACACTATCGAAGGAGGAAAATTAGAGAGGCACTTGAGATTATAAAATGTCCTCGTAACCTCAACATGGATGGAGGTTGTGAAATCAGTGACAGTTGGCGACCTCTAATACGACAAATTTGTTCCTCCAGTTCATTGGCCTCTGAGGTATAGTATCTCAGGTTTCTTTCTCTCTCGTTATATTCTAGGTTTTGGGCATTTTTAGACCTAGCAGTAATTCTATTTTCTTTAAAACTAATTAAAATTAATTTAAATAATTAAAAAATAATTTAATTATTTACTTTTAATAATTATCCCTATTAATTAATTAATTTTAATTTACATTAATAAAAAATAATTAATTAATAATTATAATTATTTTTAGTATCTAATGTTTTAAGAACTAAATTAAATATTAATTAGTATTTATTAATATATTTTTGGTTCTTAATTACAATTTTTTTTATATAATCTAATTCTCTTAAACCTAATTAAATAGAAATGAATGATTATTTTAATTACTATTAATATTTATTTATTTTGTTTACCTCGCTGCCTCTCTGGTTGCGGAGCGTTTTCTGAGGAACGATCAGACTAGGGCTTCTGCGCCTCTGCGCGCCCTTGGGGCTGCCGAGCCCTTGCTTTCGTTCTGCTGCTACGTACAGCCATGGAGCCCTCTGGGGGATCGGATCTGCCTCCCCCCCCCCGGAGGTTATCGCCTTCAAAGAAATGATTTCCCAATGCAACAAGCGCCCGCCTTCAACGAGCCAACAGAAATTTGTCAAGAAGATGGATACCATCCCCTCAGTAGCCCTTCCCGAAGAAGAAACCTACAAAGCAGCTCTGAACCTTGTTGAGCGTGGCCTCATAGGTCAGTTCACGGGCCTCTGGCCCTCTCCCAAGTCGGTGGAGGATTGGACTCAAAGGAACTGGACGCCGCTAACCAAAGAGGGAGTAAAAAGTTACTTTGTTGGCAAAGGTTTCTTCGTCTTTGTCTTTGAAAGTGCAGAGGATAGAAGATTAATCTTCAGGAATGGCCCTTACTTTATGGGTCCGCAAGGCCTATACCTTAATAAATGGTCGCCAGATTTCGATCCAGCTCAGAATGTTCCTTCTGCCGTCTTGGTGTGGGTGCGGCTTCCCCACCTTCCCCTCCACTGCTGGAACCCAAAGTCTCTCCAGATCATCGGCAATGCCTTAGGCAAATACATAGATCAAGCCCCAAGAAAAGACCAATACTCTTGCGCCCGCATCTACGTCGAAGTAGATCTGGAGGAGGGTTTACCGGAAGCCATCAATCTCACAGTCGCAGGATGGACGCATGTCCAAGAGCTGAACTACGAACAGCTTCCATTCAAATGCAAACATTGCCATGGCTACGAGCACTTTGCCAAACATTGCAAGAAAAAGGCAAAAGAACAATCTAAGAATCAAAATGGAGAGCAATGGACTCTAGTCCAAAAACCCACCAATCACAAAAAGGGCACCGGGAAAGGCCCTTCGAAAGAGGCACCAAGAAGCTCCAATCACACCCAAGGTAAAAACTCAAATGGCAAAGAAAACAGTCAGAATAAGGCAGCTACAGCAAACCAGGAAATCTCGGACCAGCCTGGATCTCCCATTATCAATCAAGATGGCGAGGAAAAGACACATCCTGAGGTCACCCAAGGAAGCCCTTCCAACCCCTCATATGCAGATGTCACAAGGAAAAAGCCTATTGATAGTTCTGGGTCCTCGGAGGATGAAACCTACGAGCAACCCACAAAAAAATTTGGTAGGAAATCTCGCAGAGAAGAAAGGGAAGAGGAGGCTGAAAGGCTCAAAACTCAAGGAAGCCAGCCCACTATAGAGATGTCTATTGGGATAAATACCAAGACTAGGCCCCCCAAGGGAGGCTCCCTCCACTTCCCAGGTAAATAATGCATCTCGTCTCTTGGAACTGCAGAGGTCTGGGTAATCCGTCGAAAGCTGAAGCGATCAAAGACCTCCTCAAAATGGAACCCTCAGATATTCTCATGCTCCAAGAGACTAAGATTGAGGGGAAAGCCCTCCTAGACACCAGCAAGATGAAATGGAAAAAAAAGGCAGGAAAAGCAGTCAACTCAAGAGGCTCATCTGGAGGGCTCGCAACCCTCTGGTCAGAAGACCTCTTCCAGCTGAACAAATCTCACGAGACCCAGCACTGGATCTTCACAGAATTAATGCATAATCCAAGTAAGTTAACTTTCTCCCTCTTAAATATTTATGTTCTTGTTCTATACTCAGAAAAGAGAGATTTTTGGACCACCCTCATAGCTTTCCTTGAGCAGCACTCCCCTAGAAACATCATTCTTGCAGGGGACTTAAATATTGTTTTGAAATTCAAAGAAAAAAGGGGAGGCATAAACAGCAGAGATCCCTTCCTCCCACTGGTCGAAGGCCTCAGCCAGGATTGGGATCTTGTAGATTTCACACCGGCAAAAGGGCTTTTCACCTGGTCCAATAACAGAGTGGGAGGGGAACATATCTCCACCCGTTTGGATCGATTTCTGGTTCCAGGTGCACTGATGAGTGAATAAGAATATTATCACCACCAAAATCCTTCCCAAGCTGACTTCAGATCACAAGCCATTCTAGCTCTCTCTAGAAGATGAAGAGGATTTGGGTCCTATCCCCTTTCGTTTCAGCCCTCTATGGACTGAAAGAGATGGCTTCTTCGACACAGTGAAAACAGCTTGGAGCAAAACCTTCTCAGGGTCCCCCAGTTACGTGTGGGAGCAAAAGCTCAAAGCCACAAAGCAGGCTCTGAAGGAGTGGATCAGGAAACCTGCCCCAAATCCAACCAGTCACTGAAAAGAAATAGTGCAGTCCCTAGAGGCATTGCAAATCGAAATGGAAAGCAGATATATCACTCCAGCGCTGCTGGATAAAGAAGTCAAAATTCAATGTTCATCATTCCAATCCTTCTGGCTAGAGGAGGAGTACTGGAGAATCAAATCACGAAGTCTGTGGCTGAAGGCGGGTGACAGGAACACCTCCTTCTTCCATCTCCAATACCGATCAAGACTCTCCAGAAACCACATCTCTGAAATCACAACAGCAGAAGGGCAGATCTGCGAAGGGTTCAGCCAGATAAAAGAGGCAGCTGAAAGTCATTATAGACAGCTATACACTGCAGGAATTCAAGGTAATGAGGAGGACATCGCTGATCTCCTTTCCAACATCCCCCTCCTGGTCAGACCTGAAGATAACACCGATCTCAACAGACCCTTCACTGAAGAAGAAGTCATTAAAGTTATCTGGTCTATGGACTCAGACAAGGCTCCTGGGCTCGATGGTTTTACCATCCACTTCTACAAGATGTGCTGGGACATCATAAAAACTGACCTCTTAAAGATGATTAAAGGATTCATGAATAAAGCCAAGGTAGGGGGAGGAACCAACTCCACATACCTCACCCTCATTCCAAAAGAATCTAACCCTGAAACCTTCGCTAGATTCAGGCCCATATCGCTGTGCAACGCCTCTTACAAAATTTTGGCAAAGCTCCTTGCAAATAGGATCAAGCCCCTTCTAAATAGACTTATCTCTAGCAACCAAGGAGGCTTCGTTGAAGGCAGGCACATCCTGGATAATGTCATCCAAGTCCAAGAGATTATTCACTCAAGCAAGCAACGAAAAGAAAAATGGATGCTGATAAAACTTGACATGGCCAACGCTTTTGATCGTGTCAACCGGCCCTTCCTCTACAAAGTCCTCCTCACCTTTGGTTTCTGCCCTCACTTTGTCTCTCTCATCAAGGCCTGCACTAACAACCCTTGGATTTCCCCTCTCATCAACGGCTGCCCTACCTCTTTTTTCCAAGCCCAGAGAGGTCTCAGGCAGGGATGCCCACTCTCTCCCTTCCTGTACATTCTGATGGTGGACTCTCTTAGTAGAAAGCTCTCACCAGAAAAAGTTTCAGGCTCCCTTCCAGGCCTTAAATCTTCCATTCATTCTCCTGCCCAGAATCATGCCCTTTTTGCGGATGACTCTCTCCTTCTTGGAGGTGCCTCTGCAAGAATTGCCAAAGCATTTGATGCAGTCCTAAAAAGCTACTGCAGGGTCACGGAAGCCTCCATTAATGAAGGGAAAAGCGAAGTTTATGGCTGGAACATCGAGCAACATGAGCTTACAAATATCTCTAGTCTTCTTGGATTCAACAGCCAAGCCCAATGGGAGAGGATAAAATACCTTGGTCTCCCCATCATAAATGGCTGCAATAAGAGAGCGCTGTGGTCGGAAGTCATCAGCAAAATCAAGTCAAAAATCACAACCTAGGGAGGATACTGGCTCACAACTAGAGGTAAGGTCACCCTGATCAAGTCTGTGCTATCCGCATTACCAATCTATCAAGCGGCCTTCCTCCTCGCTCCAAAACAGGTGACGGACCACATCTCCAAATTGATCCGTGACTTCCTATGGCAAGGGGGGAAGGGTAACAATAATAAAATGCACTTAGTGAAATGGGATCTGGTCAAACGCTCAATCTCAGAGGGAGGTCTGCAAATTCGGGACCCAGCCCTGGTCAATCTGGCGATGGGAGGTAAAATCCTCTGGAATCTTTTTAAGAACCCAAAGCACCCTGTCAGCGAAACTCTGAAATCGAAGTATGCCCATAAGGTGCCGCTCCGAAATCTCCAGGCGACTCAAACAAATAACAGCTCCCAGGTATGGAAACTCTGAAACAGAAGTCTAAATTTTTTCAAAGAGAAAGTTTACAAAATTCCAGGTAATGGCAAACACACAAATCTGTGGCACGATCGCATAATGGACAGAGATTCTCTTTCAAAAATCGATGAAATCGCAGAGCTGAGGAACTGGTTGGAACGCGCTGGAATTAACAGCGTTCACGACCTCTCCAAATGGGATTGTCATGGCGCATGGAATGGTTGGGATTTTTATGGTATTCCTGATCGCTTAAATCAACAGATGCTCGTGCTTGAAGAGATGCTGGAAGAAGCAGCCCCAGTGAACAGAAGGACGAAGGATAGTTGGGGATGGGGGCATTCTGGAATCTATACAACAGCAGCAGCATACAACGCTCTCCAGCCCATCAAGAACAGCAGCAAAAACCCGGATTTCTGGAAGAAAGTTTGGGAGCCCCTTGCTTTACCTAAAGTAAACTTCTTCTTTTGGACGCTGGCCCACAATAATTTGTTAACTGGAGACAATCTGATGAAAAGAGGCATAGTTGGGCCTCACAGATGCGAGCTGTGCAGAACCAGTGCAGAAACTGCCAAGCACCTCTTCATGGACTGTAAGTTTGTTAAAGATGTGTGGGGTATAATTCTTCACGAGTTTCACATCACAGTCCCCTCGTATAACTCTGTAGCAGATCTTTTCGACTCTTGGAATCAATGCTATCCCTACAAAATCCCCAGCAAATATTTTTGGAGGAAAATCTGGAATGCCATCCCCAAATTTACTTGCTAGCAGACTTGGTTGGCCTGAAATGACCGGATTTTCAATGGAAAGGAGCATACTCCCTTTGAGGTAGCTGTAAAGGCGAAATCCCTCCTCCTGGAAGCTGCTCAACAACAATAATTTTCTGCAGACCCTTTGCTGCTCCTTGAAGAAGAAAGGTGGTTGGGTCCTCTATCCCCTTACCCCCGGAAGCAGCTTTCTGCTCCTCAATCTGTGAATCCAGTATGGCGAAAAAGAGACCCCGAAGCTATCTTTCAAGAGTGGTGGCGAAAACAAAAAACATCTACGATCTTTTTTGATGGTGCCTCTAAAGGCAATCTCGGGGCTGCAGGAGCTGGTGGGGTCATCTACGCCCCGGATGGAGCAAGAAGGGACAGCTTCTGCTGGGGCATTGGGCAGAAATCTAACAACCAAGCTGAGATCCTAGGCCTTCTTAAAGCTTGCCAAATTGCCAGAGATAGAGGGGATAAAGAAATCCAAGTATTCGGAGACTCTGAGATCTTAATTAAAAAATCAAATTCGGGGAATTTATTCACCAATGCAAGTCTTAACAAAACACTGAACAGATTAAAGGAAGTCCTCCTCGATTTTGAATCCTATAAATTCTTCCACATTCTTAGAAATCTGAACAGCGAAGCAGATCTTTTGGCAAACAAGGGTTGCACTCTTGCGAAAGGTCAAATTCTCATAAATGGGGATAGTTCAATCCATCTTTGTAACCCATGAGGAACCTGAAACATGTAACATGGAACAAAAATAGACGCAATGTAATGATGGCTGCAATGGCGTAAGTCCAAATATTTCTCCAAAATAAATAAATATACACCCGTTACAGATATTTCTTCAAAATAAATAAATATACACCCGTTATAGTTATATATATATATATATATATATATATATATATATATATATATATATATATATATATATATATATATATATATATATATATATATATATATATTTATTTATTTATTTATTTATTTATTTTGGATAAATGAATGTTAATATGAATTAGTTAATAATTATTTTATTTTTATTTTTATTTTTATTAATAATTTTATTAAATCTCTATTTTATTAATAATTAATCAAATAATCTTATTTAGATTATGATATTATAAAAAATTTAAATAATTGTTTTAAAATCTAAATTTAATTTAGGATTTAAATTATTATAAAAAATTCCACTTGTTATCAATAAAATTTTATTACTCATTAATAGATATTATTAATTATTATTAATAAAATTTTATTACTCATTAGTAGATATTATTTATTATTAATTGATTTTAATTATAATTATCATCAATTTAATAGTATTGGCATTAAAAAAATAAAATAAAATAAAGAATATTTTTTTAAATAAAGAATATTTTTTTTTAATAAAGAATAAAATTAATTAAATAATTAATAAATTTTAAAATTTAATTAAATAATTAATAAACTTAAAACAAATTATATATTTATTAAAAATCAATACAATTAAATAATTAATAAACTTAAAACAAATTATAAAAATAAAATTAAAGTAATAGCTTTAAAAATTAAATATTATGAATTTGTCGACTCTTTTTAATTTCTCTTTTCAATATTAATTATGGTCTAATTCCTTCTTTCATTCCTTCATTCAACAAAACTGTCCTGAAGATGGATCCTCGTTCGTATACGAAATGTTGACAAATGTTCTATAACACTGTGGAAAATCCAGAGACCTTTTCAGTAATTGATAACCACATAGCTTGAAAACCATAACTTATTTCACAATCAAAATATTTTATCACAATATGACAATATTCTTTTCTTTTTTTTTCTGAATATGGCTACTTCTATATTGATACAAAAATAGTGTTACATAGAGACCGAAGCCTCAAGAGTTCCAGCCCATTGATGCGGCATTCTCGCTTTACAAACTGGAAATTGATCATCACAACATTTAGGATGTAGACTCTGAAAACTTTGAGGAGCAGTGAGACTGTTTGTTCCTAACAAGTGATTGACATCTATGACAGAGTATTGAGCAGACCTGAACAGTATGACTCCTGTGGAGTAGGCCATAGTAGCCAAATTTTTACAATTCCGTGCCATATCAAAAAACAAAGATGACAGGTTTATAACCTGTGACAAAAGCCTGGACCTTGACATATAGCAGAATATAGTTCCCACGCAGGGGAGACCGACCATGAAACAAAGAGAAACCATAAGAGTAGTAGCAGAATTAAGCAGAAACATAGGACTGTAGATAAACACCTTCGAGTCGATGAAAAACAAAAATTCGGAAGCGCAGACCTGGAACCACGTTACTGAGCCGAGGGAGGATCTTCCTCGACAATGAGGCATCCGAATTGGTAAGGATCCTCATCATCAGGAGGAGGAACATCTTGGCGCGCAGGACCCCCATCAAGTGGAACCGAAGAATTTTCCTGAAAGCCCAAGTTGGCTGCTTTGTCCGAAGAAGAAACATGCTGCTGAATGTCCGCCTGAAGAATGCGATGCTCTGCCTCCTCTATGGGCTCCAGAGAAGCCACCGGGGCGGCGCGCACCTGGTCCGAAGAAGCCTGTTCAGAGGGGGCAGCCCGAAGGTCAATGGTTACCGTAGCCAGGAGAGAAGTGTTGTTGACGCTGCAGGGGAAATGAAAGCGGGCGTGGTGAGAATGCGCTCTGGAGGATAGGCGAAAGTGCCCAGCAGGATTAAACTGATTCCGACCTCTGCCACGACCTCTTCGCGGAGCAGGTATACGAACAGGGCCGAATTCAGAAGAATACGACGAGGAATCGGAATTGGAGGGAGAGGATCTGCTTGTGGCTCGCCCAATGGTACCCCCACACCTGCAACGCATTCTCGGGCGTAAGCGGGGCATGGTTTGAGCGTTATGAACTTGTTGTCGACTGGAATCGGAGAAGGATGTGCGCTGAAGGTTGCAGGAGGCACTGTTCGAGAAGTGGAAGCCTGGCAGAATATCAATACAGCAATTGAGAACGCAACGAGACCCTGTGCTAGTGCGTGAGCTGCGCTCAGCCGCAGCAGGGGAGCAACAAGCGCTGAAGGGATGAACATACAAGAAATTTCCAGAGCCCGCCATCGCAGATGTAAAAATGAACTGGTATCGGGGAGAGAGCTCCCATGAATCCGCATTGAAGAGCCGGACAGTGGCATTTAAGTTCAAGTGCATGCCAGGATGGGTGGTGGTGGTGGTGAGCCACGCGCCAACCCACCTGACCCCCTGCACACCATTAATCGCCGAGACCACCCGCATCCGGGAGAATATGACAATATTCTTAACCATTGATATTCACCCCCAATTTACCATGGATAATATTAACTTTTAAATAGGACTTGTTATAATACCATGAGCCAATACCATGGTTTATCAATACCACATGCCCAAAAAACATTACTTATTTTACAATCAAATTATTTTATAACAATATGACAAGATTCTTAACCATGGATATTCACCCCCACTTTTTCATTGATATTATGAACTTGTGAATAGGCTTTGTTACAATACCATGGCTTATCAATATCACATGCCAAAAATCATAACCCATTTCACAATCAAAATATTTTTTTAGCAATATGACAAGATTCTTAACAATGGATATTCACCCCCACTTTACCATGGATATCATTAACTTGCAAATAGACGTTGTTAAAATACCATGGCTTATCAATACCACATGAGCAAAAACCATAACTTATTTCACAATAAAAATATTTTATAAATATTTTATTTTAATTAAATTTTATAACAGTTTTTAATTAAATCTAAAAAGAAAAGGTTATAATTAATTTTGAGATATATCTAAATCATCTATCCTCACTACTACTAAAAATATTCCAATAGAAATCAAATCAAGGTTTTAATAAAATTAAAAATGAGAATACTTTTATATATAAAGAAGTGATAGTTATATAATATAAATAATATTATTAAGAACCAACATAGATCAATCTTAACTATGGATCCAAGTGATGAGAGAAAACACAGTGACTAACAATAATAGATGAAAGATAGTGTGTGATTCTTTTAAGTTTTTCATTATTGCATTTTTTTTACATGATTGATCCAAAATATAGGTTTCATATTTTACAACCAAAGTTTTTTTTTTTTTTTTTTTTAGATATTTTCTTAAACAAAATACAATGGGATCAAATTTAAAAGAGAGAATGGGGGGAGAGAGAGAGAGAGAGATGAGGGGGGGGAGAACAAAGGCATAGAGATATAAAGGTGGAGAGAGGGAGGGAGAGAGAGATGGATAGATATAGAGAGAGTCTGTATGTTTGGGGGGTGAGATAAAGAGAGGGATGAAAGAGATACATAGATACAAATATAGATATTATATATTATTATGTAACCAAACTAGATCCATCTTAATCCCAGATCTATCAAGCGTTGAGAGGGATCACATCTCTCAATGTGAAAACCTTTGCTCAAGTTTTTCACTCAAAATAGAGGTTTGCACATCAAGAGATTTGATCCCTCTCAGTGCTGATAAATCTGGGGTTAAGATAGATCTAGGTTGGTAGTATTATGGGTCATCTAGAAGGGGGGCCTATGGAAGCTGACTAATTGGATGATTTTTGATGCATTGATTTTTGCATGAAATGAGAGATACCTTGGATGTTGACTTGGTTGCTTTTGCTGCTAGAGGGCCCAAATCGGTTGCACAACTTTCGAGTCGCCATGAGTCTACTCACACATTGGCGAAGGGTTGTGAGGCTTATTGTGGTAGGCTTCAATGTGAGTTGAAGAGAGCGAAGGAAAGTCATCCACAATGTCAGTAGAAGAAGACACATAACCTTGCAGTTTTCCTAGGAAATTATCAATACAACAATAAGTTGCGTTCAAATGGTAAAATTAAAAAAAGATATTTAAAATTATCAAAAAACAAACATAAAATTTTAATATTAACATATTTGTATTGATAAATAAACTAAAAATTTTAAATCAATATAAAGAAAATAATTTCTATTATTTCCATATTAAAATAAGTAAATATAACATATTATATAAATATGAAATTTATTATATCCTTCCCAAATTTTCAAAGAGAATCCCTTGTATATGAACACAAGATACTTAAAATCTCGCCCTCTTATTAAGTTTTAAAATGAGTCCTTAGTCTAAATATAATTATTTTTTTCAATTTCTTTATATAATATATACATAGTTTTGTTTTAACCATACATTATATATATATATATATATATATAACACTTGAAATGTTTCAATTAACATGAACATTAAAATATTTCATTTATGTTTTTTCTTTTTCTTTTTATCAATATATCTTTTTAAATATCTTTAAATTATATAACCTGCATATTGAAATATTTTATTCATTACTCATATTAAATGTTTTTTATTAACAATATTTTTGAATATCTATATATCACTTTCATATTAAAAATTAAATGAATTGCACATCTTCTTCTCATTAAAAGTAATTGATTTTTTTTTTACTTTCAATTACTCATTTTCTTTGAACATTGAAATATTATTATTATTATATGAAGTTTATATTTAAATAAATTATTTAACACTGATATTGAAATAGTTTATTTAAGTATAAGAATTATATAACTTCCTCACACTCAAAAGTGAAAATATAATATTTTTAATTTTAATAGTTTATCTTTATAAAGTTGATCTAAAATTATGTTACTTGATTATTTTTGGATGAGAGTGAAATATTTTTACCTATTAGCTTTATCTTTCATATTGGGTTGTAATATCAATAATGAAATTATGTTACTTGATGTTTTATAATACCTTTAATTAAAACTAATCAAACATATATATTCATTTTCCTTTTTTATTATAGCCCGCATTCTTTTATATTTAACGAATATTTATTTTTATTTTAATAGGGACACATGTCAACCCTAAGTTGAGCACGAAAAAAATCGCACGTCACCCTCATACTAGGTTGTAGAATGTGTCTCTGGACACAAAAACCATTTTCATTAGTTATTTTATGCTTTAATCAATTGCAACATGGGAGGTGTTAAACTACACTTTTTGTTTATAAAATGATGTAAAACACATTTTTAGGAAATTTACAGCATGGGGTGATATAGTGTATTCTTCTTCTTCTTTAAAAAAAAAATATCTTGGTAATTTGACATGAGGTTGATACGACACTACAACAAAACATGCCATTAGTTCTAGAAATAGCACTGGAATCTAGTGTTTTCGAGCACGTGAATTGGCTTCAATCAACGTTGAAAAATCCAACACAAAATGTTATCTCCACTTAGGCGCTGAGAATAGCGCCAAAAATTGTTTCTTCCATTCTTGCTTCCATTTTTACGTCAATTTGTACTTCTATTTTTGCTCCCAATTGTGCTTCCTATTTTGCTTCTAGTATGGGATCAAAAATAACTTATTTTTTGATTCCTAATTAACGACAAGTTATGCTTCCATTATAACATCCTTTGTTGAGTCAAATTTTTCTTCCATTCTTACATCACTTGTTGCATCTAGCTTTGCTTCCATTATTGCATCTTATTTAGATTCTAATATGGATTCCATTATAGTGTCTTTTGTTTCTTCTAATATTGCTTCCATCATTTTTTCCTTGTTTTCTATCTGAATGGCTTCTTCAAGAACGCTAAGTTTGGATTTTAATATTGTGTCCATTATTACTTCTTATTTTTTACTTGAATTTTTTATGTGTTTGCTTCTCAGGTAACTCCAAGTTTGGCTTCTAATATTGCTCCCATTATTACTTCTTTGTTTGCTACCTAAATTGTTTTTTATTTTTCTTCTCAAGTAATTCCAAGTTTGGCTACTAGTATTGCTTCCATTATTACTTCTTTGTTTGCTACGTAAATTGCTTCTTTTTTTGTTTCTTAGGTAACACCAAGTTTTGCTTCCAAGATTGTACTTCTAGTTTGGCTTCCATTGTGGCTTCCTTTTTTTCTTCTAGAATAACATTCGTGTTAGCCTCATGGTTTGATTTCTTTTAGTTGGAAGGTTTGCTTCCATTTTAGCACATGGGTTAAATGCTTCTTTTTTAGGAATAGGGTTTGCTTCCTTCTAATGTTGGGATTTTCTTCTTAATTAGCCTCCAATTTTGATTCATCTTAAGCATCCAATTTAGCTTCATATTTAGAGCCAGTAATAGCTCCAAGTACAACTTCAAATTTAATGTTGAATTTTACTTCCATTTTAGAGCCACATTCTGCTTCCATTTTAACAACTCATGATGATTCCTTTATAGCTTCCATTTATTAAATTAATATTTTTTATGTAAATTAAATTAGTTGAGTATATCATACCTCTTAAATAACTTATATGATTATAGAGTAATTCATATTGCATTTGAAATAGTTTATAGCATACTATTTGTAAATAATTTTTATGGAAATGGACATCCATACAAACTAATAACATTTTTTTTAAATTATAACTAGTATTTTTATATTATTCATAAACAAAATTGTTGGTTATGACTAGCTACATATAATATAGACCCAGATTCACATCATAGAGATTACCAGAGTAGATCTCTTTCAAGTTTATTATAATTATAGACCACACCATAACGTTGGAATAAAATAACAATATATATATTAACTATAACTTGTATTTTTATATTATTAATAAGAAAATTTGTTGGTCTATAACTAGCTACACATAATGTAGGCCTAGATAATACATGTCTAAATGATATATGTCAAAATGATACAACCCAATATGGTACTGCAAGTGAAAATGATACATATGATAATAAACATGAAAAGAGGCATCATAACAATTTATCGAAAATAATACATGATGGAGTCTATATGAAAAATGTCATTGGTCACCACTGACAGATTTCTCATCATCATCATCATGTATATTGTAAGCACTAAGTTATTTTTTTCAGTTAAATTGTGCTAGGGGTGTAAGGGCCTATCAATTTTTTTGTGGAAATTTCAGTATAAGCTTAGGAACATGTTCACCTAATATTGAGCATTTCCTAATTTTTTTTAATGAAATTATCCTATCTCAAGCCTATAGTTGGCGCTACGAAATTATTTTGTAGCGCTGCACTATGAAATAATCTCATGGCACGCACAGAAAAAATTAAACGTTTGTTTTCAAGCCGCTATCTCTATCATTTCAATATTCCTAAGTATTTTTTCATGAATTTTTATCGCTTTTTATCATTGATATGACATTTGGAATCATTTGAGGCCTAATAATAAAGTTTAACATCAAACCCTAAAACACACAGTTTACCCTAAACGGTAATTTCCAACATTTATAGAAAACTGTTTGCAATGCGTAGGAAGGTCGTGGAAAGGTTTACAACGTCTGGCCAGGAAGATTGAAGGTATTGCAATATGGGAAAATTGGACCATGTAAAACAATTTGAGCTAGATGGATTATGGCTCGAGGATTATCCAGAAATTTTGTCATTATTCCAAAATGTAGGTTGGGGATCATACTTTCATCGCTTCAATGGATATAACCTGATTTGGTGTCATGAATCTATACATTCTTTTGATGGTAGCACAACACAAATAAGAACCCTACAATTTCCAGCCAACCGAGGAATCCATTTTAGAGGCCACAGGTTTTCCTATTGAGGGAAAAAAATGGTTCAAAAAGCAGAGGCTGGAGAACGTGGACCTAAACTTCTTCTTGAAGGAGGACTATCAAGACGAATATTGGAGGGTATGAGTTTCCCAAAACATGATAAATTTTAAATGGTATAGCGCTTTAAGGACTATGAAACTATTCTTCACCTGTGAGGGCAAGGATTCCAAAGCTTATTTGTATCATATGGGGTTCTTATATCATTCAGTAGAGTTTAATAAAATGATTTTTCCCTTTCCTCTTCATCAAAGTCTTCTGAAAATTCCTACCAAAGCTAGAATTAGACCTACATTGTTACCCCATGACATATACCATCATGGCTTGATAAATATATTATACATTCATGAGTTGAACAAACAGGTGGAGCAACTGAGACAAATAAATGTGAGGAACCCTACACCCATAAGGTAGAAGAGAGGTCAAGCTAAGGTTTATGTCAAAACTATAGTTCAGGAAACAAAGGGAGAATATAGTCATATCCTTGTTGAAGAAGATACATAAAACCATGCAAATGAACCAGGGTTTAGGGTCTACGTGAAGAGCATAAGAGGACACAAAAGAAAATTCTATAAGAAGAGGAGGAAAGGCATAAAACAACAAAAAATGAAAAAGGGAAACATAGTATGGAAATAGTGGATGAAGACACATAAACAGAGCCTAGGATTTACTGTAGTAAACCCCATAATATTCCTATAAATAAATTAAGACTAATTTTAAATGAAAAACTCAACCCTAATCTAAAGGAGTCGGTGATTTTTTATCAAGAAGAAGAAATTATGAAGGTTTCAAAGGGCAAGAAGAAAGCTACAAGACAAAGAAAATATAGTATGTAGATAGAAAAGAGAAAAAAACCCTAAAATATAGCATAAACATATAAAAGGGTAACAAAAGGATGACAAGAATCCAAGATAATATAAACCTCCTTGTTAAGGTTTCATAAGCCATGGAAAACTAATTGGTTTACCTGGTTAACAAAGAAACATATCAAACCCTAATTTTACGTCAGTGATGCAGTTTATCTCTAGTCTACCTTTTTTACAGGTATTTTATCTTCATTTTATCATGGTAATATGTCATAAAGTTTTGTGAATGAAGAGGATTAGAGAATACGAGTGAACACAAGAGAAAAGGGCCTTAAAGTGTGTAAACAATTACAAAGGACAATGGCACAGTTTCAACAAATTTTGTAGGTTCATGTATCAGTTTTGCTACGAGAGAGGAGTGTGAGTTACAATTCTGGATATGAAGCCTGCAAAGGTGTGAGTAGTTCTAGATCCTACATTATAGTTATGACTCATCCTTTTCCCAGGAAAATAACAAAGGATGCGTAAAACAAGTTCACGAGATATTTTTACGAATGTTATATACCAAAAAGATATATGAATAGTTAAAATGATAGAATTTTAATTACATAATCAAACTATCAAACATTGTAAATATTTTACAGTTATGCTACCAGAATTTGTTGATCTTAAATTCTATGTATTTTTCTTATATAATGAATTAAAAATAAGGAAAAAAGGTTGGACTCCGAAGCAAAAACAACTTTTGTTGTGTTTTTATCAAATTGGATGTCTTTTGCAAGTGCCAATATTACTATAATATTATGATTGATGATACATAAATTCTTGTGATGGTTTTCTCAGTTTGTGTTTCTTAAGTGACAATTTTCCTTCTTATTTGATGCCCATTTATGTTTGTCTTCTAATGTTTAAAGAAATTAATGTGACAAAATTCATTATTGTAATGCTATGGTTCATATGGTTTAAAATTTTGCACTCTTTCTTCTAGAGCTTGCAAGATTCATGTTTCAAGCCCTAATATAGTGGATTGTAATTTCGTTATTCTACTGCCTTTTAAAATGATTTTTGATAGGTATATAGTTTTCCATCTACCCTGCCTTTATTCATCTTAATTCATGCAGTCGATGTCTTGGTAATTACACTTGAAACCTTATTTGTTGACCCCATTTCCCAATGGATTAATTGCTTCATCCCAACCAAACCCTATTTTCAGCACAACCCTACTGAAGATCTAGTCATTGTTTGAAGATACAACCAATTGCTAAGCTTAGTGATTAGGTTTCCAGAGAAAGCCCCCTCTAGATTGAAGGGGCTAGCCTTCAATATACAATATTGGTTTGAAAAGGTTACCTTAGGGAGTTTTCTGTTACAACTAAGAAAACCCTCTTAGTGATAACATCTTTGCGACCATACTGGGAATATGAAAGCACATCTTCCCCATAATATTTTTCAATGATCATATCTACTTTTCAGCACAACCCTACTGAAGATCTAGTCATTGTTTGAAGATACAACCAATTTCTAAGATTAGTGATTAGGTTTCCAAAGAGAGCCCTCTCTAGATTGAAGGGGCTAGCCTTCAATCTACAAGATTATATTGATAAGGTTACCTTAGGGAGTTTTCTGTTACAGCCAATAAAACCCTCTCAGTGATAACATATTGGTGACCATACTGGGAATACGAAAGCACATCTTCCCCATAATTGTTTTCAATGATTAGATCTAATTTCTAAGGGAAAAAAAAAGTTAGATAGAAACATTGGTTGTTCAATTTTCTCTAGTGACTCCACAGTTAAAATTTCAAGGTGGCTCTATTAGAAATTTTGGTGCATGGAAGGATTCACACAAGAATCAACCAAATCCTAATCCACCATAGATCTTGACAAGTCTAGAAAAATCTTCAGAAAAAATGATGTCTGGAAAAGAAACAAGTATCATTATTTTAGAAAAAATTGTGTCTCTACCTAAAGAGGTAGATCTATTGAATACATCCAATTTGATCTCAAGTTTGAGCATACGTTATTTATGTCAAAATCAAAATTTGATTTTTCAGATACAGTTCTTGATGAGACAAAATTTAAAACTTATATTCCTAGTACTTCTTCTTAAGAATTAAGTGTTTCATAAGAAGACATAGGTATTTAGTTACAGTTTCAGAAATTAGAGAATCTAGTTCATCTAATTCAAGTAGTTTTTTTCTAAATCCCATACATTTCAGTATTTTTTCCCACCTTTTTACACTCCACCTGTTTCATTTCCATTCTCCATTCCATATTGTTCTGCTCAAGTTGTTTCTCTTGGATCTTATATCCCTATTTCATCAATTTTCACAAAAGTTTCACTTCCTTTTTCATATGCATTCCAAATTTATAGTGTTGGTTCTTCAACCTCATCTCACACAACCATGACTGCTAGATATGCCCCTCGTAATCTCCAAGATCCACTACATGATCTTCCTCTGAATCATGTTCAATGGTTACTTCAGTTTGATCAGACGGGACCCCTTACAACTTAGCAACATGTGGATAAATTTAATGACTTCGTATATTTTAAGGAGGTAGATCATGAAGATGTTACATTAAGAATTTTTCCACAAATCTGATCAAGGGAGGTCAAAAAATGGTTTAGAGTACTACGAGCAAGAGGCGTTGTAAACTTTCAATAGTTCGAGCAACTTTTTCTTTCTAGATGGGAGGTAAAGAAAAAAACTTTACAGATCTTGGCCAAATATGCAAATTTGAAGAGAAACCAAGGGGAAACAGTGCTGGAATTTTTTGCTAGGTTTAACATGGTTTATAATTCTATTCCAAATAAGATTAAGCCACCTCCAGGACTAGCCATTCTACATTATTCGAATGCATTTTATGAAGAATTCACCTTTCAGTTAGGATAAAGAAACCCTACCACACTAGAATCCATGCAAAACATTGCTATAGGAATGGAAGTTAATTTTCTAGCTAAAAAGGAAAAAAAGAGGACTGGGAGAAAAGTAGCATTTAAGGATGAAACATCTTCTTCAACAGATACCAAATTTGATGTGATGTTAAAGACAATGGATAAATTAGTTGACAATCTAACTACTCCTGGGGGTGAGCCTCAACCCTAAGTTACAAATCCCAATTTTAGAAGGCTACCTAGACCTGAGGTTCATCAGAAAAATACATATGAACAACAAATAGTCAGGCCTCCATTTCCTAAGAGCTTTGTTGATGAGGAATATTTTGAAGATATTGAACAATAACATATTAATTGTTTTGATGATGAATAAACTCAAGTATTTTTTACTAAAGAAGCGCTTGAAAAATCTACTTAATTATGAGGGGTTTCTGCAGTGCATTATATTAGATATCATTTTTGGGATTTAACTGTGTTAAGTAAGTCATTCATCTATGACCATTTCCATGAGAGGTAGTCATAACTGACTAATTTCTCATGATTTTTAAATATTCCACTTAGCACTCATTGCATCGGGTGATGCTCACAGGGGTGAAGAAGTGGGATTGAAACTAGTCAAATGAATCACATAGCGTTAATCATCACTTCTGGGGCTTGCACCCGGTAACCAGGACTTCCCGGGAGGTCACCCATCCTAGAACTCCTCTGGCTCAAGCGCGCTTAACTGTGGAGTTTTCCCCACGCACTAAGTGGGCTTGATTGTGGGGAAAACTCCACAGTTAAGCGCGCTTGAGCCAGAGGAGTTCTAGGATGGGTGACCTCCCAGGAAGTCCTAGTTACCGGGTGCAAGCCCCAGAAGTGATGATTGACGCTATGTGATTCATTTCACTAGTTTCAATCCCACTTCTTCACCCATGTGAGCATCACCCGATGCAATGAGTGCTAAGTCGACTATTTAAAAATCATGAGAAATTAGTCAGTTTTGACTACCTCTCATGGAAATGGTCATAGATGAATGACTTACTTAACACAGTTGAATCCCAAAAACGATATCTAAATCTACTTAATGTTTAGAAGAAAGGGATAGTAGTCAATTGATGTTTGACTCAGAGATATATCAGCAAGGTTACAATAATGTTGTTTTTGATTTTTAGAGACAATATAACCTTAGAGGCATAAATGTAGTTGTTTCTAAATCTCCTCCAGTAAAACCTACAGTTGAGAAAAAACAATTCAATCCTAAGAAGGCGGATGAGCCTAAGAAAAAAATTAAATCAAAGAAGGACGTAACTAAGAAGGGTGACGAAGGCAGAAAAGAGGGAAATGTAAATGATTTGGAAAAAGTTCAATCTTCTTTCAGTTTGGAAAATGAGGTAGGAAAAGTTAAGATATCTATTCCTTTTGTTGAATTGTTAAAGAATATGCATTATAAAGAACATATTATCAACATGGTAAAGGGACCACTAACTACTCAGACACTTAATATCAATGCTCCGGATTCTTTAAGTATCTAAGATGATTCACCTACATTCTTATTTAGTCCTCATGTTACTGAGATAAATGAAGATGTGCCCCCCTTTTATGTCAGCCTTAAAATTCATGATATTGTTTCATATAATGTAATGATTGACTCAGGGATTCACACAATTTGATGCCCAAGATTGTTAGGGATAATTTAAGGATAGTTGTGACTAGGCCTTATAAAGATTTTTTTTCATTTGATTCAAGAAAGGTATAATGTTTAAGGTTGATTAAAGATTTGGTTGTAAATTTGAATCAAATTATGGCAAAGAGCATTGTGATGGATGTTGTGGTGGCAAATATACTGCCAAGATTCGGAATGTTACTTTCTCATTCTTGGGTAGCCAAAGTGGGTGGTACTATGCAAATGGACATGTCTTATGCTTCCATCCCTATTTTTCAGAGAAACAGGGAGGGTCTACAGGGAAGTCCAAATGAAATATGTGGTCAGTAGTAAGGTTGAACTGGAGAATCATCATATTTATGTTGTAGATATTGATTTGGGGTCAGCAATTCTATATAAATACTTAAATTTGGAGGAAGAAAACCAACAACAAGTTGAAGATCAAGTTCAAACAAAAAATGAGAAAGTACCTTACAATAATGAGACATGGATCATGTGTTTTGATGGGTATGTTTTCAAATATGGATCAGGGGTTGGTATATGGATCACTATAGCAGATGGAGGTATTCATGTGCACTCTTTCAAATTTTATTTTTGATGCTCTAATAACATAGTTGAATATGAGGCTTTAATCATCGGTTTGAACATACTCAAGGAGAAAAGAGCTAAAATAATATGTATTTTTGGGGACTCGGAGCTAATTAGAAGTCAAGTCAAAGGGAGATATCAAACAAAGCACCCAAGGATGATCACTTACAAAAATGAATTTTGGGACTTATTTGGTAATTTATTTATCGGACCCAAAATTTTAGTAATTTCTAGACAAGAAAACTGTGTTGTTGATTCACTAGCTAGTACAACCAATATGTTCAAAATTCCTATTTAACCGAATAAGAAATATCAAATAGGAATGAGATAAAGACCCTCCATTATATACAGCATTAAACATTGGTAGATCTTTGAAGATGATCAAAAAATAAATCGATTTTTGGAAATGACCGATGGGTTTTCCAATAGTCCTATTGATGAAGATAGAGATTTAGAAGACAAGGCTAATACAGATGGTTTTCTAAATGCTATAGGTGATCATAAAATAATTCAGCTAAGCAATAATTCCCTACCTAGTGGGTTAGTGCCTCTAGAAAATTTATTTGAAAACAATGATGTGGATTTTAAACAAAATATAAAGCCTAATAGAAGTGAATTATAGGATTGTAATTTAGGGACAGAAAAGGAGCCAAAAATTTTATAATTTTCCAATTCTTTAAATGGAGAACAAAAGGAAATATATGTTGTTTTATTGAAATATATTTCTAATGTTTTCGCATGGAGGTATGAATATCTTAATGGTTTATGATATAAGTATAATACAACACATTATACCCTTAAAGAAAAATTAGAAGCCTTTCAAGCAAAAACTGAGAAGAATAAATTGAAAGTTTTTTCCATTAATAGAGAAGGAGGTTAAAAAGTTGTTGGATGCTAAGATTATAATTTCCTTGAGATTCTCCAAATGGATTTATAACCTTGTATCAGTGAGAAAGAAGAATGGGGAGATTCAACTGTGTGTATATTTCAGAAATCTAAACTAAGTATCATTGAAGGATAATTATCCATTGGCTAAGATGGAACATATATTTAAAAGTGTTGTTGGTTCAGGGAGGATTTCAATGTTATATGTTTTCTCAAGGTACAATCAGATATTGGTGCATCTGGAAGACCAAGAAAAGAAAGCTTTCACTACACCATGGTGAATTTTCATTTACTCCAAAATTCCTTTTGGATTGATGATCACAAGAGCTGCATTTCAAAGGGAAATGAATATAGTATTTGTAGGGGAGAAGAACAAGTTGGTGGTAGTCTATATGGATGATATCACATTACAATACAAGGAGAAGACCCTCTAGCAGATGTTTTTGAGGAACCCCTTATAAAAATACCCCAGACATTTGTTTCTAGCGGAGGTTACTAGAGGAGGTTGGTAGGCGAAGATGTTTGCAGATGTATTTCATCTGGTGCGCTTATCACCGTAAAACACATCAGTGCATTCAACATGAGAAAGCACTGGTGCACATAAAACATTGGCACACCGGACACCGTGCACTCAGTACACACTCGCCTGGTGCGTTTCATTTTTGTAGCGCGTCAGTCCTTTACAACACTTCCAAACCAGTGCCTCATAAAAATCACGCGAAAACAAAAACCGCCCCATGCGGAATGAAAAAAACGCACCGGTGCTCCCTTAAAATATCACGCACTGGAACAGGGTTAAATAATAATAATAAATTATGTCTAAAAATAGCACAAAACATTGGCACACCAGACACTGGTGCTCTGTACACACCCGCTCAACGCGTTGTATTTCTCCAGTGCATCGGTTCTTTACAACACCTCCGCACCGGTGACTCATAAAAAGCGTGCGAAAATAGAAATCGCCCGGTGCGGAATGAAGAAAATGCACCAGTGCACCCATAAATCCCATGCACCAAAACGGGGTTAAATAAAAAAAAATTACGGCCAAAAATCCGCACAAAATATTGGCACATCGGACACCGTGCGCTCCGTACACACCCGCTCGATGCTTTTTATTACTGTAGCGCCCTGGTGCTTTACAGAGCATCCGCACCGGTGCCTCATAAAAAGCACACGAAAATAGAAACCGCCTAGCGTGGAATGACGAAAACACACCGAAGCATCCATAAAACCTCGCACACTAGAACGGGGTTAAATAAGAAAAAATTATGGCCAAAAAACCGCACAAAACATTGGCACACCGGACACCGTGCGCTCCGTACACAACCTCCCGGTGCATTGTATTACTATAGCACACTGGTGCTTTACAAACAATCCGCCCCAGTGCCTCATAAAAATCGTGCGAAAATAGAAACCGCCTGGTGCGGAGTGAAGCAAATGCACCGGTGTGCCTATAAAACCCCGCGCACCGCATTTTTCACTTTTGTCAGTTTTGCAGAGCTCTCAAGCACCAGTGAAATTTATCCTTGTCTAATCTGCCCTGACATCGATGCTCCCATTGCACTCATTGCACGCACTCCTGCTGTGCATTGCCCACCAATCTCTAGCTTGAATTTTGCAAAACGGTGGACAAATTTTCTTTTGCAAATTATATAGCCAATATGCCTCCTCGACAAGCAAATGTATAGGTATTTTTCTTGTTTTTCCATAATTAAGGCTTTTACCGGATTAGAATTTCAAATAACCTTAAAATTGACCATTTAAAAGGAAAAAAAATATATATATTTGCGCGGTGCACTCGAGCCGTTCGGCTCGCACCGATTTGCGGTGTTGCCTGTAAATTTACAAGTCACACCACAACCGGTGCTAACGGTATTTGCACCAGTTCTGGGGAGGTACTGATAGGTGCACCGTGTTATTTTAAAAAGTGTGGTGCGGTCGTTTACCAGGCCGCACCGTTGACAATGTGGAATAGCGGCAACACGGTGCGTTGACTAAATTATCTGCCCCGGGGCAGCTAATGTTGTCAGCGCATCGCATACCAAATTTCGACATGGTCAACGGTTCGGCCTAGTAAACCGGTGCTAACGGTATCTGCACCGATTCCGAGGTGGTACTAAAGGCGCACCGTGTTATTTTAATTTTTTTTTAAAAGTGCGGTGCGGTCAGTTATCCGGCCGCACCGTTGATCTAGTGGAATAGCTGCGACGCAGTGCGTTGACCAAAATAGAAGCCCCGGGATGGCTATTTTTGTCAGCGCACGGCTTTCCATATTTCGTCTGCGTCAACGGTGCGGCCTTGTAAAAGGCCACATCATTCACTATGTCACGATGGCAGGAGGTCAGTCTGTTGACTTAACTATATGTCACGGGGCCTAGAGTTTCATCAGTTCACCGCCCTTTTGACACCGTACATAGTCAATGGTGCGCTAAATTTTTTTCTGGAGCATCGTCCTTGGGGCGCTTAATATTATTAGGTGCATCGACACCGGTGCGCTCCATAGAAAGACGCACCGGGGCTGGTGCGTGACTGTATTTTTGGTGCACCGACTATTTTTTTATTTTGTTTTAAATATATATATATATATATATATATATATATATATATGTATATGTATATTTCTAAATACATGTCTCATTTAATAAAAAAAATGTGTTTAATATGTCAATCATTCAGAGACGTGAAAGGAGAGAAGATGGGGAACAACAACAACAACAAGTGGAGCAGTATAACATGGTTCGCCTGTGGGAGGCACGAGAGAGGGAGAGAGATGCATACCCTTTCCTTATTACAACAGCTACGCAGGGGCTCCTAAGGCAGGTAGGCCTCCTCAAGTTCTATGAGGAGGCTACTTCCCTAAAGGGCCATAGTTTGTTTTTGAGACATCTTATCCGAAGGTGGAATGCTAAGCAACAGGCTTTCCGGGTTGGTATCAACCAGTGGTACATGCCCACTAAGGAGGATATATACTTCATTACAGGGCTATCGAGGAGAGGGGTGGATTTTCCCTCGTTCCCAGAGGTTTTGGCTGGCTGTGTAGCAGGGATTTAGTTAGTTTACTCCCAAAGATACATTGGAGAAAATGTATTGTCTCCTACAGAGTTTCGATTTGTTAGAGGTCAGTTACGTATTGATGCATTTGGTAGGGAGGAGGTGCAGTGTCTCTCACTTATCATTTCAACGATTTCACACAACACCAGTGACAGGAAACATGTTAGTTGCTCACTTCTATATTATGTTGATTCTTTACTACAGGAGCCACGACTTGTCAAGTGGTCTGCCATTTTTTTGCAGCAGTTCTGTACAACCTTAGATAGATTTCGTGCTCATGCACAAGGGAGGGTGAACTTCCCTTTTGATTCAGAGTTTTTTTGTTTATTTTTTGAGATTTTTCCAAAGAAGAGGCCTACTTTTCTTCGACAACATCGTAGGACGACGTTTGAGGCACGTATGCACATGTGGGGGCAGACGATGCCCAAGAGGGACGAGACTCTGTTTCCAGCGAGGATATCGCAGGATGCACTGGATTTGCTAGCCAGTGTTGATGGGCATTCCTTCGTTATGGTCCCCTGTCCTTACGCGGGTTTGGATTGGCGAGGGTGTGCCAACATCCTCTTCACAGCTAATGAGCCGCCAGATGATAGAGATAATATTACTGTTTTATATATTTAAATTTATTCTAGCATGTTCTTTAACTTGTTTTTATTAAATTTTGTAATGAAATTGTTTAATTATTGTTGTGTACTTGTATATATTTTGCATACATTGGCTCTTTTGATGGTGATGAGATGCCAACACCACCACATGATCCAGGTGTGGATCATGATGACGATCAGGGCATGTCAGATGCCAAGGATCATCAGGAGGTCGATGCTAGGCGTACTCAACTTGATGCTAGATACCAGATGGAGTTGGGTGACCAACTCAGTGCATTGATTGTTGAGGCGAGCATCAGACCCGCTCATTACAGAGACATAGATGCCGATGATAGGCTATTACAGATGTGGAGAGGCATGTTGCGTGACATGTATAGCCTGATGCGGCATGTCGTAGGAGTTACGATAGGTGTTATGCGACTGACGAGGACTGTTGAACATTATAGGTGTGGTCAAGCCGCATCACGTGATGGACAGTCCACAGGCAATGACTCGTCATCTCATGATCGTCCACCTCGCGCCGCACCAAATGAGCATGAGCCTCCACTAGCATCCAGCAGCATTCATCATGGAGATGAGGCTGGACCATCGGCCACGTCCAGTCAGCAACCTGCAGCATCCATCAGTACTCATGATCATGAGCAGGCTAGACCATCGACTGTCGAGGCTGCACCATTGATTGAGCAGGCCTCCACTAGTACTGATATTGATGTTGTACTACCACCAGCTGATCCATGACATTTATATTATAATTGTATATTTTTAACATTATTTAGTTATATATATAAATATATGGTCCATGTATTTTACGTTCATGTTGCATTTGTACTTAATTTACATGTTGGCGATCATCATGATGTGTATATTGTTAGGTCATGTTAGATATGTTCATTTAATGTGCAACTTGCAGATAGATGTGTATGTGATAGCATGAGTTATTTGACATGAGATGTATATTTGATGTTTGTGTTGTGATGATGTTAATATATAATTTTAATTGTGTTTTTTTAGATGATCATGATCACTATGATGTTAGCGATTATGAATGTGTTTTTTAGTCAAATATGATGTTTGTACGATGGTTATCATGAACGTGATGTTTATTAATTAATTTAATACTAAATGATCATGATATTGTAAAATTGTAATATTTGTAATTCTAATTGTATGTAAAATTCTAAAATTGTAATTGTAATGGTATATATGTAAATTTGTAAAATTGTAATTGTAATTGTAATTTTTTAATTTGTAAAATTGTGATTGTATATATGTAAAATTCTAAAATTGTAATTGTACGTGAAATTGTAAAATTCTAATTCTAATTGTATGTAAAATTTTTGTAAAATTTTAATTGTATTACTGTTAATTGATTGTAATTGTATGTAAAATTCTAAAATTGTAATTGTAATTGAATGTGAAATTGTAATTCTAATTCTAATTTTAATTGTAATTGTATGTAAAATATTTGTAAAATTTTAATTGTATTAATGTGAAAAGAATTTATTAAAATTTGTAAATTTGTAAATTTGTAAATTTTAAATAATTGTGAAATAATAAATCTAGAATAATATGATTTATTGTAACATAATAAAGTTTAGAAAATAATGCAAATAAATTCATGTACTTTAGAACTATCATTATTTTATTATGAGCTTAGATACAAAAAACAGAACTAATTTATACAATACGCCATTGTTTTTGAGATCAACATAATTGCAAATTATCAAGTGAATTATTGATTTTAACATTAACACAATGCAAATTACCAATTAATTCAAAATACATATTATAATGTTTCGAAAAAACCATCTTAAAAAGTTTAAATATTGATGAAATAACACATGTACCATATCACTCTCGGTTCTCATGATCACCCTCATTATCTTCCAGCTCGCATGGCATGATAACACTATTGTTCTCAAAAATATGTTTTGATCTAGGATCATGTGTCAATACGAACCACCAATCCCTATCCAACACATGTGGGTAAAAACACACCTGGTTGCAGTGTTTAGGGAAAAAATAGGGCTCCTTAGCTTCATCCCACATCTTTCTAGATTTGATACATATCAGCCTACTATCGCGATCTTCCTTTACATTATTCCGATCAAAGGTGTCGCACCACTTGCACCTAAAAATAACACATTGGAAAGAAGAGAAATCCACTTCAATGATCTCTTGTATCTTTCCGATGTAATCTAACTAGGTTTTGATCACAATGGCTAGATCGACTAGATTGATCAAACTCGACTTCCACTCCACAGTCTTGTGTGATGTTTCCAGCATTGGCATTTTCTGTGCAAAAATGGTGTCCATATGCCCACATAGATGGGAACAAATGCACCTATTATAAAAAAGTAAAAAAAATCATAGTGTCATGTGTCTTATAATAACCCAACAGTTAAAATATGAAATGTAGATGTCGTAATATAAGTTTCAAATTTACATATAAATTAAAAATATTATTAGCGAGTTGTTGCACCCAATCCCTACTTTTAGCACATCCTCTTTAGCACACGGGTAACAACTGGTAGCACCGTATTTCTCTTTGACTTGGTTAGAAACCTAACTATTGGGGCATATTTTTGGCATATTTTCTTTTAAATGATCGAGATAAGGCACACTTCTACCATTCAACCATCTAAATTCTTTCCTGTCACTATCCCATTTCATCCTCTTTTGTTCGTACAATGTGACCCACAGTTATGTCGCTTCAGAATTGTAAAGAACGAATTTATTGATTGCTTCAATTTTTGCATTCGCTGATGAAATCAAACCAACATTATATAGTACTTAGAGATCAAAATATACATTATATTGAAGTTTAACATGAATATTAATTACTTTTTGTAAATTTGAAAAATTATATGTCGTTTACTCTTTATCAAGCACTTTTTTCCACTCGTTTGGAGCAATTCCCCTTATCTTTTGTCTTCATCCCATTCATCGTCGCAAATCACCGCACCTAGTCTGTTTTCGATCTGCTTGATGTACTCACTAGCATAATAGAAAGACTCATACGATATGTACCCCTCTGCCATAGAGCCCTCGGGTTTTGCCCTTTGTCGAACAAAACCTTTCAATTTCTTCATGTACCTCTCTAAGAAGAACATCCAATTACAAGAAACCACCCCAACTAATTCAACCTCATCTACTAGGTGGATTAGAAGATGAACCTGTAAGTCCATGAAACTCATTGGCAGTTCCTTCTCAAACATACAAAAAATCTCAACTATCTCTTGACACCACCGTGGAATTCTAGCCACATGACTCTCATTTTACGTGATCCAACGTACAAATGTAGATAATTTAGATATGACACATCCTAGGTCTTGAGGGAGTTCATGTTTCACACACCCATGCATGAACAAAGGATAATGACATTGCAAAGTTATAAACACCTGCAATAATATACAGAATTAGTTATGTTTTATGATCCCTGCATGGGATAAAATTTATTAATATAACAAATAATAAAATCATGCTTTTGACATTATACGTACTCTTAGAAGATTCAAATGGTCATGCGATTTCAACCCCGAAAAATGGTCATCCACAGTGAAGCAGCATCGTAGTGAATACCCGTATGAATTTGGCACCCCACACCCATTATAACTTCCTTTGCCAAAGAAATATCATCTTTTTTTAAAATCCATGGGACATCACCTTATTTGAAAAACCATGAATTAGAGGGACCAACGCCTGCCTCTGATCCCGTACTTTCTAATCGTCGTGGCCAATGTTTCTTTTTAGTTTTTGAAGTAATAATATCTTTCCTAACAGCCAATGTGTCACTTTGTTTCGATGATATGTGCCTCCATAAAGAAGATGAAACATTTTTAAATATATGCATGGGATATAATAAGTGGGTAATCTTAGGATGCTTCCAATATGGGAGGTCATAAAAGATAGATTTCCTTCTCATCCCAATGGGAAATTTCTCAACATAGGTGTCGAAGAAATTTGGATCATCGAACATAGGCTCCCCATTTGAATCAAACATTTCTATGAACTCCTCCTTCTCTCTTTAATATTCTCTAAGCCATTCAATTGGTGTCATTATTGGAGGCCTTTGGGTTCTCTCTCATTTACCATTGAAAGCAGATGTTGCTCTTCTGTAAGGGTGTTCTTCTAGTAGGAATACCCTGGAGCAATCATACACTAGCTTTCGTAGGTCCTTGGACCATCTAGATTTCAGAGAAGGTCCACAACATTTACATCCAAAATACCCTTTTGTTACAAGACCTGCGAGATTATATTTGTATACATTAATTAATATGCATGGCACGTTAAAGAATATCATGAAGATCAGAACAAATATTACAATGAATTAAATAACTAATATGTGAAAAAATAGTGTTACGTATGTAAACAAATCAATAAATCAAAACATGTAATTTACCAGAGAAAACTCCTAAGCCTGGATAATCATGTGTCGTGTAAGCACATATGCCATACAACGTAAAACTCCTCTATGTTGCAATGGGTCTCGATGCATTGTATACATTTATCCCATCCCATAATTCCTTCAATTCATCTACCAGTGGTTGTAAGTAGACATCCATATTCTTCACTTGTCTTCTACCAGGGACTATGAGAGCCAACATAAGATGTTCATTCTTCACGGACAACCATGGGGGGATATTATTATTGATCACTACTAAATGCCAAATAGAATAGTTGGTGTTCTGGAGGGAATATGGGTTGATGCCATCCATGGTTATGCTGAGTCGTAGACTTCGTACTTCATCCTTGAATTTTTCGGGCCATGTATCCTCTATATGCTTCATAGCTATTGAATCAGTTGGGATTCGCATAACTCCCAACTCACTTCTGTGTGAGGCATGTTATCCCTGCAACATAGCTAATTATTTGCAACGAAAGAGCCTTTGAATCCTTTGGATTATAGGCATGTGCCTCAATATCTTAAAAGGAGGACCAGTACGTGATTTACCCTTCTTTTTTTATTTATCATACCTGTCATGCCCACATTCGGACACATCTCTTTGTTTGCATATTCTCCTCTATATAGAAGACAATCATTTGGACATGCATGATATGATATGTACACAACACCCAACATTTTCAACAATATCTTTGCCTCTTCGCAGCTACTGGGCAAGACATTATCACTCGAAATAACCTTATATTTGAATAACTTGTAGTTGGTGATCATGGAAAAATATATTAATAAATGTACATTAATGTCGATATAATTATTAACGTTCATAAAATTTACCATTTGTAATTTTCATTGTAGTGTACTGATTATATTTCAAATTTATATAAGGGAGTAATTTATGGTAACTTACCTCAAAATTTCTGAGAAACATGCATTCAACAAGCCAAAATTTTCTTTCAAGTTGTACAGTAACATCGTTGTCCCCAACTAGGTAGAGCTTGACTAGCTGCCAGGTCCAAAGAGAGGGGTGGTGGAAGCAAATTTAAGGCTTTCGAAAAATGTGTCGGCAATATGAGCATCATCCCCTAGCTGATCATCGTTTTGGAATGCATCTAACAACATTGTCTCCATGGTAGTCATATCCCTTAAGTAATCATCCATACCAATCTGTATTTGATTGCCTCCATTGCCAGCTTGTGAAAAACTACTATTACTGTAGTCATTCCTAATTGGTGAAACTGGACGTAGCGGGAATTGAATCGGTGGTTGATTCAACCATTCTTGGTATCGTTCCTCTCCGATTTTTTCTCTTAATTCAGTCTTCTCTCGATTTGACATTGTCGTGGGGTGAAACGGAAGATGGTAAGTAGGTCGGTCATCATCACTAGAATCTTAATAATTAAAAAAATATATATTTGAACATGATTAGTATAAAATATATGATATCAATTAGTAACCACATTGACAATATTGCATGATTATAAGTTGGATTGACGTTGAAATAATTACATATTAATCAATATGTAATAATTACCATCATTGTCCCGGGATTATGGTTAGAAGATGCAATATTGTTACAATTGGCAGGGTGAAGCGGCTGTCCATTTTCATCTACCAAATGCGCCTTGCGGTATACAGCTCTTGATAAGAACTTCCGACGTTTGGAGTAGTTTGAATATTTTGTGCATATGCACTCGATGTTGAATCTGCATGATCCTGCAAATTTTTATACATTATAAATTTAATTAATTTGAGCATGATTGACTGCATGCATAAAAAACATAAATTCAATTAGATAGTGAAAATATAAATTAAATCTGAAGTAAATATTACGTCTCGAGATGGATAGGGAAAAATCCGCAAAGGAATTTGAGAAATATTATGGAACGAGCTAGATTTTGAAGAATTTTCCATTCCATATAATTATGATATGTTCTCCCTGAATTTGACCAAAAAAACAATAAATTTTGGTGCACACACATAAATGTAATTTTGGTGCGTAATGTACAGATCACCGCACCGGTGCGTTTTTGGTAATGCGCACCAGTGTCGTTTTATACCCAGACGCACCGGTGCGGTTCGATTAAAGGACGCACCGGTGATGAATAACCGCAAATAAAAAAAGTGCAACTCTATTTTCTTTAAGTGAAAAAAAAAAAAAAAAAAAGGCGGTAAATTGAAAAATGGGCGGAAAAATATTTTCGAAAATCTAATTTCACAAAAAATTTCTTTAAATACTAAACACTTTTCATTATTTCACTATTTTTGCAAAAAAAATCAGCCAGAGATTTGCAGGATACATACCTGGAGCAAACAGAGCACGAGAGCACTGTGGAGCAGGGAAATACGTTCGAACAGAAGTATTCAAACAATCAGAATTCCAAACCTCTGATGATTCAAACCCTGTAGCATATAATTTCGAATGATGTGAGTAAAGTTTATTGTTTTTTTTTACTTTTTATGCAGTAAAAGAAAAAAATCAAATTTTATTGTTTTTTTTACTTTTTATGCAATAAAAGAACAAAATCAATTTATTTTATTTTTTATTTTTTATTTTTATTTTTTTAACTTTTTCTGCAGTTTTCAGAAACAAAAAAAAAAAAAAAAAATAATCCATTTTTAGAAACAAAAACCCTAGATTTATTTTTGTTTCCGCCCTTTCTTCTTCCTCTTTTTGTACTTTCAGAATTAGGGTTTTTCAATTTAGATTTATAGGGTTTGTATATTCATAAGACATCCAACCCGCGAGACGGCTTGCATAGTCAGATCTCAATCCATGTCAGCCCTTGTGTGAATTTAAAAAAAAAATAGATTTTTTTTCCTCGGTGTGCCCTGCGTAACATAGCGCACCGGTGCGCTCTGTTATACCAACACACTGCGAAAGTACAGTGATTAAAAATAAAATGAAAAAACAAAATATGTTTTTATCAGTGCGTCATATGTAACATATGGCACCGGTGCACTATTTCATTATGAGGCACCGCGAATGTGTTGTTTCGCCAAAAAAAAATCCATTTTAGAAACAAACCCTACATTCTTTTTGTTTCTGCCCTTTCTTCTCCCTTTTTTTGTGATTTCAAAATTAGGGCTTTTCAATTTATATTTATAGGGTTTTTATTGCTAAATATAAGCCTAAGACATCCAACCCATGGGATGACTTACATAGTTGGATCCCAATCCATATCAGCCCTTGCGTAAATTAAAAAAAAAAATTATCGGTGCGCCCTGTGTACCTGAGTGCACCGGTGCACCCTGTGTACCTGAGCGCACCAGTGCGCTCTATTATCCCAATGCACCGCGAAAGTACTGTGATAAAAAATTAAAAAACAAAATATTTTTTCTCAGTGCGCCATTTGTAAAATATGCAGTCGGTGTGCTATTTAATTATGGCGCACCGCGAACATTCTGTTTCGCAAAAAAAAAAAGTCACTTTCAAAAAATACAAATCCTACATTCTTTTTGTTTCTTCCCTTTCTTCTTTCCCTTTCTGTGATTTCAGAATTAGGGCTTTTCAATTTAGATTTATAGGGTTTTTATTGCTAAATATAGACCTAAGACATCCAACCGACGGGACGATTTGCATAGTCGAATCACAATCCATGTCGGCCCTTGTGTGAGTTTAAAAAAAACAGATTTTATTTTCATTGGTGCACCCAGCTTAACCTAGCTCACCGGTGCTTTGTATTGTACAAGCGCACCGTGAAAGTAATGTGATAAAAAATTAAAAAACAAATTATTTTTTTATCGGTGCGCCATATGTAAAATATGACACCAATTTATGCTACAAAAACTAACACTGGACTATTTTTATTATTTTATCATGGTTAATCGGTGCAGTGGTTGACATGTAATGCACTGGTGCCCCTTGTTGACATAGAGCACTGTACGTTCTATTATACTATTTGTGTGGTGCATTTCTAAGACACCCACGCACCGGCGTCGATGCGTACACCATGAATGGCGCACCCGTTTCTTGAGATTTTTTTTTTAGTTAAAAAGTTGACAATTTATTTATAAATATATTAATGAATGATATGGTACAGGTTTGAGATTGATAAAGAAATGACTGACAAGAGATCAAGTAACAAAAATACTAATAACGCATCAAGAAAAGAAAAAAGGAAAGTTCTTTGTAAATTCTTTACAAAAAATATTATTTTTGAACTATATGTGAGTTTAACTAATATGTATTATTTACTGTGTATCATGCAGAGCCACAAAATGATGAAGCTCGATAAGATTATTTCTGATCTAGGACCAGAAGAGCGTAAAAGCTTGATGGAAAAATTGCAAAAGGATGAATCGGGTGAATGAAAAAATACTATTGATCCAATATGAGTTTCTATTTTTAATTTTCATTAATAATATAATTAAAATTATTAGATAATGTGTGTCAAACATTATATTAATTCACATTTGTTTAATGTTCTATAGGGACTAACAACTCAGAAAAGGAATTTTTTTCTAAGAAAAGAAAAAAATAGAACATGCAAATGAAAATGAATTGCTCCTTAGCTCATCTGGAGTGCTATTGGAGGTTAACAAAAAGGGGAAAAACTTTTACAAAAGTTTGAGGGATCTAGTGGAACGAATGTATAGACGTTCTTTCCACTTACAATACAAAAACAAATCCAATGATTCCAAGAACCAAATTTTATCTAAACTACAGGAAGAGTTTCCAGAGAATTGTTCAATGAGACACGTCAGACTTTTAATAGCAAAAACGTACAAAAAAAAAAAAAAAAGGAATGAAAAAAGTAATATTCCTTTAAATGTTTTTCTATAATTATTTATAAATATCACTTTTGTTATATTTACTTTTCATATATCAATATAAAAATTAAAGAGTTTATTGTCATGTTACATTTTCAGGAATATTATGAAAATATCAAAAGATGAACGAGCTGATATCATAAATATGCCAATAGGAATGTCCAAAAAGGTGTACAAGGAGATGGTCAAAGAAATGGACAAAATTGCATAGCAGGAGGAGTCGTCTCAACAACAATGTGCTTCAAATGTAATAAGTAATAATTGAATTTTTCGATCATTAGGTACTATAAATAAACAATTTAGCATTAAATATTTATTTTCAAGTATTTTCTTGCAGAAAAGAAAAGAAAATGGAACCCATTCAGTACATAAAATAGGATGACAAGGAAGAAAAGGGTTGATATCTAAGTTTGTGAGTAATTGTTACTTCCTTATAACAAATTAACTAGACTTCAATTTTGTATTTTTTAAGTTGTTTTACAAAAATCATCATTGAATGTCTTCAAACAGATGCTAACATACAAAGAAGAACCATCAGAGGAATTGATTGAAATTGGGTTAAATATGGGTTGTGAGTATATGTTGGCATATCATAACTTAATTGTGGAATTTGTAAGCATCTATCGATCTTTTTTTACTTAGCTCCGTCTATAATTAATAAAAAAAAAAATTATATTAAATATATGATTGGTTATGGGGTATAAAACCTACAGGAAACAAAGTATGGAACCGCACCAACAGATGAAATCTTGAAAGATGGCATGTTACATGGTTTTGAAAGAATGTGTATAGTTTATGAGTCAATTGTTTTTTTTTTTTTTTTTTTTTACAAGAACGGTTATGATTTGCATTAGAACTTGGGCAAAGAAGCCTTCAAACAGATTACAAAGTGAAGCCCTGCTTCATTGTCTTTCACTATTGTCACAAAATTTAGAAAGTAACTATGTCTATTCCCTATTTTCTTATAGATGTTCCTTGCAGCGAGTTCCACAATTTTTCTAGCTTTGTGGATGCAGACGAATTGCTGTAGTAGAATGCAGAAAAACATGGAAAAACAAGAAGAACAGAAAAGCTTGGACAGGAAAGCTAAGGAATGGGAGCCTATTCCTCGTGACCATTATTTAACAAAGAGCTTGTGGGGAGAAGGGTTGCTTTGTTAGCTTCAAGATCAGCTTCTTTGTTGTTGTTTCTGAGCACATGAAAAAAAGTGACCTTTTGGAGAGTTTTGAAAACAGCAGTAATTCGCTTAATCAGTCTATCAAATCTGATATCCTTCGGATCAACACCATTCACCAAGCATTGGATGAGAGATTGAGAATCCCCAACCACAACTATATCTTTGATGCCAATATTTTTGGCTTGCATGAGGCCTTGAAGAAGAGCAAGAGCCTCAGCTTGAATACTGGAGGAGATATCCAAGCCCCAGGCGAACCTGTGAATAATCGTGCCTTCGTTGTTTTTTATCACTCCACCCGCCCCAACTTTCCCCGGGTTACCTTTAGCGGCACCATCAAAGAACAAGAGGGGAGAGGAGTGGTTAAGAAGCCAAGCGGAAAAGTCATTCTCATTGAGTCGAATCTGCCAGCTTTCTTTAATCTTGCTTTGCTTAGGAGTTGCCGAAATGTTGAAGCCCAGCAAGCTGCTCCAATCCTTATCCCTCTGGCTGAGATTTG
Organism: Pinus albicaulis; assembly: GCA_034641835.2. Taxonomy (NCBI): domain Eukaryota; kingdom Viridiplantae; phylum Streptophyta; class Pinopsida; order Pinales; family Pinaceae; genus Pinus; species Pinus albicaulis. The sequence goes on along the minus strand of CM076578.1, from coordinate 189,364,591 downwards.
AGTCTTCTAGGCAGCTATCTAAGCTTTCTTTAAGCTGAGCCTTAATTTTAGCTATGACTATTTTTGCAGGTTGATCCTTATCTCTGAAAGTTCTGCTGTTCCGTTCAAGCCAAATCTGCCAACAAGAAAATTTAGGGAGCGAAAGCCAAATGTCTTCAAGACTGCTGTTCTTAGGGGAACCTCCAGGATAAATGAAGGGCCAAGAGGAAAATAGCTCTGGGATAGAGCAAGGTAAGAGAGATTTGTCACCCCAGGTGGGCAAAAGCTCAGTCCACACCTCAACAGCGAACTTGCAGCTCAGCATTAAATGGCTGATGCTTTCTTCATCTGCCCAGCACATCCGACACCTGGAAGGGCCATGAAAACCTCTTTTTTTAAGCCTGTCATTAGTGAGGTTTCTATTATGGCACATGAGCCAATAGAAATGATCGACTTTTGGGATGGTTTTAAGTTTCCACAGACCTTTCCAGACCATAGGATTCGGAGGAACGTGGGGAATTTCCAACTGTTTAATATACCCCATAGCGACGATGTAGGAGCCAGAAGGCCCCCAACCACGCTTGTCAGCTTGGTTGCGGCGAATTGGTGCCTGACCATGGAGGAGAGACAGCAAAGAATCCCACAGCTCTTTCAAGTTTGGTGGCACCTGTGTATCAATCCAACCGATCCAACTATTCTCCGACCATCTCGAGAGATCCCATAGAGTATTTAAACCAGTATTTTCCATCCAGAGACAAAGGGGCTATAGAGAGGTCTCCTCAGCAAACGGATGCTTCATCATAATCCGATCTTGCCATAAATCAATTAATTTTCCATTCCCAGGCACCCAGAACGCATGATGTTGAATGAGCGGAGCAGAGGAAATACAGAGTTTGGCCAGATGCGAACGGGAAACAGACTTAGGATTGTCCAGACATCGCTTTCTTGGGCCCAAGAATTATTTTTGCCACAGAACCTTCTGCGCCCAGCCCGGATTGATGTCGACCATGCGCCAGATAATTTTGGCACCCATGGCAGTGTTCTACTCTCGGAGAGATTTCAGCTTTAGACCACCTTCCAGCACAAGATGGGAGATCTTCTCCCAGCTCACCAAGGGGATGCGGTTTTCATTGTTTTTGCCTCCTTTCCAGAAGAAGCGCCAAATGAGATCATCCAGTTTCTTAAGAACACCAGAGGGCGCTAACAGAACAGAGAATTTGAAAATGGGTAAGCTGCAGAGCACCAATTTGACCAGAACTGTTTTTCCTGCGAAGTTCAGCCACGAAAGACCCCAGGCCTGAATTCGAGAATTGAATTTGTCAATGAGAGGATCCCAGTCTCTGCAAAAGGCAGATTTGAAAAATACTGGAAGTCCCAAGTATTTGAAATATGACCAGGAGTTCGAGCCTGCAAAGCCAAAGCACTTGGAGATAGCTGTGAGCAGAGAGGAGGATATATTCCAGCTATAGACGTGGCATTTTCCTTTATTGAGCATGCTTCCAGAGGCAGCGTAGAACTTTTCAAGGACCATTTTGAATTTAAGGGCAGAAAGTAGAGAGGTTGCGCCCAACAATAAAGTGTCATCAGCGAACAAGGCATGGTTAATGTTTCTAACACCTCTTGCAATACATAGACCCAAAATTTCCTGCTCAGCCATTTCCTGATTTAAATAGAAACTTAAAACTAAAGCTTGAAGGACAAAAAGAAGAGGGGAAAGAGGGCAACCCTGGCACAACCCACGCGAGGCTTTGAAGAAGCCAGCAGCTCTTCCATTCACTAACGGAGAGATCCAAGGCTCGGAAATGCAAGCGCTAATCCAATTTATAAAAATCTCCCCGAAGCCAAACTTTCGAAGAACACTAACAAGGAAGTTGTGATTAACTCGGTCAAAAGAATTTGCCAGATCTAGTTTTATAACCATACCTTTCTCCTTGCACTGGATGCTAGAGTGGATCGCCTCCTGGACAAGAATGTAATTGTCTACTATCTGTCTTTCCTGCACAAAACCTCCTTGGTTTTCCGGAATGAGTTTGGGAAGAATGCCTTTCAACCTGTTTGCAATAACCTTAGTTATAATTTTGTATCCAATATTGCATAACGAGATGGGTCTGAATCTATTAAATACATTAGCTCCCTTTTCCTTCGGGATGAGGGCTAGGAAAGCAGAATTGGTACTTCCCCCGATTTTTTGGCAAGATTGGGATTTCCTAACCACTTTACATAAGTCTTTTTCAACAATTTGCCAGCAAACTAAAACCATCAGGTCCAGGGGATTTGTCAGGGTTCATCTCAAACAGAGCCGACTTAATTTCTTCCGAAGAAACTTTCGCTTCCAAAATTTTATTCATGCTGGAAGTTACCTCTTTGGGGATCCTTTCTAAAAAGATCTCAGAGTGAATCCCAGCTTCATCATTGCCATAAAGATTCTTAAAGTGATTGAAGGCAGCCTTTTTGATGCTCTCGAACTCCTTGTGAACAGCATTTCCTTCTTTAATTTCAGAGATTATGTTGAATTTTTTTCTAGCATTAGCCTGCTTGTGAAAAAAAGAGGTATTTCTATCCCCAGCCTTTAGCCAAAGGCTGCGAGATTTTTGCCTCCAAAGTTCTTCTTCTGCCCTGCAGGCCTTGTGAAACTTTTGTTGAAGGTCCACTTCCAAATTAAGGTTTGCAGAAGAAATGTCAGCTTTCTCCATAAGAAGGTGATGAGCCTCTAAAGAGTCTTGAGTTGCTTTCCGCTCAGAAGCCGAACAAGGGATAGATTTTTCCCAGCGTTTTAGCTCGGATTTAAGCCTTCTCAGCTTTTCTTCCCACACATAGAAAGGCGAGCCAGTAACCGGATAGTCCCAGATTGCCTTAACTCTTTCCTTAAAGCCTGGAAGCTGGATCCAAAGGGGGCTAAATCTGAACGGGATAGGCCCCAGGTCCTTATGCGGCGATAGCTCAAGAAAAATAGGCCTATGATCTGAGGCACTACAGGGGAGAATGCGCAATCTAGATTCTAACCCACGAAGCAGGAAGGAGCTTTGTACTAAAAATCTGTCTAATCTGGCAGCTATATGGCCAGGGCCAATTCTTTTATTGGACCATGTAAACTTACCATTTAGGGGATTGATGTCAATAAGATCCCACTCATGCATGAGGTCCTCCACCCATTCCCTAGCAGAGCCTCTCACAATGTTGCCACCCTATTTTTCAGACTGTGCAAGAGTGATATTAAGGTCTCCAGCAATAATGATGTTTTCAAGGTTCTCAGAATCAGCAAGATTTCTGATGGAGTCCCAACAGAACTTCTTCTCTCCTACATTAGCTGGAACATAGACATTTAGAAGACATATTTCATCCTTAGAATCAATGAGTTGAAGTTTCAGGAACAGCCAGTGAGTGTTAGGGATTGCTTTGAGCAGCAAGTATTTGTTGGCATTCCATAACGTACCCAGGCCGCTAGATGCCCCTCTAGACGAGACAGCCAGCCCCCCACCTTTATTCCAAAAACTACGACTGGAATGGAGGAAAGCCGCTTCCTCCATCTTGGTCTCCTGGATTAATAGAAGATTAGGAGTTTCTATTCGAATTGTGCTCCTTATAGCTTCTTCTTTTGCTTTACTGCCCAGACCTCTACAGTTCCAGGAGACGATTTTCATTATTTACTTTTTTGGGAGTGTTGGGCTCCCTTGGAGCCACTCTGGTTTCTTGTCTTCTTTGCCGATTTTTCCAACAGTTTCTCAAGGGTTGGATGAGCCCCTTGGAGTTTGTCTTTGAATGTTTCCTGCTCCCTTTTTTCCCGCTCAGGCATTCGTCCTCTTGTTGATCTTCGGGTCGAGGCTTGTGAATCCCCTATTTTGCTTTCCTCCTCAGATTCCTCTGAGACCTACACCATGTCCTCCGTTTCTGTATTTTTCCCCTTGAGTCCGCTTGGTGTATTGACACCTTGCTTAGGTTCTGGGGTAGTGTCTTTTCCTAAGGAGTCATTCTGTGTATCAACATCCTGCGGCTCTATAGAATTGAGACTAAGAGGTTCGAATTTATTACTTGTCCCTTAGAAGTCTGATTTTGCTGACCAGTGGATTGAGATCCAACATTTACTTTCCTGAGCTCCAACATTTTTTTTGTTCATCCTTGCCCTTTTGACTTGATTCCAGCCCTCATCTTTTCCTTTGGTAGCTTCAATATTACTTGGGCATCCTCTAGCGAAGTGTCCATAGACGTGAAATTTGCGACACTTGAAAGGAAGTTGCTCATAGTCGAGCTTTTGAATGTGAGACCAGTTTCCAAACTTGAGCTTAATGGCCTCCGGCAGACCCACTTCCAGATCGACTTCGACGCAGATACGAGCACAGTCGTACTGGTCTTTGTTATTTGCGTGATCTATGAATTTTCCCAGGGTGTTCCCGATATGCTTAAATGAATCCCAATTCCAACAATGCATAAGAAAATTCAAGAGTCTGACCCAGACTGGAACAGCGGTTGGAACATCTACTACCAGATCAAAATCAGGGGTCCATTTATTGAGGTAGAGTCCTTGAGGACCCATGAAATATGGGCCATTCCTGAAGATGAGCTCTTTGTCCTCCTTGTCAATGAATTCAAATAGGAAATACCCTCTTCCCAGGAAGTAAGAGGACACGTTGTGCATAATGAGGGGAGCCCAGTTTTTAGCAACCCAGATTTCAGTAGATTTGGGCGAGGGCCAAAGGCCAGTGAATTGGCCTACGAGAGCTCGATCGGCCAGAGAGAGGGCCACTTGAATAGGACCCTCTCCAGGCAACGAAATCTCCGGAATGTCATCCAATTTTTTGACAAATTTCATAGCTTCAGATGTTCTCTTCTTTGGAAGCGAGGCCAGAAGGAGGCTGAAGGCATCTTCAGCAGAGTTCGGAGGAGGAGGTAGAGGAGAATGAGCGTCCAGGTTTTCCATGCAGAAAGGCCTCAGAAAAGCCTCAAAAGCAAGACGAAAGAGGCGCGAAAGCAGGCATAGAGGGCCTGCCGCAACCCGAGAGCAGAGCCACAGATAGAATCTGGGTCAGAGACAGGCGCCAAAGATGGAACTCCAACCGAGAAGCGACAAGAGCAGCAGGCCCTGCAAGAGCAGGCGCAGCCGCAGGGGCAGCAGCGCGCGGGCAGAAGCAGCTAGGTTTCGCACAACTCTTCAGACGCGTTCATGGCCTTGGCACTATCATGAAAGTGGAGAGATATTATTGGAAAGGAATTATGAGTCAATTTTTGCAATGGTACATCATTTCTTTTCAATTTACATTGTATTTAATATCACAATTTTCATTATTCTCACCAATGTATATACACTCATTACAGTTTATTTTTATGTTTGTAGATGGAAGGTGAAGAAGAAGAAAACAATCAACACCGTGAACAAAACATTCCTGAAAATAACCCAAGTCATGGAAGTAGCTCTAGCACTGACATCAGTTCAAGTGAAGAATGATAATCACTATGTTTGGATGTCGAAGCAAGGAGTTGTATTTTTTGAAATATGTCTATGAAATCAGACATTTTCTTTAATGTAATGGACATAGTGTCCCAATTGAAAGACAAAGGGATACCAATAACTGTTCCATTTTGTATGACAAAGAATGTCTTATATATATATATATATATATATATAATAAAATGTGTTTTAACTTATTCTATTGCATTCTCCATTGTCGCTATTGTGTTCTCCATTATTGTTCTCAAATGCACTAATAAAAATTTAATTCATATGAATATTGTTATAAGATATATATGTGTCGACTTTTGATGAATAATGAATTTTTAAAAACCACAATGATTATGATATGATATAACAAATGAATCCAAACATAAAATTCAAATGCATTAATAAAAATTTGATTAATATGAAGATTGTTATAAGATGTGTCGACTTTTGATGAATAATGAATTTAAAACAATCACAATAATTGCACTGTCATAGGTCGATGTTTCTAAAAAATACAAAATGAAAACTGGTGTGTGTCAGCTACTGTACATCGGTGTGTTTGTATTCTTTAGAGCACCGGTGCATTTCTACGACCTATGGGCACCGCACAAATACCAAAACCAATTAAAAATATCGAGGCGTTTGTGCGGTACGGCACACCGATGCGTTTATGTGTCTATACGCACCAGTGTCGTTGTACAACCTATGGGCACCACACGAATACTGATACCAATTATAAATCTCGATGTGTTTGTGTGATCCTATGCACTGGGGCGTTTATGTGTCTATACGCACCGGTACATTTATACGACCTATGGGCACCGCACGAATACCGATACCAATTATAAATCTCGGTGCTTTTGTGTGATACTGCTCACCGGGGAATTTATGTGTCTATACGCACCGGTGCATTTGTACGACCTATGGGAACCGCACGAATATCGATACCAATTATAAATCTTAGTGCATTTGTGTGATATTGCGCATCGGTGCGTTTCTATAAGTCTACGCACCAGTGCATTGATATGACCTATGGGCACCACACAAATCCCAAGACCAATTAGAATGGCCCCATGCGTTGTATCACCAACACTACGCCCAGTGCGGTTTTATGCCTTAACGGTCTGGTGCATTCTCCTTCGACTGCCCTGGGGCACCTTCTATATGTACGCATCGGTGCATTAAATCCAAAGTAGCGCACCTATGAAAAAAACATCCGTAATAACCTCCGGATGCCCATTTTTTTTAGTTGTGTTGAATTTCCATTAAAAGCTCCGCCCAAACCTTTGTAACCATAAACGGATGTTTTATAAAAAAACATTTTGACAATTTTGGCCAATTTTATAACACTAAAAACCTCCTTTATAACCTCCGCTAGAGGGTCTTTTCCTTGTAGTGGTATATTCAGCATATGATTTGGAGCATTTAAAACATCTCATAAAAGCAGTTTTGAAATGCAAAAAAATTGGTATTTCACTCAACCCCAAAAAATCACATTTCGTTATGAAGGATGGTAAGCTATTGGGTCACATAGTAAATAAAGATGGCGTCTGAATTATTCCAGAAAGAGTTGAAGAAATAAAGAAGCTTGAGTTATGCAGAAGTGAAAAGGAGGCCTAGTATTTGCTTGATAGAGTAAATTTTCTACGAAGATTCATTCCAAATTTTGCTGAAATCTTAAGGGTAATTAATAGCATGTTAACGAAGAAAAATGAATTCAAGTGGAAAATTGTATCTAAGAAATATTTTGAAGAAATCAAATTAGCAATATCTAAATCCCCTGCTCTTATCAACCCAGATTTCTCAAAATAATTCCTAGTTTATTCATTTTGTTAAGAAAACATTAGTTCAGGAGTATTGTTACAGAAGAATAAAGACAATCAGGACCAGCCTATTTCATTTTTTAGTAGAAATTTAAGAGATTCAGAACCAAAGTACATCATTATGGAAAAAAAAAGCCTTTTCACTGGTGAAAGCACTAAAGGGTATCAGGGTATATGTTCTTCACTCTCTTGTAATATCTTTTGTCCCCAATTTTGTTGTAAAGAATATCCTAAGTCAACCTGACCGTGATGATAGAAGGGGAAAGTGGATAGCAATATTGTTAGAATATGACCTAGATATTAAATCAACAAATTTAATCAAAGGTCAGGGTTTAGAAAAATTGATGGCTGAGACAAATTGTGACACATTGGGCATAAATTTTTTCTTAATCTTTTCCAATGATTCAAAAGAAAGGTTGGTTTTCAAAGTATTTGATGAACTTAGAAATTCCCCCTAGTACAAAAACATAATTTATGTTTTTATAATTTGGAATCCCTACCGGGGATGAATAAAACCATAGCACAGCCATTGATGTTGAAATATGTGATATTTGTTTACTTGATGACTTTTTATTTTGGAAAGATCTAACAAAGATCCTTTTGAATTGTCTACTCAAAAGTGAAGCAAAAAATATTGTAGAATAATTTCATCAAGGTGTGTGGGGGGGGAACCATTGTTGGAAATCCACAACAAATAAAATCCTTAGGGCACACTAATATTGGCCAACTCTTTTTGTAGATGTACACAAAGAAATGGCAGCTTCTTTCAAATGTCAGATTTTTGAAGGAAAAGGAAAATTGTTGCTATTACCTCGAAAACCCATCTCATTAGAAACTCCTTTTTAGTAATGGAGGTTGGACTTTATTGGAGAAATTCATATACATTATTCAAGATAGCATAAGGGGATATTAACTGCCACATATTACTTCACTAAATGGATTGAATCCATACCAACAAGACATCATATTCATAATGTGGTGATGAAATTCTTAGAAGGTATTTTTCAAGATATGGTTACCCTAGAAAAATCATAACAGATAATGCTCAATCTTTTAAATCTCACAAAATGGTAAAATTATGTGAGAATTATCATGTTACTTTAGGTCATTCAACAGTCTATTACCCTAAAGGGTAATGGACTAGTTGAATCGTCTAACAAGATCCTGGTCATAATAATTAATAAAATGTTAGATGAAAGAAAAAAGGCTTGGAATACCAAGTTTAAGTTTTCACTATGGGAAGACGGAATACGCACCAAAAAATCCATTGTCACGTCACCATTTCATCTGGTCTATGGCACATAAGTGTTTTTCCAAGTATCTTTGAGTATACCTGTGATGAGATTATTGTATGAACATGATGCAGAACCTGACGATTTTCAGAGAAGGACTACTCATCTTATTTAAGTATAGGAGCTAAGAGAGAAATCATATCATCAGTACCAGTTGATCCAAGACAAAGTCAAGAAAATTCATGATAAGAAGGTAAATGAGGATGATTTTAAGATTCAAGATTTAGTCTTAAAGTGGGATGCCAAGTTTGAGGAGAAGGGGAAGCATGGGAAGTTTGATCATTTATGTAAAGGACCTTATAAAATTATTGTTTTTCGAGGTAAGAATGTTGTTATTTTGGAAGACCTAAATGGAGTCCTGTTGAGTGGAGGTCCAGTAAATGGACGCTTCATAAAAAAATTCTCGGTTTGAAAAAAATTAGTTTTCATGTTTCACTGTACATATCCATGTTCAGAGAAACTTGTAGGTTTGAAGAGTGCGTTGAAGGATTCAAAGCCTAATGAGAAGGCCATAATATCCCGATACATGATTTTCATGGTGTGAAAGTCATCAGTTTCCTTTATTTCAGTTTAATCAAGCAGTTTTAGAAGGTTTATTTTCAATTAATAAAAGGGAAGTTTTTAAGTTTTCAAACTAGATTGTAGATATTTTATCCCAATGGATTAGGCACAGGGTCTATGTGTTATTTATTTCCTCATTGGGAGACGGTATCCCCATTGGAACCAGCTATTAGCACTAAGTTATGATTTTCAGTTAAATTGTGTAAGGGCCTATCAAAATATTTTTTGGAAATTGCAATATAAGCTTAGGAACATGTATAAACAATTTATTTCACCTAATATTAAGCATTCTCTAAGTGCTTACAACTAAATCAGCCTATCGCAAGCCTACAGTTGGTGCTACAAAATTATTTCGTAACGCCCACAGGAAAAATTAACCATTTTTTTTCAAGTCATTATCTCTATCATTTAAAAATTCTTAAGTGGTTTTTCATGAATTTTTATCCCTTGCTATCCTTTATATGACATTTGGTAGCATTTTGATCCATAAGAAATAAGTTTAATATCAAACCCTAAAATGCACAGTTTACCCTAAACAGTAATTTCCAGCTTTTCCATAAAATTGTTTGTAGTACGTAGGAAGGTCGTGGAAAGTTTTACAGCGTCCGTCTAGGAAGATTAAAGGTATTAATAGTTCATATAATTTGCAATATTTGAAAATCTTTCCATGTAAAATGATTTGAGTTAGATGGATTATGGTTTGAGGCTTATCCAGAAATGTTGTCACTATTCCAAAATGCAGGTTGGGAATCAATCTTCCATCGCTTCAATGGATATAACCTGAGTTGGTGTTATGAATTTATACATTATTTTGATGGAATAACAACACGAATAATAACCCTAGAGTTTCCAGTCACCAAGGAATCCATTGCAGAGGCCAGGGGTTTTCCTATTGAGGGCGAAAAATGGTTCAAAAAGCAGAGCCTATAGAATGTAGACCTGAACTTCCTCTTGAAGGAGGAATGTGTTAGGGTCCCATGATTTGGCTGATTGGCAAGCCAAATGACAGTGTAACATCAAACCAATATTTGGAGCCCAAGGACCTAGCCTTCCTAGACTCAGGGAGGGCTCTCTCTATATGTGTAAGGGATATATGTGTGTTCTACTTATTGTGTTCTGATTTTAGGCTAGTTATGAAGTAGGTTTTTTGGTTTTGGTTTTTAGGTTGTGAGGGATGAAACTGATCAAAGATATAAGATAGGTAAAAGGATGTCAGATCAACTGGGCTAAGGGGTCGAAAAGGTCTAGAAATCTATCAGACGGTGATACAAGGTTGTTGAAGGGCCGATTTGATTCAAGGTAGAAAGGATCTTTGGGCAAAATGGAACAAAATGGACATCAAGTTTGGGAACAACAAAGGATTTCAATCATAACTAGTTTAATAGCTGATTAAACATGGTAGGGCAAACCATTAATCATGAGAAATGTAACTATAAGCTAATCAATACATAGAAATAAACATTCAAGCCATGCATAGAGATATATCACCCTCTAACTTTTTGAAATGGCTATCAGACTTCGGGAAAAAACACTTAAAAGAGACAAACAACTTAAACCACTATGCCGGAATGCCTAAACACAGTACTTCAAGTTATTGGGCACTTTGAAAACAAGATTGCATAGTCTTAGGCAAAGGGCAAGATCGAAACAAGACCTCCTTGGTTCAACAAATGAAAATCTAATCAGTCAAAGAGAGATTTCATGGATGGAGCTATGGCTAGCCATTGGTAAGCAGGGCGTACCGTAAATCATACTTAACATGCATAAAACCATGAATGAAATAAGCAACAATATCCTTAAGTTATTAAAGAGCAATCAAGAATTCTTTAATGTGACTAAGGAAGAGGAAAACATGAAAGCTATGAAGAAACAAGAAATTTGAGGTGCCTCCAAGGGCATGTCTCAAATATGTTCTCTACTGATCTATAGCAAGCAAGAAACATGTATTCATGAATGAAAAATAGAAAACAAAACAAAGAAAGAGACACTATATCATTCTACCAAGTCATGGAATCCAACAACAATCCTCTTTCATCATCCAAGAACATCCAAGAGGCAATCCAAAAGCATGAGACAAGTATTTCTTCCAAAGCTTATATGACCATATATTTCTTCTTTCATCAATTTCAGCCTCCTATTACAATGAATCCTCTTGGAATATATAGGCCAAAGAGGAGGAAAACCAACCAAGGCAACTAGCTAGCCATTGGTTCAAAATAAATATCTAAACTTGTCCTTGAGGCTTTGCAAAGCCCAAGGCACAAAATATCTAATAAATATCTCAAAAATTGCTAAAAAAGGGAAATATATTGACTTTACATAACTTATCATGTACAAAAATAGCTAAACGCACATGAGGAAAGATTAGTTTTGAAAGGTTCAATTTTTACAAAAATACTCAAAAATTATATCAGCAAAAGGTCCCCTGACTTGCCGACAACATTTGGCAGCCTTCCTGATGTCGAAATCAGGCTCATGATAGCTCGTTGGAAAGATCTGAGTGTATAATTTCTGGAAAAACTTTAATTTTCCCAATATGATGCCTAGAAGTCCTTCAAAAACAGGCTTGTGTGTAAAAAACCAGAAAATAAGCTTTGCTGATAGACCGGGCAGAATGTAGAAAAAGCGAGTGTTTTTCGCCATTTTGGGGAAGCAAATGATCTTCAAATGTTCTGAAAATTTCTGAGTATGTGCCCCTAAAATTATGGCATCCAATGATACCATTCTCATCCTTTTCTGATCCCCCAAACTGAAATGGCGATGCTCATGAGTTTTGGCCAAAAACCCAAAAAATGACAAAAAACCAAAACATGTCGAATTTTGCTCAATTTTGGTGAGCAAGTCCCTCAAGGATTTTTAGAAATATTTCTAGACGCTCGGGCCAAAATTCCAAGCCTAAAGGTTTCTTTCTCCTTTTTTCTCACCGGGCGCCCTCTTTGGGCAGTTTTGAGCTTTTCTTGGTTTTCTTCTTTGTTGTTTAGCATTCTAGCTTTGGTGAAGAAGTCATGGCCCCTTGCCTAGGAGAGGAAGCTAGCACATGCTTTGGAGAATGCCCTTCATCATCCATGTTTTGTATTTTCTTGCCCTCATCACCTATCACTGTTTTGAGTTTCTTCATGGCACTGCTCTTCATCACTGTGTTGCATATCATCAATGTGTTCTTCTTCACCTTGCTGCCCTGCCTCACTGTGCTCCTTTTCAAAACACTGCATTTTTCTTTGTATGCCACTCAACAATAATTTTAATAACATGCACATAGTCAAAGGGTCACTGTGTTTGGGTAAAGTCAAAGGGCTCTTGGTGTTTTGGTGACAACAAGACAGCCTTGTATTTTTAAACAAAGGTAAAAAAAAACTCCTCTCAATAAAAAACAACCTCCTTGTATTCACTCTTTCTCATACACAGTTTTGCCAAAAACACCTTTGAATTGTAATGGCAGCTCCCCTTACTAAAGTCTGTTTCATGGACAGAAAGGCAGCATTTATTTTTCTCTCCAACATACATAGATGACCTTTGACAGTGACAAAGCAACATATGTATGATTACCGTTGTTGAAAATAGGCCCACTGTTTCATTTGTTCAAATATTGTGTTTCTGCCTTCAAACAGTGCCTTCACCTTTTAATATTGTTTAGAGGACAGTTTGTTTGGTCCTTTGTCATCCACCAAAATACACTATTTTTACTATGACAGTGTTGGGCAAACAAAGCCACTGCAACCTCGAGTTTTAAGCAAAACTATCAACCCTTATTACCACTGCCTCGTTCCCACTATATTCAGCTGACAGAGGTATTTTTTTTATCTCAGTTTCGAGGGCAGTTTAGGTTTTTTGAGACAATAATGATCACCCTTCCTTCAGCCAACTGTAACAACCACCCTCAAACCTTTTCACACCGATACACTTTGACTTACACCAAGGGTTTCATTTTTTTCACCATTACTTAGTCCTTTGATAAACGAAGCATATGATCACCCTTTAGAAAATTAAACATACCAAGAAGGCACATGGAAACCTTGAAATTTCGATGGCAGCCTTTGTTGACAATTTTGAGTAACTTTCAAGGCCTTTGGAAGGCGTTTGGATCATAAACATGTGCGCGGCACGTTTGTAAAGGAAAGCGTCGTGCAAAGGAGAACTGTCGGGTCACTGTCGGGCCGACGTGACCGGCGCCTACAGGCGCGCCGCGCGGTAGTGCAAGCCTTTGGAAAAACTCTATCTGAGCGTGTCGCGCAAACCTACAGGCGCGCCATGCAGCCTAAAAAGCCCGAACACTTGTGAATTTCGCTCAAACGCTCGTTTCTCGACCCAGTTGATTAGCAAAGGGGAGTTTGTCTTTCGTTTTGAAATGCATAATAGGCATGAGCAACGGTCTCTAACCCTTGTATTTGAAAAAGATCAAACCCTTTGGTGTTTTCAATGATGACTTTGAAAACGTTCAAAGGAATTTGTTTTGAATCCAAAACATGAAGCTCCTATCCTTTTAGAAACATAGCTAAGACTCTTTTTCGTTCCAACAAAAGAACAGTGGCAAAAACCTTCACTGTTTATCATTTTAGAAATGAAACATTGTCTTTCTTCTCTGATGTCTGCACTGGTGAAGAAAATTCTGCTCTGAGCCATATGAAGGATTATAGATGTGCCTTTAAATGATGCTTCTCTGATTGTGAGGTGAAACTCAGTTGTGATTACCTGGGCTTTATTATCACCTTTGACACATTTCCCTAAAGAACAGGCCTTCCTTTTTGAAAGTGGCATGCTCTATTTGTTTTGAGTGTGTGTTTCTGACCTTGAAATACATACCATAATTCTTCTGGCACCTTTATGACCCTGTGTATCTATCTGCAGTGCCTTTTTGGAAAAACTAAACTCAAACTGCCTTTGTCTACTATGAGGAGTGATTGAAAGATGATTTTTCAGGAACCGGAAGGAAAGTACCTTTTGAGAAATAATTATCATTCTTTAGCCTGTGTTATGACCCATCTCTCAACCATCAGCAAAGCTGTCTTATTTGGGCTCCAGACTGTCTTTGAAAGAAATGTTGTTATGAGATAAGCCATACTCTTTGATAGTTATAGTACTGATGCTTCCCCTTTTTTTTTTACATGCTTGCTCTGCTCGGAAACTTCAAACTGTCTTTTGCTGCTTTTACCATTTGTCTCTTGATCAGTCAAACCCTGAAATCAGTCACTGCATTGGCCCTCTGCTTATAGATGAAAGAGGCACTCTTAACCCTCTACTTATGAAATGAAGGAGGTTATTTAGTCTTCAAACCCTCTGCTTATAGATGAAGGAGGTTCTTTTTTAGTCATGTCATATCATCAGTCCTTTGACAGTGTTATTTTTCCTTTAACTGTCATTTCAGGCTTTGACTGTGATCGCAAGAGTTTAATGAAAAACTCTCTGCTTTGTGGCTGCATCCCAGGCTCAAGATCACATTGAGAAGCAGTTGTCTTCTCATGTGGAGCCAAATATTTTCTTCTGGGATGCTGGTATGCCTCTGTCCTTGAAATATCCATTAAAACACTGTAAAAACACCTAGAATCAGTTTGACTTATGGAAATGAATTGTTGATACTTGAGGGTGTATTAGTGGCGCGACCTAGGGCTGTAACCAACTTTATTTTCAGAATGGGAAGATCTGTTATAACTGGTCTATAGCAGATGGAGGTTCTTTGGCTATTGGATAGTTCTCCAAGGGAGAAAATGCCTAAAGCGCCACTTCCTAACTTAGGGGAGACTTTTTGGACAGATTTGGATTGTTTCTTTAGAGCTGATGGGTAGACTAGTATGGCTGAGGCTAGGTAAGAGTTGATAATGAGGTTTCATCTCATCATGGGCGGACTAAAAGGCAAGAGGGAAAAAAAAATTATGGGTGTTTTCCAGCTGGCAAATTTGACAAATTTTTAGATCAGCTGCTAGAAAACTTGGCTGTTATAACTAGTCATCACCAACAAGTGAAAAATACTGATGACTAACAGAATGTCAAGACCAAGAATGGAGGGTAGGAGTTCCCTAGAACACTATGAATATTGAATGGTATAGGGCTTCAAGGATTGTGAATATCTTCTTCACCTTTGAGGGCAGGTATTCCAAAGCTTATTTGTATCAAATGAGGTTTTTGTGTCAATTGGCATGGTTTAATAAAATGAGTTTGCCCTTTTTCCTTCATCAAAGTGTGTTGAAAATTTCCACCAAGGTTAGAATTAGACCTAAATTTCTACCCCGTGACATATAACATCATGTATTGGTAAAGATATTATACACTCATGAGTTGAAAAAAAAGATGGAGCTACTAAGACAAAGAAATGTGAGGAATATTATACCCAGAAGGCAAAGGAGAGGTCAAGCTAAGATTTTTGTCAAAACTCTAGCTCAAGAAATAGATGGATAATATAGTCATATCCATGTTGAATAACATACATAAAACCCTATAAATGAACTAGGTGTTAGGGTCTATGAGAAGAGAACAAGATGAAAACATAAGCAAAAAGTGAAAAATGGAAACAAAGTAGGAAATAGGGGATGAAGACACAAAAACAGAGCCTAGGGTTTATTGTAGAAACCCCATAATCGACCTAAAAATAAATTAATAATAATTTTAAAGGAAAATCTCAACCCTAAGCTAAAGGATTCAATGATTGTTGATGAAGAAGAAGAAATTGTGAAGGTTTCAAAGGGAAAGAAGAAAGCTACAGGGAAGAGGAAAAGAGAGTATGTAGACACAAAAGGGAAAGAAACCATAAAAACTAGCAAAACTATACAGAAAGGTAACAGAAGGATGAAAATAAGCCAAGACAAGTTAAACCTCCTTACTGAGGCTACATAAGCTATGGAAAACTAATTGGGTTACCTGGTTAACAAAGCAATATATCAAACCCAATTTTACGTCAGCGATGTATTTTATCTTTAGTCTATCTTTTTGACAGGAATTTTATGTTCAGTTTATCATGGTAATATGTCATAATTTTTTGTGAATGAATAGGAGTAGAGAATATGATTCAACACAAGAGAAAAGGGCCTTAAATGGTGTAAACAATTACATAGGATAGTTGCATAGTTTCAACAAATTTTGCAATTTCATGTATTAGTTTTGCTACAAGGGAGGAGTGTAAGTTACAGCTCCAGATATGAAGCCTACAAAGGTGTGAGTAGTTCTAGATCCTACATTACAGTTATGACTTGTCCTTTTCCTAGGAAAATAACAAAGGATGCATACAACAAGTTCATAAGATATTTTGACTAATGTTATGTGCCAAAAAGAGATATGAATAGCTAAAAGGATATAATTTTAATTACATTTTTCAAATAAAACTATCAGACATTGTAAATATTTTACAGTTATGCTACCAGACTTTGTGGATCTTAATTTCTATGCATTTTTCTTATATAATGAATGAAAAAGAAGGGAAAAAGTTTTGACTCTGAAACAAAAAGAGCTTTTGTTGTGTGTTTATCAAATTAGAAGTATTTTGAAAGTGCCAAGATTAATGGAATAATATGATCAATGATACATATTTTATTGTGATGGTTTACTCGGCCTGTGTTTCTTTAGTGACAGTTTTCCTTCTTATGTGATTCCCATTTATGTTTGTCTTCTGATGTTTAAAAAAAATAATGTATCGAAATTCATTATTGTAATGCTCTGGTTCATCTGGTTTAAACATTTTCACTCTTTCTTCTAAATCTTGCAGGATTCATGTTTCATGACATGCTATAATGGATTGTAATTTCGTTATTCTACTGATTTTTCAAATAATTTTTGATAGCTCTATATTTTTCCATCTACCATGCCTTTGTTCATCTTGATTCATACACTCAATGTCTTTGTAACTACACTTGAAACCTTATTTGTTGACCCAATTTCCCATTGGATTAATTTCTTCAACCCAACAAAATCGTATTTTTAGCACAACCCTATTAAAGATCTAGCCATTGTTTGAAGGTACAGACATTTTCTAAGATTATTGATTAGGATTTCAGATAGAGCCATATTTAGATTGAAGGGGCTAGCCTTTAATCTGAAAGATTGGTTTGAAAATGTTAACTTAGGTAGTTTTCGGTCACAACCAAGAAAACCCTCTAAGTGATAACATATATCATGATCATTAGTTTTGTCATCATCATCATTGTCTACCTTAGTGTCCTCTCCATCTTACTCATCATCATTTCTTCGAATGTCTGAACCACACCCAACATAATCTAGATCGATCTCATGATTAATTGGATCTTCTAGAAGACCCATGTTCTGCGAAAAAAACATTCAAAATGAAAACTTATTTTTTTTCATGCAATATTTAATATTTTTGTTATATTTCTAATATTACAACATATGAAACAAAACCATAATCATATTACATCATATTAAAGTGGACATATATACAATAATACAATTTCAATTAAGTTACAACTAGATGGTATTCCAATGATGTAAAACATGCAAGAATTATAATAAATATTAGTAAATCATGGAATGGTGTCATACCTTTCTGTTGACTAGTGTGTGTATTGTGTATTGTACCAGCCCCTGGTAGGAAGGAAGGGCCCTCATTATTTGCCTAGATCACTGGTTAGGAAGGTACTTTAGTTGTTTGATTTATGTCCTCTCACTTATAATTCATGTATGATTGTTGTTACTATTATTATTAGTCTTGTTGATGCTTTAATGATTGCAAAACCCTAACCTTTGTATTGTGTAACAACATAAGTCTTGGACCAACCCCTTTGTTAATGTGACAGTTATTTAATTCTTGTTTTAGTTTGATGGTGTTCTCATTTCATTTTAATGTGTCTTTCAGCATTTGTTGAGAGAATTGTTTCCAGGAGTGCTATTTTTTTCTGAATAAGAGTGACGGTGTGACAGAGTGGTTTTATTATACATTGCATGTTTATTTCTTGAGATTGTGAACAAGGTTAGAGAGTGTAACATCCAAAGTGTTGAATTGTTGAGAGTGTGATTACAATTATTGAGTATGAGTGTAATAGCTTTGCAATAACAAAACCTACCCAGATTGAAAATTAATGTGAAGAGTTGGAACTATTTCTCTCAATGAAAATGACAAATTTTCTACCCAACAATAAGTTGAAGAATAAACTATACATAACTTTCACATAATGCAGGTTGAAGTGAATCTTGCAATGGTGTATGAAATCAGAAGCATAATTATTTAAGGGTCAAATTAAACATATAATGATTCAAACATTTGTAAAATAATTAAATAAACAATCTACAATGCAAATCAACCAGATTGGCCAATAAATGAAGTATGGGCATGAATTTTATTGAAGAAAGAATATTTTAGTCTACTTCACCAAAAATGCACATCCATCCATCATTTCAAGGAAAAATTGAATGATTCAACTTGGAGAGTACTTTTTTACTCATAATTGTAATGGCACCTCCCACATTTACCCACTTTCACCGACCTATCAAGGTAAACATCAGCAGATGGATACTATGACATGACTCAAACTCCTAAGTATAGTTAAGGAAGTGAAAAAAGACAAAATAAAACTATACTGACCTTCCTCAGAAGCTACAGGACCCCCAAGAGCTGAAAAACCACTCTAGGTGCCAAAACCCTGAGCTAAATTTCGTTTTTAGAGATATGGACTCCTATTCACTTGCATAACAAGGAAATATAATGAATATAAGCCTCCATTCGCATGGATAACCTTGCCTCCCAGTTACTACAGTCTAGAATTCCTAGTTTTGTGCATGCGACCCCAGAATCTGAGCCAGATTTTCAAGGCTAGGATCCAGACCTCTGCCCATAACTTGATATAACCTTCCAGAATGATGAATGGCACTAGGAAAAATCCATTAAAAAAAAACTTAGATAAGGACTTGACCTAACCAGGCCTGACCATGATCGACATCACGTCAAACACACAATGAACATGAAATATATAGGTCATGAATGCATATTCGAACATAGATATATGAAACTAATCTAAGAATCATCAAGAAAGTCTAATTCCCTCTCACAATAGCTTGAAGAACATATATTCGGTCATGCATTCAATAACCATTCATTTACCAATCAAAACATGATAAGTCACAACTTCAATTTGTCATAAAACCATGCTTATAACCAACATATAACCATATTAATACCAATGATAGGAAAACCATCAAAGCCACATCATAACAAGTACATTTAATCATAAAATACAAGATGAAATTAGCTCTTATTAACATATGTAAAATCTAACCAAGTTTGGGACTTCCACGTACCACCCGACCATTGATTGGGTTGAACCAAATATTTCTTTCATCCAATAACCCCCATGCCATATTGCAAGTATGAATGTGAGATATAATGGGATAAACTAATAAGTAACCAACCAAGGGAATCCATAGGTTAAACCACATCCACCCTCACACTACTGTGATCTCACCTAAACATGTCATCAGATCACAAAACCAAACCAATATTGGATGCCTCATAATTCATTCACCATCCCTTAAGGAATTTTCATATCTCCACCCACTTATTGAGGGCTTCCCAAAGAAAAAAATCTCCACCCCCAACCCTTGGTATTTTCCTGAGACCACCTCAATTGGATCCAAAACCTTTCGGCAATCCAAAGCTCAACCAAGAATGAATCCCATCACACCACGGCTATTCAAAAATGGTAGGGCAAGGCTGAAACCACTGTCAAACCTAGAAAAACCCATGCCAATGAAAAAAAAATGAACCAAATACACACATGAATGCACCATGCATGCCAAAACCATCTAGTAAATCATACATGCAACCTGTTACCCACAAGAAATCACACTGAAGCCACTTGATCCAACTCTTCCTTACTTGATCCTTGCTTTCATTTGCTTTCTTTCCCTTCCTTTACTTGCTTGCGTTCTTTCTCCTCTACTTTCTCTTCTCCTCTCTAAAACCAATTCCAAAACTCAACTGACAAAAGGATCCAAATTGATGATTTGATTCTTTTTATTATTGATTCCTCTAATTCCTTCATTTGTCCTCTATTTTCGTTCAATTTCCTTGTCACATGCAACATCTGACCTTTCACCTCCCTTTTCTCCTATTTTCCTTTATTTTCATAAATGAAATGCCAATAATGCCTCTTTTCCTTTTCAAATCCTTTTCTAATGCCTTTTCCAATTTCCCCTTAGCCACAATAAACAACAAGTGATTCCCACTAGGATGCTTTGCCCAACATTAAGCTTGGAATACGTGTCCCGTGACCTTGGTATTATTTTTCATTTATTAACTTTATTACATGAAATTTTAACCTGGGGTTGTTATAGACAACTCCCCCTTAGGGGAACGCCATCCTTGGTGTTCTATCACACCTACAACCGGAAAAATCGTTGAAAACCAAAACATACTTCCCATGGAGAGCTTGTTTAGGTATTTACAATGAACAACCTACTCAATAGAAAAACCATCATGACAAACATGACAACATGACAACCATACTACTTATTGGAGCTTTATAACATAGCTCATTGTGGTATTTAAGATAACAACCATACATAAATATGTACATATACCAAAAAATCATTTACCTCCACTAACAAATGATGAAGGATACTTAGCCCACATCTGATCAAGCATCTCCCATGTAGCTTCATTAGGCCCAAACTGCTTCCACTGCACTTTAAGCTAATCTATTTCTCAGTTCCAGAGGATGAGTTGTTTTTGATACAATATACACTGAGGTTCCTACTAGAATTATCCTTCTGGCTTCACCTGCAATAAAAATTAATCAATAACATGATCAACATATTTCACATATCTTGTCATAAATGAAACATGTAAAACATAATGGACTTTCATCTTCGCAGGCAGCGCAATTCTGTATGCCACTAGTCCAATCCTATCAAGGATCTCGAAAGGCCCGCAATACTGAGGTGAAAAATTGGCACATGATCCAATCCTAGAGGAGCTCTTCTTGGGCTTGATTCAAAAGTACACATGCTCCCCAACCTGAAACTCCTTAAATTCCCTATGTTGATCTGCATAGATTATTTTTCTATCATATCATGCCTTTAGATCCTTCTTGATAACCTACATTCCTTATTCCATTTTTGCTAAGATATTTGGTCCAATCAACACCTTGTTCACAGTATCACTCTGTTGGTGTCCTGTGTTTTGATAGTTTGGAAAATCAAAAGATAAGGCAACATCAGAACCAATCTTTAGAGTTACAGGATCTAGTCCTCTTGTTCTCAGAGAGGGATCTCTCAAATGTTTGTTTGAAAAGGTTTATCTTGTGTGCTTTGGGTATCGGTTTTAGACTAGTTATTAAGTGCAGGTGTTTGTTTGTTTGGTTGGTTGGTTGAAGGACATGGCAGAACATGAAAGGTCTAGGAAAGATATATAGAAAGGGGAAATTTCTGATTCATTGGGCAATGGAGTCAAGAAGAGGTTATAACAAACTTATAAATGGATATGGGATATCAGAGGGCAAACCTAACTTGGCCGTCGGATCCTTTGGTTTTGGAATGAGATGAACATCAATGATTTGGAAAGAGAAGTTTAATTCTCAAAAAAGGGAATTTGAAAACACAACTTGAACAATAAAGAGCTTTTTGATAGACAGGGCTAACCATGAATTCTACAAATCACACTTTAAGCAAATAATGACTTCAAAACAGTTTTTAAATGAAATCTAAGATTCAGGGAACACCCTATTTCCTCAAACATTTTATTTCAAATTACTTAGAAAACATAAAAGATTCACTGATAATTACCGTCATAGAAGAGGGAACACCTAAATACATCTATGATCATAACTATAAAGACCTTTAAGCCAACTGTTTAAGCAAGGACAAAGGGCAAGATCAGAACAGACCTCCTTAGCTCACTGTAAACAAAAAAATTCAAAGGGAGACTTCAATAACAGTTTTTAAGTGGCAGCAGACAAGCAGGGAGAACCATAAATCATGATGAAACCAACTATTCAAACTATTAAGGAAATAAACAAGCATGAATATTAAAGAGAGAGATTAAAGACTCTAAAATACTTCAGCAGAAGAAAACATGAAATAGTGAAGGATGAACAGGTCTAAGGTGCTTCTAGGAGTCATTTGTCAGCCTAAAACTTTCAACCTATTGTAGTAAGAAATTATGGAACAAAATGAAAACAAGAGAAAACATTGAACAGTTCAGAATACTTCACCGATAGCCAAGCTCATGGATCCAATGATAGAGCCTTCTCAGTAACAAGCATGCAACAACATCATCAGGGCTTCCAAGACTTCAATTTCTTCTTCAACTTCAACAGACTATGTATTATTTTAGAGAGTTTCAGTATTACTACTAGTGATCAACCAACAACCAACCAACCAACAATTTCTCATCTTCTACAGAAGTATTTATAGAAGAATGAGGAAGTGGAATGGGGTAAAATATCTTCTAAGTTCAATTAATACAATTTACTGTTTCTCGGCCTTTGAGGGGCTCAATGGAGAACATTCTGACATTTCTTCTGTATTAATTGGTTTGCATTAAATAATTAAGCTCGTTAGAAGCTCATGTTGACTTTAAGGCTCTATTTCATGCTATAGTAACTCTGCGGATATTTCTTGCATTAATTTCTCTTAGCAGAATTGAATCTTTGGATGCGCTGAGGCAAATATCTTCATTTGATCAATAACTTCAGCCTCTGCTTGTATGCTTGTGGTTACAAGTGGCACTGTGGTAGTTGGGAGGAATCAATTTGCCTCAGATGTGGCAGTGGAGGCCTTTCTGTCTAATAAAACACTTATGTTTTTCTTTTAACTGTGTTTTAATTTGGGGGATTAGGCTTTCGATAATCAATCTTAGCCGTGATCCCCGCAAATATGTCTTCAATCTTTAGTTTTGCTGCGTTCTGTCTTCAACACTGATATTCTTTTAATTGTGATTTAATAACACAGTGTCTTGTTGATGTGCAGGCCGTGCAGGGCTCTCAAGGCATCAATGACCATGAAACATTGACAAGACATGGAATTCAAACCCCGCAAATGGTTTCCTTTGATGAATCAAAGGCACGGCAAACGTCTTTCCCGGCCTTCGGCCTTTCTTTAATTATATTGGGTAAACCATTAAACACCTGCAAAATACGACACTTATTAAGAAATCCTGCGTTATTTAGGTTTTACTGCTTCAGAGGACGTCGGGAGAGAGCGTGGTTGTTGGATGGCATCATCCAACGGTGTAGAATTGCGTAGAAGAGGTTAAAAGGAGAGCGGAGGGATAATTAAGTCAGAGTCGTTGATTGATGAGTGATCAAGAAGATCAACGGTCAGGATAAGCGGTAGAGTAATAATGTGAAGGATTCACATTATTCGGATTTAATAAGAGAATGCGAAAAACTAGGTTTAAACCTTTGGCGAGGGTGGAGGGGGATGAAGTAATGCGAGACTGATCTGGGACCGTCCGATCTGGACACGTGGACGGTCCAGATCCAATCCGAGGATCGCAATCGACGGAGGAATTATGCTAATGCGCTCGGAAAAAACTTGCGATGCGATGTAGCGCGGGCCGTTGATCTGAGGATCAGATCAACGGTGGGGAGTGAATCGGCGGGATGGCAATCGGAGGTGGAGAAATGCAAAGGCGCAACCGAAATTTCCGATGCGATTGCGCGATCGGAACATCGCAATCGGAGGTGGGGAAAAACATTAAAATGCACCCAAAGGAAAACTCCGATGTGATGGGCACCTCGGGACTTAAACTCTTGGTCCCAGGCATAGGCTATATGAAATGGAAAGCGGTGGGGGCGGGGTTTATACATATGGGACTTTAATCGCATCGGAAGTTTTGATGCGGTCTTTCAATCAACCCATTTTTCATTAAAAAGCATAACTCCGGCACGTTAGACCAAAACTTTGGGTAAGTGGGTTTTCATGTTTATACAAAGGAAAAATACATCGGGGAAGGGTTTTATGATATGCCTAGCACCCGATCGTGGGGCCTTTGGGTATATGGAGGAAAGCAGAGGTCGGGCTTATATATAAAAGAGCTTGATCGGCATCGGAGGTTTTATGTAACAAAACATATGCGCTCGCCAAAGTTCCGATGCCAATAAGAACCATATGGGTTTAGCGCTTGGTTCTAGCACCAAGTCGCATGATGGGGAATTGGTTTAGGACTTAGCCCAAGGGGGCTTAAGCTTGTGGCAAACAAACTCATTTTTATGAAAATTTTCCAAGTTTTAAATGGTTTTGGGGGTTTCGATAGAGTTAAAAAAGGAGTTTTAAACTTTGTAAAATGGGGGAAAACATGAAGGGAAAATGGAAAAATGGAAAATGGAGGAATTCTTTTGAGGAAAAAGGGAGGCAAGAAGGGAGGTTAGTTTTGAGATGGAGGAAAGGGAAAATGGTGATTTTGCAGCAGTCTTTTTCCTTATGAAAATAACAGATTTTAAGATTTGAAAGGAAAACAGCAGTGACGATTAAACTAAGGATAGAGTATCTTCATAAGACTTTAAGTACCAACAATTTTGGAAATAAAATTTTTTCTTGAAGGCTGGCCAAAATCATTTAGCCACCAGTTGACATGGAAAAATTTTATAGGTGGCTAATAGTGGCTCCACTTGGGGATGGTGCCTTCTTGAAGGCATCAAGAACTTCAGACTTGCATTTTTCTGGGAGGTTGATCAGTGCCTTAGCCATTGGGCTGCCCTTTCTTTGCTGGGATGATCTTGATCTGGAGACATATTAGCAGCCATAAAAACAATGGACCCTTCATCAACAAGCTTTATACATACCCAATCCTACAGATCTAACATTTTTTCTTCTTAGAGTGCACTTGGATTGGCAAACTCTCTCACAACATTTTATTCTTTCGAAAGCAGGAAAACTAATCTATTTCTACTCCTTATTTCTCCATGGACTCAGATTAAATAGTTGATTCCATATGATTCTCTACCTAATCTACCATCTGTTGGGATTAAACTGTCCAACAGATTTTTATTTCTCTAAATTCTATAACAGAAATTTAAAAACAGTCAAGTCAAGATTAAGTTGTTTGACTTGCTGTGATCTATGGCATGAAAAACAAGCTGCACATAGATATTATTTTGTAGAAAATTAAATCAAAATGGAAGGCTTAAGATCCGAAATTTCAAAGTACTTCCTTCATCTTTTCTTTAGCTCTTTTTTTACTCTTGTTTGAGCTGTTTTTCTTTGTTGACTGGTTCATATTTTGAGCTGATTAGAACCAGATTTACATCTTTTTTGACTCATAATTTGAAATAGATTTGAGTCATTCTCTTTGGAAACTTAGGTTTAGATTTTGAGCATGTTTAAACCTTTAATTTCTATCCTAATCTATCTACTGATAAGCCAATATTAAATAGTTTGGCAAATCGAATTCACTATCCTATCCGCAGAAAATTTAAAACTAATTAGTCAAGATTAGGTTGTTTGACTAACTAGAAGTGTGTTCTTTAGGAGTGGCATTTAAGCTTGCACACTTTTAGATTTTTGTTTCTCTTTTGGTATGGGGTTGTACCTTTCTTTTTTTACAATCTGCCCTCTTTTCTTTTTTCTATTGTTTTCAGATTTTTATTTTTCTTTCAAAGACAAAAAATCAAAAACTAACTAAATGCTCAAAGCTGAGCTTTATTGACATTCCTATCTAACCTAACCTAATCTTGGAGTATTTACATGTTTAGCTAATTAACTCTCTTTTCCAGTACAACCAATCCAGTAAGTGATTCCACGATTGGTCCTTTTTCATCTCCTTGGGTAGGCTGGACAAACAGGGCCACTCCCATTCCTTTTGTTTTTTAGCAGCAGTGCTAAATAATCTTCTTGCTTTTGGTAATACACTGCTCCTAATGACCTTGATCCCTCTTTTAAATTTCTTCAAGAAGTGATAATAGGGATCTTGAAACAATGCCTGGTTGTGAGTATTTGGATGATATGTTTCAACCAGGATTATCTCTTCTTTCTCTACTAGATCAAGGTAAATATTTTCTTGAGAAAGAAAAACTTCCTCATCTTCATTATTATCTGAACTAGAGGATTCATCATATATTGCAGTGTTGTCCTCTTGTAGTCCTGGTATGCTCTGATTCAGTGGACTGTGCTCTGTGAGGAGATCATCATGTTCTTGAGCAGGGGTATCTTTTATTACCTCAACCCTTTCAGGAGGAGGCTCCTTATATGCATCCTGTTCAAGAAATTCCTCTTTCTTCTCAACCTCAACATTATAAATAATATATAGTTGATTCCCAATTATGTGAAAGCTACTTCTGATGAATTGGACTGGCTGATTGCGGCTTTCAAGCTGATTATAATGAAATTCATGACACCAATCGACTGTTTTTTGCCCTGCATGATTAGTTTCTGTTTGGAGCTCATCATCATCATCAAATTGATCAGAAGTTAAAAAATCATTAGTATAAAAAATTTAACCAATCAAGCATATTGGGTTATCAGTTTGTTCCTTTAGCTGATCTACAAGTTTATTTTCTATTTCAAGACAACAAGATTTAGTAGGTAAATGAGCAGAATTGTTTTGTTCTAATAAATAATTGAGGGCTGGCTGTTTATTTAATATCTGATCAATTTCTTCCTCTGTAAAAAGAGAAGGAATTTTCTTTTTGCTTTAGACAAAAGAACAACAGTCCTCTCCCTCTTGTGTTAACTAGTTTTGAGGCTGGATGTCTTCTTGAGCCTTTTCTAGGGAATCATTACTCGTGTTTGCAAGGGAATTTTGAGGATTCTCTTCCTTTTCCTGATCTATCTCAATTTCAAACAACTCATGTTTTTCGTGGCAGTCACTTTGACTATAAGGTTCATGAGTTGTTTCAAGTATATTTTCAGGATGCCATTCTTCTTTAATAATCTGAAATGAGTCATAACATAAAGGCAAAGACTCTGGTTGTGTTGCCTCTTCTCCCATTTCAGATTTTGTGAGTTCAAGATGGCTTATGTTTTCCTCAGGGCACTGCTCACTATAAGTATTTGTAATTTGATCATGAAGTTCTCTTAATAGCCTTGTACAAGATATAGGTAGGTAATCAGGAATTTCCTGACAACCTTCTTCATTGATTTCTTTGTAATCTTGTTCACCTTCTTCTATAAAGTCTTGATCATCATCTACATATCGCTCATTGTCTAGGTCTTGTAATGGTTGAGTTTGTGTTTGATCTGGGAAAAACATAGGTTGCTCTGGATAGTCAACATCTATATCAACCTCATGCCTATCCAATATTTTATCAAGTATGTACATTATTTTTCCAATTAGGTCCAATAATGTGTTCAGTTTAGCTTCCCTGTCCATACTTGGATCCATATTTGTAATAAAGAGGTCACTGTATATTTTCAACCAGTTCAGAGTCTTCTGCCAGTGGAGTCATTAGGTCTTTTAGGATTGTGGAGTCGCCAGGTGGAAGATTTTGAACTTTTCTGTCCACCAACAGCATGATTGGGTTTGCTTAATGCATTCCCAGGAGAGCTTACAAGGACTAATGAAGTAATAGGCCTACTGGAGGCCAGTGGAGTCACCAGGTGGAAAATTTTTAGCTTTTGTGAAGGTAAAATGTTTTATGGTTCCATCACCATGTTTATTATGAAGCCAAACTAAAATATTTTGGGTTTTTTCTGAGTTTCTATGGTCGTTTGAAAGACTAATGAGTTTATAAGAGCTTGCTAGGCAACTATGAACTCAAAGGTCCCACCGTGATCGCCATTATGTTGGTGTCCCGTGTTTTGATAGTTTGGAAAATAAAAAGACAAGGCAACATCAGAACCAATATTTAGAGTTACAGGATCTAGTCCTCCTATTCTCAGAGAGGGATCTCTCAAATGTTTATTTGCAAAGGTTTATATTGTGTGCTTTGGGTATCGGTTTTAGACTAGTTATTAAGGGCAGGTGTTTGATTGTTTGTTTGGTTGGTTGAAGGACATAGCAGAACATGAAAGGTCTAGGAAAGATAGATAGAAAGGGGAAATGTCTGATTCATTGGGGAATGGAGTCAAGAAGATCTTATAACAAACTTGTTAGCCCCCGTATGAAATTTTTGACAAGCAAACAGGGGGCTAAGATTGTTGTTGAGTCTTCAAGGAATGCATTTCCTCTGAAAACACAGTCTCCTTGAAGCCTCCATGTGTCTTTTATCCTTTGAAAAATCCCCTTGTCACGGTGTCCACTAGATATACTTTCCGCCTTGTGAAGAAAGGCCTGTACAAATTTTTCCTTTGCTATTTTACCCTCATTTAGCCTCTTTTTATTCCCCCTTGTCTCCCTTTCCATTTCCCTTTTTACTCTCTTAATCTCCTCTAAATCCCCTTCAAATTCTTCCCTTACCCTTTGCTTGGCTAAATTTCCCCTCATTCCCCTTATCTTCTTCTATCGTTACCCTCCCCCAACCTTTGAATTCCATTTAAATGGGCTAAAACCCACTTTCCAACCTTATTCTAAGGCCTAGCCCATTTTCCGCCAGCGCCTTGACCACTTCCCCGCATGTGCCCCGGCGCTGGGACCAAGCGCTTAAGTCCCAGGCGCTAATCGCAATCGGAACTCTCGGGCGGGTGTAAATCCTTTGTAACATTGAAAAACCCCGATGCGATCTGTTTATAACGTTAAAGTCTGGAAATGCGTTCCGCACCGTCGATCTGTGGTCCCGATCCGACGGTAGAACGCTGATCGCAGCCCCGGCTCAATCGCAATCGCAAGTCTCAACAGTGCCGCCCCGATTGTAGTCCTCCGATCCACTTCTCCACCGTTGATCTCCCCGCCAGATCGGACGGTCCCGCATTAATCTCACCCTCCACCCGATCGTTAATCGCAAGCCCTTTCCACCGTCCTCCGATCTCATCCTGACCGTTGATCTGTCCCACGATCCGACGGCCAGCGCTCATTCGCATTGCCCCACCCAATCGCAATCGCAACACTCATGTTGTAGCCTCCGATCAATCGCATGCCTTCTTCTCCGAGCTTCGATTGCGATCTCCCGATTTAATCCTAGCCGTCCATCCTCCCGCAAATCCGACGGTCATCGCAACTCCCGATCCCCCGATCGCACTGCCCCTCCGATCTCATCCTGACCGTTGATCAGTCCCGCGATCCGACGGCCAGCGCTTAATCGCAACTCCCCATCCGATCGCAATCGCAAGTCCTTTCCTCCGTCTCCCGATTCAATCTCGCCCGTCCATTTTCCCGTGATCCGACGGTCATTGCTCAAACGCAAATCCCCCCCGATCGTCAATCGCAAGTCCTTTCCTCCGTCTCCCGATTTAATCGCAGCCGTCCATCTCCCTGCTGATCCTACGGCTCAGCGCTAATCGCATCGTCGTTCCGCTGCCCCTCTCCATCTCCCTCCGATTTAATTTGGATCGTCGATCTGGTCCCAGATCCGACGGTTGGTGTTTAATCGCAACAACTCTCCAAATCGCAATCGGAACTTTTTGAATGTGCATTGCGATTGCCTTTCGCTCCGACCTCCGATTGCGATTGCCCGATTCTTTCATCTCCTCCGCCAGCCCGTCTCCCTCCCGGATCCGATGCCCTCACGGCGACCGCCCTCCGCCTCCGCCGGGTCCCACGTCCGCCCTCCGCTCATTGTTTTTCATCCACCCTTTCAGATTTTGGTTTATAACCAAAGTTCCGCGTTTATTGGAGGTCCTTGCGTCTGCTATAAGTTTCATAAGGCCGTCCATCCGACCGATCTCCGCCGTCGATTTCCCACTCCTGTGCCAGGATCTAATGGGGTCTGCGCCGCATTCTATCACCAAACCATATTGTTCGTGAGTTCACCCCTCCGTTTGCATCTCCGTTGTTTTCACCGTTCCGCCACCATTCCTCTGCCTTCACTGCATTTCTCCACCACTGCCCGGGCTCTGTGATGAGTTTATTTCATTATGCAAGTAGTACAGAGATGGCCAGTTCAGCATTGCCAGCGACCAGCAGAAGGAATTCAAAGGGGGTTGGTGCCTGTTATTAATGAAATTAAATGTTTTTCCCCGCATTCAAAGGACCAGGGTGCAGTTGAAGACTAATGCACACACAACAAGTCTTATCTGTGTGTATTCTAGCAGAGCCTTTTCTCCAGGACAGACATCTACCTACAGCACCCCCATATCTCCTCGAGCCCTGAAACGGTTGATTATACTGACAGAGCTTTTACAGACTGTCCAAACAGAAGTGATGGAGGTATGGAGAGTCTTGCAGTTTCCCTATCCATGTCATTCATTCCAGAGGGCTGCACAAAGTCCCAGACCACCAGAAGGACTTCACGAAACACCAGAGGTAAAAATCTGACCTGACAGAGATCTCCGAACCAGTCTTAGAGTACCTACAGCGTTGCAGATAGCCATTAAGCAGTATGGGCATGGACACTTCCGACGATTCTGTCTTAATGAGATCAATTAACTGTCTATCTACCTCTGTTTCTCTCTTCTCATATAAAATCCCTGAGAACGAATTGTTGAGGTTGTTGTTGTTCAGTTTTTGGGCAATTTGCTGTTAGAGGGATTCATTCGACTGTTAGAACAGTCGTGAGAGGGAGTAGCAGAGTAGTTGTATGTAATAGGATGGGAGGAGAAGTCTAGACTGTAACAGCCATTAAGCTTATTGTACATGACTGGTTTTGCATCAATTAATCAAAGCACATTTCACAGGATCCTGGTCTATTACTATTGGTGATGTGTTTCTTACTCTGTTTATTACATTTT
This sequence comes from Pinus albicaulis, assembly GCA_034641835.2. Classification (NCBI taxonomy): domain Eukaryota; kingdom Viridiplantae; phylum Streptophyta; class Pinopsida; order Pinales; family Pinaceae; genus Pinus; species Pinus albicaulis. The sequence continues at coordinate 189,333,866 of CM076578.1, read as the reverse complement.
CATGTTGTTTCATTGTTATTCTAGTAGGCAACAGAAGTATAACATAGGATTCACCCTTGTTAGGTGCCCTATGTTTCCTGCTCTCCCTACCTTTAATGTTTTATGCTTTGTGTGATGTCTAAGAGTGAATTCACGTGGTTTAACCAGTGCAGCGTATGTTATTGCCTGCTGGCTGATGTATGAAGTTGGGGGTTTGCTGCTTGGATGTTTCTCTGTAAAATCTATCTCTGTTTTTCCCTTGGAGTTGCTAAAGCAGACCTGGAGTTAAATGACCTCTGGTCCGATCTATAAGCAGCCCCTTTGTCCCTTTGAGACGCTTTATATGTCCATGGTGTCTGGAGTTAAAGGACCTCTGGCCTGATCTATAGACAGAAATTTGGTTGCTTTCCTTCTTTCACTTTCTCTCCTTAATGTTCCATCCCACCATCTGCCTAAAAGATCCTTTAGTGTAGATGACTTGCCCTTTGAAAGCCTTGGCTAGTGGATGCAAGTAATTTCCTTTCATGACTCCATAGCCCAATGGATGGCACTGTCTAGGCCTATCCTCTTTGTTGAAATGTCCTGCTGCCTTGTTCCTTTTCTCCCATTGCTTTCTCAGTCCATGATCTCATGACCAACCCAGAAACCCTTCAACCAAACCATTTAAAACCCCTTGTGCTTCATAACTAGCCTAACATCTCATTTTGAGCTTCATAGATATATCATTCTTAGCTCTATTTGGAGAGATCCCTCTCCGGGTCCAGGAGGGCTAGATCCTAGGGCCCAAAAGTGGTTCTGATGTTGTCTCATCTTTTGGTCTTGCAAATCTGGCCAAAACATGGGAACCCCAACATAATGGCGACTCCGCTGGGGAAGAGACCACTTTGCCTTTAGATTGGCTTTTAATTGCTGATGGTGGACAGCAGCCTGCTCCAAATAGTCAAATTCATCCACCTGGCAACTCCACACTCCCTATGATCCAAAGACCTGATGACTCCACTGGTGAAGGACACTGAACTGGTTGAGAAGAGGCAGTAGCCTTCTTTGCAAAAGCATGAATCCAAACATGGACAGAGATACAACGTATGACGTTTTGTACGATCAATTAATTGAATTATCAGAAACGTTTGGTAAATTCCTGGAAAGGTACAGGGCTAATAAGAATGCAGATGATGGTTATTTCGGACAGCCCATGCATCTGTCAGAGCAGGAACAAACTCAAGACCAAGAAGATGAGCAAGACATGTATGATGCTCAAGAATCTGTAGAATATGAGGAGGTTAGTGATCAGGAGCTGCCTGATTGCTTACCCATGTCTTGTGTTACGCTGACCAGAGAATATCAGGACCTATTAGCAAAGGCTGATAGGGAAAGCTGCCTTGAGGAAACAGGAGACTACATAGAAGAGGCAGAATCTGATACGGAAGAAGAGGCTCAAGAGGAAATCCCACCTCCCAGTCAGCTAATGCGAGAAGAAGAGGACTGTTGTTCTTCTGTCCATGATGTGAGGGAAACCCCTCTTTTGACAGAAGAAGAGGTTGACCAGATATTAAACCAGCAGTCCACCCCAGACATCTTCTATAGAACACACACTCTTGCTCAGTCATTTTATGAGTTTGATGATTCAGGTACAGAAAGCTCCTCTGCGGATCAGGATGAAGAAAGACCTGCGATGTGCCCAGAATGGTGGACTTGGTCAAGTCCGCCTATTTATGACACCGATGGAGAGAGCTATGATAGTATAATAGCAGATGAAGATTCTTTGAATCTTCGTTCTGCTTTACCACAGATCATCGGTGGAACTGGAAGCCAGCAGCCTTTCCTTTCAAAAGATGAGGAGGAAAGCAAAGAAGAGATTCTTGAGCAGGATGAAATTAAAGAGCCTTCCCTTGAAAAAGAGGAGGTAACGAAAGACATCCCTGCTCATGAATACATAGACCTTTTCACAGAGCTCGGTCCAGCAGCGCAAGACATGTCAGAGCTCCAGAAGGACTCAGCCCCAATATATGATGAGTCCTCCAGTTCAGAAGATGAAGGAGACACTCTACTCCAAGAGAGTCTCATTCTCGAGCCAGTGGTAGAAGAAGAGATCCTGGTTGAAGCCAGCCTGCCAAACATTCATAGCCAGGTATCTTTCCATGATCCTTATGCATACTTCCTGCATACATTTGGAGAAGGATCAAAGGTCTTGTTCAGCAGCATGTTGCAAGCAGAAACAAAACTTTTCAAGGCTGTTGTTATTGAACAAAAAGAGTGGGAGCTGCCCTGCCTATCCAGCATGCTCAAGGAGTTGAGCAAGAAGGACCAGTCATGGGATCACTTGAAGGACTGGTTACATTGGAAGACCATGTTTGTAAGCTAGACTGTAAATATTCCAGTTAGGGTAGGGTAGGTAGGAAAGCTCAATAAAGCTCAGTCTAAGAGCACGTTGTTAGTTGTTTCCATTTCTGTCTTAGAATGTAGAGAAGAAACCTGCTAGACAGTCTAATCCTAGCAGGTAGTAGTGTAGGTAGAGAAACATATGAGACCAACAGTCTAATCTGGTCTCATGGAGTAATAAGGGTAGAAGTAGAATAGGTTTATTTCTTCCTGTTTGTAAATAAATGATGTAAAAGGGTCTGCTAGTCCAAATGCACCCAGAAGAAAAATGTTAGGTCTATAGTGTGGGTAGGTAGTTGTTTGGGAGAATTTTTATTGCTGATATGATGTCTTCATGAGTTGTGGCGGCTAAAATCAAAGAAGAAAAGGATGGTTCAAGCAGCAGGCACCTGGCCTACACCAAGAGATCAATTTCTGAATTCTTGACTCCTTCAAGAAGAAGCCATCCCCATGTGGAGCCACTGTTAGCCCCCCTATGAAATTTTTGACAAGCAAACAGGGGGCTAAGATTGTTGTTGAGTCTTCAAGGAATGCCTCCTTTGAAAAATCCCCTTTGCTGGTGTCCATCATAAGGCCTCTCTGCTGGTGAAGAAATGCCCAAAGGCCTCCTTTCCCCTTTATTTTACCCTCATTTAGCCTCTTTTTATTCCCCCTTGTCTCCCTTTCCATTTCCCTTTTTACTCTCTTAATCTCCTCTAAATCCCCTTCAAATTCTTCCCTTACCCTTTGCTTGGCTAAATTTCCCCTCATTCCCCTTATCTTCTTCTATCGTTACCCTCCCCCAACCTTCGAATTCCATTTAAATGGGCTAAAACCCACTTTCCGACCTTATTCTAAGGCCTAGCCCCTTTTCCGCTAGCCCCTTGACCACTTCCCCGCATGTGCCCCGGCGTTGGGACCAAGCGCTTAAGTCCCAGGCGCTAATCACAATCGGAACTGTCGGGCGGGTGTAAATCCTTTGTAACATTGAAAAACCCTGATGCGATCTGTTTATAACGTTAAAGTCTGGCAATGCATTCCACACCGTCGATCTGTGGCCCCGATCCGACGGTAGAACGCTGATCGCAGCCTCGGCTCAATCGCAATCGCAAGTCTCAACAGTGCCGCCCCGATTGCAGTCCTCCGATCCACTTCTCCACCGTTGATCTCCCCGCCAGATCGGACGGTCTCGCATTAATCGCACCCTCCGCCTGATCGTTAATCGCAAGCCCTTTCCACCGTCCTCCGATCTCATCATGACCGTTGATCTGTCCCATGATCCGACGGCCAGTGCTCAATCGCATTGCCCCGCCCAATCGCAATCGCAACACTCATGTTGTAGCCTCTGATCAATCGCATGCTTTCTTCTCCGAGCTCCGATTGCGATCTCCCGATTTAATCCTAGCCGTCCATCCTCCCGCAGATCCGACGGTCATCGCAACTCCCGATCCCCCGATCGCACTGCCCCTCCGATCTCATCCTGACCGTTGATCAGTCCCGCGATCCGACGGCCAGCGCTTAATCTCAACTCCCCATCCGATAGCAATCGCAAGTCCTTTCCTCCATCTCCCGATTCAATCTCGCCCGTCCATTTTCCCACGATCCGACGGTCATCGCTCAATCGCAAATCCCCCGCGATCGTCAGTCACAAGTCCTTTCCTCCGTCTCCCGATTTAATCGCAGCCGTCCATCTCCCTGCTGATCCTATGGCTCAGCGCTAATCGCATCGTCGTTCCGTTGCCCCTCTCCATCTCCCTCCGATTTAATGTGGATCATCGATCTGGTCCCAGATCCGACGGTTGGTGTTTAATCGCAACATCTCTCCAAATCGCAATCGGAACTTTTTGAATGTGCGTTGCGATTGCCTTTCGCTCCGACCTCCGATTGCGATTGCCCGATTTCATCTCCGCCGTCCGTCTCCTCCCGGATCTGATGGCTCACATTTAATCGCCCTCCGCCTCCGCTGGATCCCACGTCTGCCCCTTCGCTTCATTGTTTTTCATCCAATTCCTTTGTATTTTTGTTTATAACCAAAGTTCCACGTTTTCTATTGGAGGTCCTGCGCCCCGTTATGTTTCATAAGGTCGTCCATCCGACTGATCTCCGCCGTCGATTTCCACTCCTAGGCCAGGATCTAATGGTCTGTGCTGCATTTTATCACCAAACCATATTGTTCGTGAGTTTTCACCCCTCCATTTGCATCTCCGCTGTTTTCACCGTTCCGCCACCATTCCTCTGCCTTCACTGCATTTCTCCACCACTGCCCGGGCTCTGTGATGAGTTCATTTCATTATGCAGGTAGTACAGAGATGGCCAGTTCAGCATTGCCAGCGACCAGCAGAAGGAATTCAAAGGGGGTTGGTGCCTGTTATTAATGAAATTAAATGTTTTGCCCCGCATTCAAAGGACCAGGGCACAGTTGAAGACTAATGCACACACAAAAAGTCTTATCTGTGTGTATTCCAGCAGAGCCTTTTCTCCAGGACAGACATCTACCTACAGCACCCCCATATCTCCTCGAGCCCTGAAACGGTTGATTATACTGACAGAGCTTTTACAGACTGTCCAAACAGAAGTGATGGAGGTATGGAGAGTCTTGCAGTTTCCCTATCCATGTCATTCATTCCAGAGGGCTGCACAAATTCCCAGACCACCAGAAGGACTTCACGAAACACTAGAGGTCAAAATCTGACCTGACAGAGATCTCCGAACCAGTCTTAGAGTACCTACAGTGTTGCAGATAGCCATTAAGAAGTATGGGCGTGGACACTTCCGCCGATTGTGTCTTAATGAGATCAATTAACTGTCTATCTACCTCTGTTTCTCTCTTCTCATATAAAATCCCTAAGAACGAATTGTTGAGGTTGTTGTTGTTCAGTTGTTGGGAAATTTGTTGTTAGAGGGATTCATTCGACTGTTAGAACAGTCGTGAGAGGGAGTAGCAGAGTAGTCAGGAGGTGGCTAGGTCAGAGGAGAAAACTGATCAGAATAAACATTGAGCTTATTGTACATGACTAGTTTTGCATCAATTAATCAAAGCACATTTCACAGTCCCGGTCTATTACTATCGGTGATGTGTTTACTAACGTTTATTACATTTTCATGTCGTTTCATTGTTCTTCCGGTGTGTTAAAATGTATATAACATAGGATCTACCTCGCAGTTCTATGTTTCCTGCTCTCCCTACCTTTAATGTTTTCTGCTTTGTGTGATGTCTAAGAGTGAATTCACGTGGCTTAACCAGTGCAGCGGATGTTATTGTCTGCTGGCTGATTTATGAACTTGGGGGTTTGCTGCTTGGATGTTTCTCTGTAAAATCTATCTCTGTTTTTCCCTTGGAGTTGCTAAAGCAGACCTGGAGTTAAATGACCTCTGGTCCGATCTATAAGCAGCCCCTTTGTCCCTTTGAGAGCTGCCTTAGAGTATGTCCAAGCAGGTCTGGAGTTAAATGACCTCTGATCTTATCTATAGACAGAAATTTGGTTGTCTTTCCTTCTTTCACTTTCTCTCCTTAATGTTCCATTCCACCATCTGCCTAAAAGATCCTTTAGTGTAGATGACTTTCCCTTTGAAAGCCTTGGCTAGTGGATGCAATTAATTTCCTTTCATGACTCCATAGCCCAATGGATGGCACTGTCTAGGCCTATCCTCTCTGCTGAAATGTCCTGCTGCCTTGTTCCTTTGCCCCATCGCTTTCTCAGTCCATGATCTCCTAACCAACCCAGCAACCCTTCAACCAAACCATTTAAAACCCCTTGTGCTTCATAACTAGCCTAACATCTCATTTTGAGCTTCATATATATATCATTCTTAGCTCTATTTGGAGAGATCCCTCTCCGGGTCCAGTAGGGCTAGATCCTAGGGCCCAAAAGTGGTTCTGATGTTGTCTCATCTTTTGGTCTTGCCAATCTGGCCAAAACATGGGAACCCCAACAAAACTTATAAATTGATATGGGATATCAAAGGGCAAATCTAACTTGGTCGTCAGATCCTTTGGTTTTTGAATGAGATGGACATCAATGATTTGGAAAGAGAAGTTTAATTCTCAACAAAGGGAATTTGAAAACACAAATTGAACAATAAAGATATTTTTGATAGACAGGGCTAACCATGAATTCCAAAAATCACACTTTAAGCAAATAATGACTTCAAAACAACTTTTAAAATGAAATCTAAGATTTGGGGAACACCCTATTTCCTCAAAGATTTTATTTCAAATGACTTAGAAAACATAAAAGATTCACTGATAATTACAGTCATAGAAGAGGGAAAACCTAAATACATCTATGATCATAACTATAAAGACCTTTAAGCCAACTGTTTAAGCAAGGACAAAGGGAAAGATCAGAACAGACCTCCTTGGCTCACTGTAAACAAAAAACTTCAAAGGGAGACTTCAATAACAGTTTTTAAGTGGCAGCAGACAAGCAGGGAGAACCATAAATCATGTTGAAACCAACTATTCAAACTATTAAGGAAATAAACAAGCATGAAGATTAAAGAGAGAGATTAAAGACTCTAAAATACTTCAGTAGAAGAAAACATGAAACAGTGAAGGATGAACAGGTCTAAGGTTCTTCTAGGAGTCATTTCTCAACCTAAAAATTTCAACCTACTGTAGTAAGAAATTATGGAATAGAATGAAAACAGGAGAAAACATTGAACAGTTCAGAATACTTCACCAATAGCCAAGCTCATGGATCCAATGAGAGAGCCTTCTCAGTAACAAGCATGCAACAACATCATCAGGGCTTCCAAGACTTCAATTTCTTCTTCAACTTCAACAGACTATGTATTATTTCAGAGAGTTTCTGTATTACAACTAGTGATCAACCAACAACCAACCAACCAACAATTTCTCATCTTCTACAGAAGTATTTATAGAAGAATGAGGAAGTGGAATGGGGTAAAATATCTTCTAATTTCAATTAATACAATTTACTATTTCTCGGCCTTTGAGGGGCTCAATGGAGAACATTCTGACATTTCTTCTGTATTAATTGGTTTGCATTAAATAATTAAGCTCGCTGGAAGCTCATGTTGACTTTAAGGCTCTATTTCATACTATAGTAACTCTGCGGATATTTTTTGCATTAAGTTCTCTTAGCAGAATTGAATCTTTGGCTGCGCTGAGGCAAATATCTTCATTTGATCAATAAATTCGGCCTCTGCTTGTATGCTTGTGGTTACAGGTGGCACTGTGGTAGCTGGGAGGAATCAATTTGCCTCAGATGTGGCGGTGGAGGCCTTTCTGTCTAATAAAACACTTATGTTTTTCTTTTAACTGTGTTTTAATTTGGGGGATTAGGATTTTGATAATCAATCTTAGCCGTGATCCCCGCAAATCTGTCTTCAATCTTCTGTTCTTCTGCGTTTTGTCTTCAACACTAATATTCGTTTAATTGTGATTTAATAACAGAGTGTCTTGTTGATGTGCAGGCCACGCAGGGCTCTCAAGGCATCAATTCCCATGAAACATTGACGAGACATGGAGTTTGAACCCCGTGAATGGTTTCCTTTGATGAATCAAAGGTACGGGAAACGTCTTTCCTGGCCTTCAGCCTTTCTTTAATTATAATGGGTAAACCATTAAACACCTACAAAATACGACACTTATTAAGAAATCCTGCGTTATTTAGGTTTTACTGCTTCAGAGGGCGTCGGGAGAGAGCGTGGCCGTTGGATGGCATCATCCAACAGTGGAGAATTGCGTAGAAGAGGTTAAAAGGAGAGCGAAGGGATAATTAATTCAGAGCCTTTGATTGATGAGTGATCAAGAAGATCAACTATCAGGATAAGCGGCAGAGTAATAATGTGAAGGATTCACATTATTCAGATTTAATAAGAGAATGTGAAAAACTAGGTTTAAACATTTGGCAAGGGTGGAGGGGGATGAAGTAATGCGGGACTGATCTAGGACCGTTCGATCTGGACATGCAGACAGTCTAGATCCAATCGAGGGATCATATGGGACTTTAATCGCATCGGAAGTTTTGATGTGGTCTTTCAATCAACCCATTTTTCATTAAAAAGCATAACTCCGGCGCGTTAGACCAAAATTTTGGGTAAGTGGGTTTTCATGTTTATACAAAGGAAAAATACATCGGGGAAGGGTTTTATGATATGCCTAGCGCCCGATCACGGGGCCTTTGGGTATATGGAGGAAAGCGGAGGTCAGGCTTATATATAAAAGAGCTTGATCGGCATCGTAGGTTTTATGTAACAAAACATATGCGCTCGCCAAAGTTCTGATGCCGATAAGCACCACATGGGTTTAGCGCTTGGTTCTAGCACCAAGTCACGTGATGGGGAATTTTTTTAGGACTTAGCCCAAAGGGGCTTAAGCCTGTGGAAAATAAACTCATTTTTATGAAAATTTTCCAAGTTTTAAATGGTTTTGGGGGTTTCGATAGAGTTAAAAAAGGATTTTTAAACGCTGTAAAAAGGGGGAAAACATGAAGGGAAAATGGAAAAATGGAAAATGGAGGAATTATTTTGAGGAAAAAGGGAGGCAAGAAGGGAGGTTAGTTTTGAGGTGGAGGAAAGGGAAATGGTGATTTTTCAGCAGTCTTTTTCCTTATGAAAATAGCAGATTTTAAGATTTGAAAGGAAAACAACAGTAACGATTAAACTAAGGATAGAATATCTTCAGAAGACTTTAAGTACCAAAAATTTTGGCAATAAAATTGTTTCTTGAAGGCTGGCCAAAATCATTTAGCCACCATTTGACATGGAAAAATTTTATATATGGTTAACACACTCCAGCTGATGGAGTATTACAACTATACCCATAAAGCGCCTTAAACAGACTCATCCTTAGTGACTCTTGATACCCATTGTTGTACTCAAACTCAACCAATGGTAGATACTCTTCCCACTTGCATTATTGATGCATATCGTACATCCTCAACATGTTCTCGAAAATTCTGTTGACCTTGTTTGTCTTCCATCTGTCTGCAAATGATAAGTTGTAATGAAGGCCAACTTTGTACCTAATCTTGCAAATAAATTCTTCCAAAACCTAGAAGTGAACTTGGCATATCTGTTAGATACAATCTTCTTAGGAATACCATGCAATCTCACTATATCCTTGATGAAGATATGAGCTACCTCAATAGCTGAATAAGTAAACTTAACCATTATGAAGTGAGCTACCTTAGGCAACCTGTCAACCAAAACCATGACAGAATCATGTTGTCTATATGTTATCAACAAACCTATGATGAAATCCATGGAAATTACTTCCCCTTTCCACTCTAGATTTGGAATTGGCTGGAATAGACCACTAGATGCTTACACTCTACTTTTACGTATTGAAAATCCAAACATCTTACCACAAACTTAGCCACTTCCTTCTTCAAATTCAACCAATGGTAGAAATTCTTAACCATTTTCAAAGTATTTTTATATCTCGAATGACATGAATATGGCTTGACATGAAACTCACTCAAGATAACCTTATTGAGCTCACTGTCATCTAGCACATAGATTATGTCTCTAAATATCACCAAGCCATCTGTCATGAGATCATAATCCACATATTTTTCACCTGTACCCTACTATAACTTGTCCTTAAGCTATTGATACCTTTCATCTTGTTGTCCATCTTGTAAGATCTGATCCTATAAATATGTCCCATAATAGCTCACCATTGCAACATGGTTTACCTACACTGTCCTACTGAGAGAATATGCAAACCTATTCTCCTTTCCTTTAATGTATCTGATCTCGAATTGAAACTCACTGAGGGTATTCAACCATCTAGATTTCCTGGAATTCATATTAGGTTGATCAAACAAATATCTCAGTCCACTGTGATCACTCATGAACACAAACCTCTTGCGAATAAGATAATGCCTCCACATCTTGGAGGCATGAATAATAGCTTCCAACTCAAGGTCATGCGTCACATAATTCTTCTCATGCTCATTTAGTTTCCTTGACTCATAGCACACCACCTATCCTCCTACATCATGACTCCACCAATTCCTCTCTTGCAAGCATATGTACACACCACGAATGCTTTCTCTGTATCTTAAATCTTTATAATTGGAGCATTTGTAAGCAATTGCTTCAACTTCTCAAAACATGTAGCACATTCCTCTGTCCATTCAAATTTATTTTCCTTTAAAATGGTGTAATAAGATAGGAAATATGTGAGAAGTTCCTAATGAAGTGCTTGTAGTAACCTACTAACCTGATAAATGATCTGACCTCATCGACATTCCTAGGGGTTTCCCATTCCATAGCTCTTATATTTTATGGATCCACTATTATCCCTTGGAGGTAACATGTCCCAAGTAATGTAATTTTGTCTAAAAGAAACTGTAATTACTATGCTTCACATGCAATTGATTCTCTCTTATAAATTTCAATGTTGTTGCTAAGTGTTTTGCATTCTCTTCCTCATTATTAGAATATATCAATATATCATCAGTCAATACAAACACAAACTTGTCCAAATAAGGATGCAACACACTATTCATCGAACACATGAAAGTCGATGGAGCATTAGTCAAACCGAAAGGAACCACAACAAACTCATAATTCCCATACCTGGTTTGGAAAGTAGTCTTGTAGATGTGCTCTTCTTTGATGTGTACCTGATGATATCCCGATCTCAAATCAATATTTGAGAACATTGTTTCTCCCTTCAACTGATCAAACAGGTCATCAATCCTTGGTAATGGATACATGTTCTTGATTGTCACCTTGTCCAACTGCCTGTAGAAATTCACAATCTAGGAGTACCATCCTTATTCTTCACAAACAGCATTGGTGCACCCCATGGAGATACAGTTGGCCGACTTTATCCCTTGTCAATAATTTCCTTCAACTACAAATTCAATTCCACTAGCTCTGGTGTGCTCATCGTGTACGATGCCTTTGATGTTGGTGTTGCTCTTGGTACCAACTCAATAGAAAATTACACTTCCCTATGAGGCAGTAACTATGAAATATTTGTTGGCAATACATCCTAAAACTATTGCAAGGGTACCTCTTTAGGACTTCCACATCCTCAACATCCTTACCCTTTTCACTGGAAATATGGATTGCAAATAATACACACCCCTTCTTGCAATTGCGCTCATCCTGCATAGCTGTGACCATCCTCACTGATGTAGGCTTCTTCTTTCCCTACAAGTTTCTCTTTTCCCCATTATCATCCAAGCACTCAATTTCCTTGTCATAAAAATATACTTTGGTCTTGTGAAGGTACAACCACTGCATACCCAAAAACATATTATATGATCCAAATGTAAGCATATTTAGATGTGTTGATGTAGGCATGTCATTCAACTCAAATGCACAAGCTCTTACCCAATGATGAACTATATTCTTAGTACATGCATCCAACTACACCAACTAAGACTTTGCATGCACCTCTTTTCTAAAACCACACTCATCCACCAGGTCAGGATTAACATAACTATAATTCAATCTAGGGTCAATCAAAATAGAAACAGCTCGATCAAAAAGCTTACCTTCCATTTCAATAACAGATGCTTGGTGATCTGGTTGTTTTTTGTCCATAGTTGCATAAATTTAAGGAATGTTATGACCAACATCCCCAATTTTTTGTGCCTCCTGATCAATGTAGATATGAGGCATGCCACTTTGGTACAATGGACAATCATTCTTGCGATGATCTTTGCCACAAATCCTACACTGAAATGTTCCCCTACCATCACCTCTATTTTGCTGCTCTCCAGGCTAGGACCCATGTCCCTTAACAACTACATTAAACTTATTGTAAGGAGCAACATTTTATTTATTACCTAGATCCTAAGGTATTCCCCGCTTCGGTGGCTACTTCCCTTTAACTTTCTCATTCCCCTTCAAATAATGCTTAGGCTTAGCTTTACGCTTTGATTTCTCATAACAATGCTTTAGTTTCCTGATGGATTCCTCTAGCGACCAAGGATAATCAAACTCAATCTGGTCTTTATATGTTATTGGCAACCCACTAATGAACCTTTGAATCTTTTCTTTCTCATCCTTGAGGTAGGGAACATACATCAAAAACTCCATGAATCTGCTAGTATACTCATCATATGCCATAGAACCCATATGCAGCTCATAAAACTCCTTAGATTTTTCATCCTAATATCTTTCAGAAAGATATTTCTTCTTGAAGAGTCTCTTGAACTCATCCCAAAGCAACTATTCTTCTCGAATGCCTCTGACAGTCTTCACATCTTCCCACCTGATGATTGCTTTCCCTTTAAGACTGAAGGTAGCTATTTTGGCTTTCATTTTCTCTGAATAGTTATGCAACCTGAAGATTTTCTTCATCCCAACCAACCATGCTTTTGCATCTTCTGACTTATTCATATCTCCATCAAATTCAGGAGGCTTGACTTTCTTGAAAAAATAAAGCAAGTACTCACTCCTCCTATAAGGATGATGGTGGTAATTATGGTGATGATGTCTTCTCGATGACGAACTAGAATGAAACTCGTACATAATAGTCCTCATATCAGGTGTGCCCAATGTTATACCACCTCTAATTGTGTCCCCTCTATCTGACCTGTATCCTGACCAAGACCTGCTACCATATGCCCCATTAGTCTTATCTTCATGTTCTTGACTAGTCCTCAGTTTTCCCTGTCTCTACAAGTCTGGAAAAATTTTAAGGATGATTTCATTGACCTCAGCTTGATTTTCCTCACCCCTTTCAATTCTTTCCTCATCCTAAACCAACCTATCATTGTCTTCCTTGAAAATTTTTATCTCTTCCTTTAAACTCCTCAATGTATATTCTATATCAGGAGAATACTCATCCCCTTGCTACCCAATTTATCTATAGGTAGAGTCACATGAACTGTAGTCCACCATTTTTATCATCATCTTTGATCCTCTTCTTCCTGCAAGGATGCCAATGTCAAATAAACCAAATAGATACCATAACCAAAATCATACCTCAATGATGTTTAAGGCGGGCTATATCATCTGCAAAATCAGTCCACATTAGTGTGATACATGTATAATCATAACCATATCAATATGTCGACATCATGCATGAAAATACCAATTGCATAACATGATCTCATGCATGAAAACCATAACCATGAAAATGCATGCATAAAAACATGCATTTAGCCCATCCAGTCCAAGTGTTTCAACCATGCTCTGATACTAATATGTAATGCCACCTCCCATATTTACCCACTTTCACTGGCCTGGCGGGGTAAACATGAGTGTATGGATACTATAAAATGAATCAACCTCCTAAATACAATTAAGGAATTGGAATCGACAAACTAAAACTTTACTGACCTTCCTCAGGAGTTATAGGACCCCCAAGAGATGAACAACCACTTCAGGTGCCCAAACCCTGAGCTAACTTGCCTTTTTAGAGATCTGAACTCCTATTCACTTTCATAACAAGGAAATATAGTGACTGTAAGCTTCCAATCACATGGATAACCCTGCCTCCTAGTGACTGCAGTATAGAATTCCTAGTTTTGTGTATGCGACCCCAGAATCTAAGCCACTTTTTTCAAGGCTAGGATCCAGACCTCTTCCCAGAACTTGAGAGAATCTTCCAAAATGATGAATGACATTAGGAAAAATCCATTGATACAAAACTTATACAAGGACTTGACCTAATTAGGCCTGACCATGACAGGCATTTCGTCAACACATAGTGAACATGAAATCTACATGTCATGAATGCATATCTAAATATAGATATCTAGAACTTATCTAAGAATCATAAAGATGGTCTAATACCCTCTCACAATAGTTTCAATAACATCTATTTGGTCTTGCATTCAATAACCATTCATTTATCAATAAAAACATGATAAGAGCCATAACTTGAATCTATCATAAAACCATGCTTATAACCATCATATAACCAGATTAATACCAATGGTAGGAAAACCATCAAAGCCACATCATAACAAGTACATTTACTCATAAAATACAAAAGGAAATTAGTCCTTATTAACATATGCAAAATCCAACCAAGTCAGGGACTTCCACGTACCACCCGACCATAGATTGGGTTGAACCAAGTATTTTTTTCAGCTAATCACCCTTGTGCCATATTACAAGCATGAATGTGGGATCTCATAGGATAAACCAATATGTAACTAACTAAGGGAATCAAGAGGTTAAACCAACTCCACCATCACACTATCATGATCTCACCTAATCCGGTCTTGAGATCAAAAAACCAAACCAAGCTTGGATGCCTCAAAATTCCTTCACCATCTCTTGAGGAATTTTCCTCTCTCCACCCACATGTTGAGGGATTCCCGGAGAAAACCATCTCCACCACCAACCCTTGGGATTTTCTTGAGACCACCTTACCCACATCCAAAACCTTTTGAAAATTCAAAGCTCAACCAAGAATGAATCCCATCACACCATGGCTATCTGGAAATGGTGTGGCAAGGCTGAAACCACAATCAAACCATGAAAAACCCATTCCAATGAAGAAAAATGAACCAAATGCATACACGCATGCCAAAACTAGCTAGGAAATCATACATGCAACATGTTACCTGCAATTATTCCCGATGAAGCCTCTTGATCCAACTCTTCCTTACTTGATCCTTTCTTTCCTTTGCTTTCTTGTCCTTCCTTTGCTTTCTTGCTTGCTTTCTCCTCTTGGTGATCTTCTCCTCTCTGAAACCAATTCCAAAACTCAACTGACAAAAGGCTCCAAATTGATGCTCCGATGCTTTTTATTATTTATGCCTCTAATTTATTCATTTTTCCTCTATTTTCCTTCAATTTCCTCCTCACATGTAACCTGTGACCTTTCACCTCCATTTTCTCCTATTTTCATTTATTTTCATAAATAAAATGCCAATAATGCCTCTTTTCCTTTTCAAATAATTTTCCAATTCCTTTCCCAATTTCCCCTTAGCTGCAATAAACAACAAGTGATGCCCACTAGGATTCTTTGCCCAACATTCAACTTGGAATAAGTGTCCCATGACCTTGATATTATTTTTCTTTTATTAACTTTATTACATGAAATTTTAACCTGGGGTTGTTACAGTAATTAACATTAATTTTGCACATAGAAATTTATGTTGTGCAGGAATGTGACAAATTGGATTGAGTTTGTAGGGTTAAATTTAAGGTCGGTGTGCCTCAAATAAGTGCACTCCATGACCTATACTTAATTTACTATTTGATAATTATCATTCCAAACTAAATATAAAACCATTCTAAACAACATACCATAGTCATTTCATAAAGGAAATGTTATACATTGAAATCCAATTCTGTTGGAATAGCAATTGATCATATCTGGAAATGATCACAATCATAACAAATATGCACTCCCAGGTCAAACCAATTACACTCTTGGTAATGAAATTTGAAATGGGACATGATTGGAAAATTCCTAACCTTAGGATATAACTGTGCATCATGTCTAAAAAATATCCTACATAACTATGTTTCCCACTTATACACAACTTTCACGTAAGGAAAGTAAAATAAAAACTTAGAATGTTGTATGAAATTTGAAGTATAAATATTTTAGATCAAAGTAAATATATCACAATGTAAAAGTGTGTAAAATAATTAAATAACAAATATACAATTTTAATCAATTATATTGGTCAATAAATGAATTTTGGGCGTGCATTTTGGTGAAGCAATGAAATTTTGGCCTGCTTCACAAAAGTACATGCCCAACCTTCATTTCAAGGCCAGTGTTTTTCCTATGAGGATATTTTCTCTTGAATTTATAAGGCATAGTCTTAGTGTTGACCAAGTACATTTTTTTCCTGCACAAAAATGGTATATTTTCAAGCTAGAGAGGATTGTAGGGCCATTTATTGTAAACAACAAACAAACCCTTACATAGATGGAAGTGATAATGAAGAAGTTTGGTTTTTCGAAAGGAGAAAAGTGGCAATATGACCCTCACCATATAATTTCTAATAAAAGGGTGGAAATTAGTTATGCACCTTATATTCATGAAAGCATATTGGAAATTGAGAAAATGGAGAATCATGAAACTTGGTCATGCGGCAAGGTGAAACAAATAATGGATGTTGAAACCCCTATGGTAAAAGAGAAGAGTTTGAAGAGGACTAATCCTAAAAATATAGATGTTGAGATGGAAAATTCCCAGTCATAGAAGAGGACTAAAATTAAAATAGAGGATGAAGAAGACATACAAATCAAATTATCATAAGGACCTTCAAATGAGATTGGTTTTCAAATGTAGTTGTGAAATCTAGGGCACAATACTTCCTCTTATATCTCCACTTATTTAGCAGCATTCACAATAGAAGAGACTCCTTCATTTGGAACTTTTTAGAATAATTATCAAAAAATTAAATAAATGAGTTATACAATGATAATTAGTATGGACACACAACATCAAGACCCTATTCTAGAAAAAATAATCTAAGGTTCAATCATTAAGGAAGAAGTTAAAAATTCTTAGGACTGAGCACACTCAAACAACTGAGTTGGATCAAGTTGAAAAAGAAAAAGAGCTATTAATTGGAGAATTGGTTGAAAAAAATAAAGAGATTATTATTTTGCAGGAACAAGTGCAGATCCTACAACAATTAATTAAAAATCATGGTTGCACCATTATGGTTCCAACTAAATCAGATTACCCCTCAAAAAATTTGATAAAGGTCATAGCAGACCTCAGAATTCCAAAAGCTGAACTAAAGAAAACCCAAGATGATTTGGTCATGGTAAGGGAGAAGTTGAATATAAAGGAGAGGCAGTCAAACATAGAAAATGAAAATAAAAATCAACTTACGAGTAATATAAGGCAACTCAAGGTGAAATCAAAGAGTTGAAAGGTAATATTTCTTTAATTAAGGCTAGAAAAATTGTTTTGGAATGACATTAATCAAGAAGTTCATTCTATATGAGAATATATTCATATAATTGCACAACATAAGATTATGGTAAGATGATCATAAATGAGAATTTATCTATGTAAGAAACAAGTACAAAAATAAGCACTCAATGCCAAGAAGATAATTAAGTCTTTGAATGAAAAATATTCAATAGAACTAAGTGCGAGAGTCATAATATTTTGTACTAGGTGCACCAATGATGATGTACTCTAACATGTGAAGGATTAGAAACTCATGTGAATTTTAGGACTGTGTGATGGGAGTTTCACCAAAGTATTCATTCCCTGCATTGTAATATTCTTTGAAGCGAAAGAAAATGGTTGGGTGGATTGTTGAATCAAATTTTGTTGCAAAAGAGAGCGTGTGAGTTGTCAAATTAAACCATGGAATTCTGAGGCTGTGAACACTAATGAGGCTAATACTAAGGTAAAAAGATAAAATAATATGATACTATATTTGGTGAGACAAGTAGCACATGCGAACGTTCATATCGAGTTGATCTGAAGGAAGATTGTAAACCATGTTTGTGTAGACAAAGAGTGATTCAGATTAGAAAACCATAATGGTAGAGTCAAGGTCACAAGCAGCCATGATGAAGGAGCGGGAAGTGTGAAACGCTATAATATACCACCCAAGGGACGATTAAGGAATGGAATAATTGGTGAAAAGAAGTCTTCAAGTAATAGAGGATTAGGGGAGTCGAGGGTAGTTTAACCTAGAACCATGAGAAGGAGTGCAAGAGTGGAACCAAACTGAAGGAGTATGAGTGAGCTCACATAGGGAGCTGAAGGAGAATTTAAAGAGATGGAGGAATGATGAGAGAATGGGCCTCAGGGAGTGTCCATGGTAAGGTGACATGGTTATGGAAGAAGAGACTACATCAGAAGAGTCAAAAGCGGTAGATATAGAAAAGTAGATTTCATTCATGGGAGGTGGTTAAATTGTGAGGGGTGTCTAGGACCAGGCAGGGCCCCCTATGATCACAGAGATGGTTCTCATGCCATGTTACTGTCTCAATAGTAAGTGTATCCTGACACCCCTTGAATGACAGCTTTGTGAGTCGATATGGTAGAAATTTTTCAGGACATTTCCCACTCTGGGAGAAGTATCAATAGGACAATATGTTCCCCCCTTTCTTAATGGCATGAAAGGGGGACCTTACCCCTAAATATTACTTGAAATATGATAAAATCCATGTTCTAGTTGGTAGAAGGATTTTGAATGGATTTGAGGAAATGGAATGGTTGGTTGAAAAATTATGATCCACCCCACCCTAGTAATCCTCGGAGTATCTTGAAGAAGGTAGGAAGAACAAATGTTTGCCACTACCTGCCAAAGGAAGGAGCAGGTACAACAAGGAGAAAAGAGAAATGTTCAGGGAGAGGCATGGGACCCAGACCTGGAGTAATAATTGTGGTCACGTTTCTCTTTTTGAGAGTACCTTTCTGGGGAGGAGGGATGTGGGTAACCCCTCCTAGTCTGTTAAAAGAGCTCTAAGGCTACCAGGTTCCCTATTTAGCCTTTCTCCCATTGCACCAAGAGCAAGAATATAAAATAATTAAGGACAAAGGTTTTGGATCCATGGGGATAGAAGAAGGATTGAATGGCTCTAAGACTAGCCACATTTTTGTGTTTTGGTGTAACAACACCCTAATGAGCCTCATTTATTAGGTATGACAGTGGCCTCTTTGGGCCTTCTTATTCGTGATATGAGAAAATATTATGATAGAGATATGAAGTAGATATTTTGAGCCCTATGACATAGATATCATGACAGACCTATGATTTTTATGTTTCATTGTTATTTCTAATGTTCTATATACATAATTTGTTATGAAGAAATGGGGTTTGTGCAATTTGAAAATGTTGAAATTTTTTTAAAATGCAATTATCTATAGCAAAGACTTCTAGCCCTAAGAAAATGAAGATTGTTATTACTCTACTGGTTAATGATTAATGATGAATATGCATTAGCAAATTTTGAAAATCGCAATAAATTATATGGTTTTAAAATTTTGTTTATAAAATTAAACATCTATGTGGGAAGAGAGGCAAAATTATAAGTCACCTATGGATGGTAATGAACCTATTTTTCCTGTTGAAAATATGGATAGGTTTGTAATTTTAGTTTTTTTATTCTATTTGACTTTTTAAAGTGATTGTTGAGTTGATTGGTCTTGTGAAATACTCAAAAAGGATTTGTTTCTATTTGAATTTTTAAAGTGATTGTTTAGTTGATTGGTCTTGTGAAATACTCAAAAAGGATTTGTCCCTTTGATCCTCTTTTTCTTTTCTTTTCTTTTCTTTTCTTTTCTTTTTTTTTCTTTTCTTTTTTTTTTTCTTTTTTTTTTTCTTTTTTTTTTTTTCGTGGTAGTCGTAATTCTGGCAATTCTTGGAGTCTTGGATTTTGGACATTCATAGATACAATCATTCCATGACTAGCTATCCTCCTCCTAGAGGTGTTATTGTGACAAGATGCATGATATAAGTAAGGATATGGTAAACCTAGCTAGTTAATTGGAAGGCATGCATAAGACCATGGTCTACATTAGTACCCAAATGGAATCCCAAATGAAGAAGAATAAAGAGATGGAATTAGGGTAAATAATTCAAGGACCCTAGTTATTTGATGCAAGGTATGGTGGGCAACATTCCACCGATATATTACCCTAGGAGGATGGAATTTATCCTTTCAAGTTCTAACCATCTTTCAACCAATTTTAAATAGAATATACAACATTTTTCGTTGGCTAAATATGGAAAATAAGGGTATGTTGCATCTATTGTATGCTACAAAATAAAAAATATGTATAAAAAATATGACAACATCACCAATGTGTTACAATTTTCAAATTAGAAGTCTCTTCCTATTTATACATGACCTAAGAGACCTTTGAAATGTGTGTGGAACATTCCTTCTCACATAGCATGAAGTACATCCTCATTAAATTTGGGTGGGAAGAAACTCATCCTCATTAAATTTTTGTTGTGCATGAATACTCCAAATTGGATTGATTTTATAGGGTAAAAGGCAAGGATTGTGTAAATAAAATAAATGCACACAATGACCAATAATCACAAATTTAATAGTATACAATTCAAATCAATCGAATTGGCCAAGAAATGAATCTTGGGCATGCATTTTAGTGAAGCAAGGAAAATTTGGCCTACTTCACAAAAATGCATGCCCAACCTTCATTTCAAGTTCAAATTGAATGATTCAACTTGGGGAGTATTTTTTTACTCATAAATAACATTAATATAATTAAGAATTGATTGTTTGAATATTTCTATGGTGGGTATCTTGAGATTGTTCAGTGTTCGGAGAAACCACAATAACCATTTTATGAGTCGACGTTTCGATTCTATAGCAAGACTCATCATTAGGACAAAAAGTTTGATGATGATTCTTTCTATAGACTTGAAGCATCGACTCATAATTAAATATTTTTAATTTTTCACATATATATTCTTGTTGTTCAAGAATACTCCAAATTGCATGGATTTCATAGTGTAAAAGGCAGGGTTTGTGTGCCTCAAATAAATTCACACTAGGACCTATAATTAATTGGTAGTGATATATTGATCATTATATTCTGTGAATTTGTGAAATTGTACCTCAGTTTTGAGATGTAACAGTTTCCTAATGGGCCTCAGTCTTGTGGTGTAATAGCACCCTAATGGTCCCCGGATCCGGGTGTCCCTCCCAACGCTTCCACTTGCACAAGGACAGAATGACGATTCCCTCCACTTTGCATCCATCACCTCTACCAATGCCCTCCCCCACTCCTCTTCCTGACATATTAACCAAAGCAATTATGGCCACCCCTCTCTGGTTTCTCCTGACGAGCACCTTGCTCATAGTCCGGTCTCTTTTGACCTCTTGATCCTTTCCTGCTACTGTTGTTACCTCCATGCCCCTTGTTCATCCCGATGACTCCAACTGTTGCACCATGAGTATATAAAGGGGAAAATTTCATCGCATTAGGCGCTACAGAGGCAAATGTTTCTTGACCATCTCCCTTGTCGCAGATGAATACTAGAAAATGTATGGCCATGTTATCCCTACCCACATCTGTCATCAAGATTTTTATTTGGAGGCTAAATAATTTCATGAGTGTAGCAACACTCTCTTTTTTCTTTGCAATATTCTGGCTCGTCGTCTCCCGGCTCAGGAAAAGGAGAAATCTCAAGCCAACTTTTGGATTGTTGAGATTTCTGCTATCAATTCCCATTCCACCACCTCTCTTCGGTGTCTATCCTATGACCTTGACATTGAATTCCCTCTCAACATCCCCTCCTCCTCCTCTCTTTGATCATACACTTCCATCTTTGTGTCCATCGAAGCTGCACCTCCCCCAACTAGTCTAGATATTGGTGTTCGCCCTTCCCCAGTTCATGGGCATCAAGCCTCTGGAGCACACTAAGGAAAAGGCTCCACCACTCACTCCTCCTTATCCAAGCCCACAAGGGTGTTACATTATCGAGGAGACTCCTGTTGAAGTGGATATGCTCGACCCTCCTCGCGATGGTCACAAGTAGCTGCAGCAAGTCAATGGATCCTCAGGCCATCACATAGCCATCTAAGCACTCCTATTTTTCCTCCTGCAGTGATTTTTTTTATCTTTTGTATTCTATTCAAGGTCTGTCTCTCAGTGGCTCGATCCCACCATAGAACGAGGGCTCTGAATTTTGTAATTTTTATCTTTCAAAAATATCTAATGATGCATTGCCCAAGACTTGATTTGCAAATTCTGGAAAGGTTCTATGGTTTCCCTCTCCAAGGGAAGAGAACCTCCACGGGTGATGGGTAAAGAACCCCCAAGATTTTCTGCATGTACTCTATGTATATTTCCATGTTAATATAATGTGAATCCTCTTATAATTTTTTTTTTATGTTTTGTCTTCTATTCAAGGTTTTTCTTATAGTGGCTCAGTCCCACCACATAACAAGGGTTTTGAATTTTGTAATTTTGAGCTTGAATACTATTTTTATGATGCATTGCACAAGACTTGATTTGAAAATTCCAGAAAGGTTCTATGGTTTCCCTCTCCAAGGGAAGAGTGTTGAAATATGTAACTAGGTCAGATCTTCATAATGACATATGTAATCATGATTTTATGTATTTGATATAATGAGAAAAATAAATTTATTATTGTTGTTCTTGAGGCATGGGTTTTATGCTCAAGGAAATTTATTTTTAGGTCAAGCTCTCATTGCAAGCTCTTAGGATTTGCTATCAAGTCATCAAATTACATATTGTAAAAGAAAAATATTTGAGTTAAAATAGATTCAAGGAACCCTCCAAGACCGAGTCAAAATATGTGCAACAAGTCGACCTTCTCAAAAAGACAAGTCAAACTAAGGGACAACGACAAGTTGGCATATTTGATGTTACAAGAAGCCTATATATACAAGGTTAGTCAGCCAATTTGAAGGGAACCCAAGTAGCACCAGAAAATTTCGATCATTGGGAAATAAAGAGTCACACATCAAGTGAAGAAGAGGATGAAAAGAAAGAAGGAAGATCAAAGTAATTTTGGAACTGTTTTTAGGCTAATTAGGTTCACACATGCAAGGAGACTAGGGCTTATTCTACGGCAGAAAAATAGAGGAACAATTAGCTCAAAGAGGTTGAAACAAGTCAAGAAAAAAAAAGTGTATCTTGTAGGATGAAATTACAAAGAGACTAGCATAAGCCAAGCAAACAAGGAAAAGTGCTAAAGCTTCCCTAATTTTGTCACACATGCAAAATTTATAGTCAATTGTAGGAGGCCTAGAATTGCAGGAAGAGAGGTCAAATATTTCAGACTAGGGTTGCAGGGCCAAGGGATAAATAAGAAGGAGAAATTGCAGTAGCACCAAGAAGAAATTGTTTTGACTTAAAACAAGGTTTGACTTGGTCTTGGAGGAGATTCTGGTCAAGGGTCTAGGCCTTGGAATTTTTCAATTGAAGATTCTATAAGAAGAATAATTCTTGTGGGTTTTCCTCTCACTATTGGAGAGGTTTTGGCCCTGGTTGTGTAACAACGTTGGTCAAAAATCCATGTAATAAAGTTGATAAATGCAAAATAAGACCAAGGTCATGGGACGCGTATTCCAAGCTAAATATTGGGCAAATCATCTTAGTGTGGGTGTTCATTTGGTTTACTATGACTAAGGAAATTGGAAAATGATTTGGAAAGGCATGAGAAATTTAATTGGCATTTTATTTATGAAAATAAAGGAAATTAGGAGAAAATGAAGGTGAAAGGTACAAACTTGCATTAGAGGGAAATTGAAGGAAAATAATGGAAAATTGAAGAAAATAGAGGCCTCATTAATAAAAATTTTTTTGAGGATCAGTTGGTACCTCTTGTCAATTCAGTTTTGGAGCTCTCTCTCTCTCTCACTCTTGGACACTTAAAGCATTCTTGGAGCACTCTAGCATTGGATTAGGGAAAGCAAAGGAAGGACAAAGAAGGAAAATGGAAGCAAATATCAAGCAAGGAAGAACAAGATCAAGAAGCTACAACAGGACTACTTGCAGGTATATATTTGCATGTGTGATTTCCTTGCTATATGTAGCATGCACGCTACATGTAGGTGTGTTCTTGGTTATCTTGATGTCATTGGCATGGTTTTTTCCAAGTGTAACAATTTTCTTCAACCTTGCATTTTCATTTATGAACAACCATGGTGTGATGGGTTCTCTTTTATTTGGTTACGTTGGATTGCTAGATGGTTTCGAATCTGAGTCAAGTGGTCTGTGAGGAAGAACACAAGGCCTAGGAATCCTTGGACCGATAAAGGCGAGATTGTGGTAAATCCATATTTTGTGTACCTCATTAGGCCTAGGGTCAATTGTGGGATATACGATAAATCCTAGAGGTTTGTTCCCTTAACCAAGCCTAGGAATCCTCGACCAATGAATGGAAGGATATACAATAAATCCTAGAGGTGTATTCCATTTACCAAGCCTAGGAATCCTCGATCTGTGAATGGCGGGATATACGGTAAACCTTGGAGGGTAGAGTCTCGATTAGGCCAAGGAATCATCGACTGGTGAATGGTGGGATATATGCATTAGGGAAATTTTGAGGTCTAAAATGGGCCTCCTAAGGAAATAATAAAATAATAGCTAAATCAATAAAATAATATTTATGAATTTTCAATTCACTTTTTGCACCACAATCCATGTAACCATAGTTAAATTCAATTCAAAAGTTGTACCAAAATAAAATTAATAAATAAATTGTATTGATGTGACTATAAATAAGAATGGACTTTTCAAGAAAAATTCATTATCATTGAACAACTAATGCATTTATTCTTTGTACTTAAATAATTTAAAATAAAATATAAGTATAAATTTATAAATTCTTAATTATATTATATGCTATTAATTAAAATTTATATTATTTAAATTGTATAATAACATGTAATTAATATACTATATAAAAATAATATAATATAATTTAAGATAATAAATGTATAGGTATATGCATTGTTTCTTTCAAGAAATATGAAATGACAATAATATGTTTTTATTAAAAAAATGTGAAATGAAATTTATTATGAGTACTTTACTTTGACTTTAAAAGTACTTAGAGCACTACCATGGTTAACCATGAGTTTTTATCCACCATTGAGAATGTGACAAGTAAGTACCTTTAACTCAAGCAATGCCACCTCAACCATTAGGGATGAGGTCATCCCCTAAAATGTGATTGGTTCTCATAAAGTGAATTTTGACTGTACATTTTCCTTAGGAGGCCCATTTTAGACCTCAAAATTTCCCTAAGGGGTAAATCCTAAAGACTAGGAGGCAAGAAAATTCCTCACAGTGTAGGTGGAGAAATCTGGAGGCACCCATGCTTGTTTAGTGCCTAGTGATCTGGTGGGGATTGTGGTAAAGCTTGAGAAAAATTGGATTAAGTTTGTTGTGAGTCCCGCATTCATACTTGGAATATGGTACAGGAGTGATTGGTTGAAAGAAATATTTGGTTCAACCCAATCTATGGTCGGGTGGTATGTGGAAGTCCCAAACCTGGTTTCCTTTTCATATATCAATAAGAGCTCCTTCCCTCTTGTATTTGATGTGCAAATACACTTGTTCATATGTGGTTTTTATGGATGATATATCCTTGTTATTTCTTTTGGTTATATGACGTTTATGAGCATGGTTTATGACATACTTGATATATGGATCTTATCATGTTTTGAATGGAAAATGATCGTAAAATGGATACATCACCTAATAGATGATAATGCAACTATTGTGATAAGGAAACAATGCTTCTTTATGAACCTCATATAAGTATGAGACCCCTATGCTCAAATATGTTGTTATGACCTATAGATTACATATTTGTGACGTGTTTGAAGCAATTCCTATCATGGCTAGTAGGGGTCAGATCAATTACTTATGTAAGTGATAGCATTAGTAGCTTTGTTCCATTGTTATTATTCATTTCTGAAAGTTTCATGAAGTTCTGTGTAGTGTCCTAAGACCTGGCCCTGAAAAGGTGGCTCAAAACTTTCTAGAAAAGTCCGCAGTTTCTGGAATTCCTTTTTGTGGGAGTGACTGGAAGGCCTCACTCGCATGCATGGCTTGTCATGGGAGCAGAGAAGGATCTAGACAAGTAAAATGTCAAGTTGTCTTAGGGGTTGGTTACCTGTGTTAGAACCCTGTAATTTACAGTATCACAAGGTGACTGTGTACTTTTTCTTTGCAAATTTTTCACACTGTACATAGATGTCAATATTCAAAATATTTTCCAAAGCAAGAATGAAGGAAACAAAGGTAGCAGGGAGGCAAGGAGAAACATTATACCATTAGCGAAGACAAAGGCAGCAGAGAAGAAGTTAAGGCAGAAAAAACAAGCAAAGGTAGAGTCATGAACATGTTGGGCAGAGTTGTGAACGTGATTGGGTCAAGACGTGCACTTTGGGTTGAGTTGTGAACGCTAAAGCAGGTCAAGTAGTGAACGAGTCAAATTATTCCACAAACAAACCAAGAAACTAATGGGCACAGCCAAAGAAACAAAATCGGAAAACCATGGAAAAGGAGGAGTAAGGACCGTGGATCTAAGCTTCGATCAATGACGGATATTGAATCACATCATCGCATTACAAACCCCTTTCTAATTTCATTTCCCTTAAAAATCATTAAACCTTACCTTTCCTCCTTTCCGCTTCATTCTCCTACTTTACCTGTTTAACCACTGTTGCGCATCGCAAATATTACAACTTAGCGTTAAAGTGCCCGCAAGGTATTCGGTTTAACTTGCGATGCAGTTGGCCCCACCACATAAGCTCTACCCCCCACTTCACAGCCGTTTGAAATACATTGACATATCATATGGAACATCATAAACTTTATCATACCGCTGAAATCATTCACCGATTTATAACTCCGCCAATGCAGTGGGCTCCATCCTCCTTGCCACATCATCCTTTGACAGCGCAAATCGCATTTCGCATGTTTTAGAGTTTACCTCTGCAATTTTCATCTTTTAGAGTTTACCTCTACTACTTCATGTTAAATATTTGTGATATGCGGGCTGTGGTCCGATCCCACCTTACCTGCCACGTCGTCTTCGTAATTTGCATCGCATCGTCTATTCCATTTCTTATAACTTAAACTCTAAAACTTGCGATGTGCGATTTTCTATGGATGCGATAAGGTTCAAAACTAAAATCTAAACATTTTCAGGTCCAAATATATGGGTTTTTACGATGTTTTTTTTAAAAAGGGTCAAGTCAAGCATATGAGGTTTGAACATCATTTTATGAAGAAATAAGGTTAAATGCGGCAGAAAGGACTCGGGTAGCAAAGAGACACCAAGGGTCGAGTCGGGCAAGGCGTCTTTACAAAATTGTTATGTTATAACGACAGAAATGGAAAATGCATCAAATCACATTCGCTCAGTCACTAATCAATGAAAAGTAGACATCGTTGCACCAGACTTAATTACCCAACGCCAGTTTTCTGAAGAGCAAGGCTAGATGTCAGAGCCACCACTGGTTACCTCTTCGTGACCATCACAGCCACCTCCAAGCTTATTGTTTGATCTTTTGAGGAACCATTGAAGCATTTGTATCTACGAAGAGTTGCCCAAAATTAATTCCAGAGGCAGTGTCTTTGTCAAATATTCCTTATCAGGCCTTACATGGTCACACTTGTCCATTTTCTGCTAAATTGTAATCAATGAAAGGTTGTCGAGTAAGATAGGGCAACCGACTTGGTCTTTAGATAAATATTACATGCCTTAGCAGTATCAAGGGTTGGAAAATTGGACCCTGCTGGAGCTTGCATTGTAAGAATTATTACAACTCTGTAACTGTTTGAGCTAGGCATCAATAATAAGAGATCGTTCACAGGATTCTTGAGCTATGTTAATGGTGTTGTTTTTCCTCTGTATTAATGTTTTCCTCTGTCTTTTCATGTTGTGAATCAATTTATCTGATTTCAAAACAAAAAATTTAGATTAAGATTTACAAAAAGAGCACCTTAATTATGTATGTGTTTGTTATTTTAATGTTTTCCTCTGAGACCAAAATGCAGAATTCAGAGACAGTCTTCTATGCATTTAAGTTGAACCTTAATCTCCTTCTCCAATGTCATATTCACACTACTAGTAAGATCCAGACTGCATGGTTAGCTTGCCCTATGAATTCCCTTGAAAATTTGATGCACAATTTTTCCTTTTATGACTCCATAGCCCAATGGATTAAGTTTTATAGCTCTATCTGTCCAACCACCCAATCAATCAAACAAACAACCCTCATTTCTATAACTGGCTTAATATCAGCATTTATAACTATCAAGCTAAATCATAAAAACAGAGAGAGCCCTCTCTGAGTCTAGAAAGGCTAGGTCCTGGACTCCAAAGTGGTTTGATGTTGTCCTTTGCCTTTCGTTCTTGCCAATCTTACAAATTACGGAGTGACAACAACCTGGAAACGTTGGTTGGATCCTGAAGGTTTTGTAGCATGGGTGGAACGTCAGTTTGGTTTTGTTATTTCAGTTCCACTTCCTTAACTATACATGGAGATTTTAATCACATCATAGTAGCCTCTCATCACATGTTTACCCCAACGGAGCAGTTAACTTTGGTAAATGTGGGAGGAGGGTGTTACAGGATGGTATTAGAGCATGGTTGCACTCCCTTTGGGTAATATTTGATACCACAAGGTGGTATCAGAGCATGGTTGTGCTCTCTTTGGATGGTGCCTATTTTTCCTTCTCTTTGGGTGATATATGATACCATAGGGTGGTATCAGAGCATGGTTCACCCCTTGGACTGGATGGGCAGTGTGTAGGTCATGCATACATGTTGGTTTCATTTTGTCATGAATGCACATCGGTTGTCATTAAGGGAATGAGGTCTAAATTGGGCCTCCTAAGAAAAAATTACAACATAAATAAACTTTATAGGAACCAATAGGATTCAAGATGATGATGTCAACCATGGGGGATGATTCACCATTTTTTAAGTAAAATGGTAAAAATATTTAAAAATAATAAAATAATAAAACTACTTTTTCAACTCGTATTTTCAACTTATCTCCCAAATTTTTTACTCAAACTTCGAGTGGGAGTACTCGTTGGATGAAAAATTTAATTTCTCATCCAAGGAGTACCCATGTTGCATACATTTGATGGACCCTGCTATGTGAAAAATGAGAAATACATGAAAAAACGTGATTACAATCACGTTTTTCATTTATTTCTCATTTTTCATGTAGTGGGGTCTATCAAAAGTATGCAACATGGGTACTCCTTGGTGAGGAATTAAATTTTTCATCCAATGAGTACTCCCACTCAAAATTTGAGTAAAAACTTTGGGAGATAAGTTGAAAATACGAGTTGAAAAAGTAGTTTTTTCTTTTTTTCCTTCTAAATCTTGATGATGTAATCAAATCTTATTTTGTTATTTCCACTATTATTTTATAATTTCCTTAGGAGGCCCATTTTAGACCTCAAAATTCCCCTAACGATATGCATTTTCTATGCATGTCGGTGTATATATGTTGTTATGCATGCATCGTGAGGTCATTGTAGGTATTTTGTGTCATCATGATGTTATTGGTATGTTATGATGCTAATATGTTGGTTGAGATGAAGCAAGACCCATTGATCATCAGAGCAAGGTTGCAACACTGAACATCGAGGTAAGAGAAGATCGTCATACAAGTTTGTATTTTGGGCATGCTAGTTAATGGTTGTTATAAGCATTGTGGTTATGTACTTGTTTGTTATTCTATGGTTTTGCAGTTTCAAGTATGATATATGTTATTTAATCATTGTGATCACATGTACATGCGTCAGTTAGTTATGATGGATAGTAATTTGTTGTTATATGCATTGGGGTCATATGCATGATGGTTATGGTCAATGCAACTAAGATCTTGATGTTATATGTATCGTACTAATTTGAATTGGCCTATGTAGATGCTTAGGGTTATGACATTCAAGTATGAGTCGACTTATCTATGATATTGTGGTGTACTAATCTAGAATGACTGTGCATATGTGATCGTTATGCATGAATGACAATTGTTTATGAGTTTATGATGTGAACATGTTATCTAGTTACTGGTATGGACATCGTGACCTTATATATGTTTGAGTTGATATGTTGTGAATTTATATCATGATAATATAGATTGATTGTGCAGACAAGATAGCCTCCCCTTAGATACATTAAGTTATGGGTTTTCTTATGTTGTCTACTTGGTGCTTGAGATTATGTTGTATGTTTGGTGTTTGAGTGTTTGGTGTCTATTATGCCATATACCTGTTGTTTGAATGTTTGATAAGTTGCATGATAGGATTATGTGTCTATAAGATTGCATGTATAAGTGGTCTTGTTTTAGATGGTTGTACTACCACATATGTGTTGAGACAGTTGAGATGTACTTAAATTTAAGTAGGTGATAGTTGTAGCAATATGTCTTATGATTGCTAGTTTATTATGGCATGGTTGTTAGTATTGGTGAAGGTTGATTTAAAATTAATAAATATAATGTCTTGATCTTTGGAACGTGTGACTAAAATGTGTGAACAATTTTGGGGCAACATGTTTGGTATTAGCATGGAAAGGTAACAGATGATTTATATATATAACTAACAGTTGGGTGATTTGACAGTACATAATAAGACTCAATTGCAACAAGGTAAAAGGTAAAAGAAAGGAATTGGGTGAGAATTACTTTGACTATGTTTGGAAACCACGATTCCAAATAAATGAGTGCTTTGCATGAATACAGGAAGTCTTCTTAACCTTGATTTTATTTGACATTATGTGGATATATGCTATATTCCCAAACATGTATTTGACAAGTATAAAATTTGGTTCTTGGTTATGGCTAGATTTTTTAAGGAATTGGAGTTCCTAGAGAGATGATATATGTATGTGTTCAGTTACAAGGCAACATGTCTAACACAGTAAGGTAAGGTGTAAATTTATGCAGATGTTCTATGCTTGATGCAACTTTACTTTGTCTTCAATTTCAGACAGCAATCACATAAACAATAAAGTAAAATGCTGATAGAACATACCAGTAGATCAACAGAAGACAAGCCAGAAATATATATATGTGTTGGTGTGTTACGGAGATCAGCAGGATGCTTCAACCAGCAAAGTCTTATTGGTCAGCCATCCCAGTATGTGTCACATCACCCTCATCAAACAATCCAAGTCAACCAAAGTCAACACAACCCAAATAGTCAACATTGTTAAAAAATTCAATGCTATCCAGAAAGTCAACACAACACAATCCATGGTCAACCTTTGACCTCGGTTCTTGTGCCAAATAGTACAGACTGCAAAAATCGAAGTTTGTACCAAAATTTAGCTCTGTTTGACTATGCGTTGACCAAAGTCAACGATGGTCAAACCTGCGGTGGAAGCCCTAGCTGCAGCAGAAAAGTCAATGTCCTTCTCCCACATGTGAACAGAAAATTGCCTCCAAGTAGCTCGAACTAATCAAAAGAGGAGAGAGAATGTGTGAGGATGAGATGAGTGAAATTTCCTCCAACATTGACCTTATTTATATCCATCAATGAGGGTGTGTGACACATTTGCTGGGGGTGTAAAACCTTAAGGCCAACCTGCACATATTCTAAATAGATTAAAATTAAATTCAAAATAAATGTTCTGCTCATCGGATCAAGATGATCTTTAGATCGATCTTGCACCTCTCCGAAAGAGGAATCCAAAAAAATTATTGGTATCTTCATTTGAGCATCACAACATGGAGTTTGGACCTAGTTGCCCAAATTAACATAAGGCAATTGGTATATTGTTATGTTTATTTATGCACTAGCAGTTATGTGTTTATGGTAGTATGATGTAGGGGATTGGATGGAAATGAGGATGCCATGAAATCTTGAAGAAGTCTTGGGTTGAGCTTTCCTTGGGAACCATGGGGATTGGGTAATGGTGTTTGTTGTTAGTATTGTGCTTTTGGTCTTTTGTGTTTTGTTGCACTTCATTTATGGTCTTGATTGTGTCTAGTAAATGGCCATGCCACTTTGTTTTTGGTGTCATATTTCTTGAAATTTTCTTTTATGTTGTGAGGGTCTTGGGAATTAGTTTGGGAAAGAGGAAAATTAATGGAGTTCGGGAAGAGCTGAATGAAACCCAGCAAGTAATGTAAGTCTCAGATGAAGGGTGGTGGATACGTAAGGGTAGTTGAAGGTGAGAGTATGATAACCGGTTGGATTGGTTGGGTCCATTGGGATAAATGGACAGTCGCGGGATAATTATGAGAAAGGTGAGGTAAATGCATTTGAGGTGTCAAGTGCCTTAGCTATGTTGGGAACTATTGTTCTCGATGTTGTTCATGTGATGCATGGATCAAGGGAGTTCTCTTAAGTTTGACCTTATGATATCTGGTAATTATGTCATGATTATGATTTTGATGATGTCTATATATGTATATATGTATGTATGTATGTTATTTTCCGACATAGATGTCAGAGATAATTATTGCTTTATGCTAATGATTATATATATGTATGTATGTATGTCGTTGTCTAATAGGATCTTCAGGTATCATGATTGTTTTATGTTGATTTTTATATGTATATATGTATGTATCTATGTGGTTGTCTGACAGAGTCGTCAAGGATAATTCTTGTGGAGAAATGATTGCTTTTGTAGGTGAATGGCATGAAGAGGTTCCTGGTTTATGAGGAATCAAGTGGGAAGAGTAACCTTGATAGATCTACAAGGTAAATATCATGTGGATATGAATTAATATTATATGCTTCTATTATGCCTATGTTATGTTATGGATAGGTAATGTTGAGGGATACATCAGCGGAATGGAAGCAGTGTGATCGGTGGCATGCTGGAACATGCATGAATAGTGGAAAGACACTAGAAGCAAGGTTGATTTATGGATGTGAAGTATTAATTTTGTATATATGTTGTACATTTTTCACCTATGATGTTGTGTGCATACGATGTTGTGTACATAGAATATTGTGTACATGTTATTTATGCAATGTTATGTATAGATGGTGTTTTGTACATGTTGTTTATACAGTGATATGTACAGATGGTGTTGTGCACATGTTGGATATGTGGTGTTGTGTACATAAGGTGCTTTGTGCATGTTACATATGCGGTGTTTTGTACATATGGCATGTTGTGCATGTTGTACATATGGTGTTATGTACATGTGGTGTTGTGTGTATGATTATACATGTGGTGTTGTGTGCATATGGTGTCGTGTACATGTTGGACATGGGGTCATTAGGGGAATTTTGAGGTCTAAAATGGGCCTCCAAAGGAAATTATAAAATAATAGTAGAAATAATAAAATAAGATTAGATTACATCATCAAAGTTTAGAGGTGAAAAAAATTATTTTTTCAACTCGTATTTTCAACTTATATCCCTATGGGTTTACTCAAATTTTGAGTGGGAAAAACATGATTGCAATCATGTGTTTTCATGTATTTATCATTTTTCGTGTAGTAGGGTCCATTGAAAGTATGCAACATGGATACTCCTTGGATGAGGAATTAGATTTTTCATCCAACAAGTACTCACGCTCGAAATTTGAGTAAAACCTGAGGGAGATAAGTTAGAAAGTAGTTTTATTATTTTATTTTTTTTTACCCCAAAAATGGTGAATCATCCCCCATGTTTGACATCATCATCTTGAATCCTATTGGTTCTTATAAATTTTATTTTG
The DNA here is from genome assembly GCA_034641835.2 of Pinus albicaulis. Lineage (NCBI taxonomy): Eukaryota > Viridiplantae > Streptophyta > Pinopsida > Pinales > Pinaceae > Pinus > Pinus albicaulis. The sequence continues at coordinate 189,300,474 of CM076578.1, read as the reverse complement.
GTTGTACATTTTTCTTAGGAGGCCCATTTTAGACCTCAAAATTTCTCTAATGGATGTGTGCAGGTGGTGATGTGTACATGTTGTGCATGTGGTGTTGTGCACATGTCATGCATGTGGTTTTGTGTACACGTTGTGTAGGTGGTGTTGTATACATGTGGTGTTGTGTACACGTTGTGTAGGTGGTGTTGTGTACACGTTGTGCAGGTGGTGTTGTGTACATGTGTAGGTGGTGTTGTATACAGGTGGTATTGTGTATATGTTATACATGTGGTACTGTTGTACATCTGGTATTATGTGCATGTTGTACATGTTGTGTTCAATACATGTAGTATTGTGTGCATTTTGTACATGTTTTTTTTGTGTATGTGTGGTGTTGTGTATGTGCATTATGTAGTAGTGGTATCGTGACATGTGTATTGTGTTATGTCGTACACCGAATGGAAGTTTATGTGTTGTTTTGTATGTCGTGTGTGGTTGTATGTGAGTGATGCACACTATGTGTATTTATATATGGTTGAAGAGAAGGCACTGGGTATTTTTACGGTGTGGAAACTGATCCAGTGTGTGCACAGAAAGAAAAAGAACAAAGGAAGAAGCAACAGACTAATTGAAGGATAAGTATTTGTATTTTATTTTAGTTTTACTTATGCATGTGATCTATGATTATGGTTTATAATGGTTGCATGTGATTCATGATTTTGATCTATGATGGTTTTGGTTTGAACTAACCAGAGGTCATATGTTTATACATGATGATTTGATCAAACAACTAGTGTGACTTGTTGTGACAAGAAGTGAACAGAATTGCAAGTGTACCTCATTGACGGGCCACTGATGAGGTATGATGTGAATATATTTCAATTTATTTTGGATCTAATGGAATTCATGTGCTTGGCATAGGAAATAATGAAAATCCCTGATTGGGTGCTTAAAAATGACTGCAAAAATTAGCAACAACAAAAAAAGGAATTGGAAGAGGTAGTAGTATGTTGGTAAAAAGCACTTTAGGAGAAGGGCCATTATGTGACACTGGTACCCAATAGTGTCTATTGATTTCCATGAGCATGCTATGACTGGTATGATGGTTTTGAGGGAGGTATATTCTTTGGTTTTTTTACCTTCCGATGCGAGGAAGCCTTTCCAAGGGATGGATTTCTTGTGTAGAAGATAAGGGACGGTCAGGGATGGATTTTTTTTTCATTAGAATTTCCAGATGGAATCAGATGCACATTGGGAGTGCACCCTGGAACAATGAGTCGGTAATTTTTCACTGAGAGGACAAGTGGTGCAGGATTGTAGCGCTGGACATTAGATGCAGCTATGGTTTTAGCAGTAGATTTTGGACTTCTTTGGAAGGAGGTGACACCTTGTACTACTTTTGAGGGTGGAGGTGTGAGCCTTTGGATTCCCTTATTGCATATACAAGAATCATATCCTTTTATTTTTTGGTTAAGAGAATGTGCATAATTATGTGTTGTTGTTATTGTAAATATCGTAATGAGTTGTGTTATAAAGCACAGGTAAACGATATGTTTGTCATGTTTTCAACATGAAGTCATTGTAAATACTACAAAAAATTTGTGTTATAAAGCTCCATGAGTAATATGTTTTGGTTTTTTAACAGTTTTGCTGGATGTAGGTGTCATTGAACACTGAGGATGGTGTTCCCCAAGGAGGAGGGCTCTGTAACAACCTTGGTCAAAAATATATGTAATAAAGTTAATAAAGGAAAAATAAGAGCAAGGTCATGGGACACATATTCCAAGTTGATTGTTGGGAAAAACATCCTAGTGTGTGTGTTCATTTGGGTTATTATGGCTAAGGAATTTGGAAAAGGAAATGGAAAAGGATTTGGAAATGAATGACACATTTAATTGGCATTTTATTTATGAAAATAAAGGAAAATAGGAGAAAAGGAAGGTGAAAGGTCACATATTTGAACGAGAGGGAATTGAAGGAAAATAAGGGAAAAATGAAGAAAATAGAGGCCTCATTAATAAAAAGGCTTCTGAGGATCAACTGGTACCTTTTGTAAATTCAATTTGTTAGCTCTCTCTCTCTACTTTCTCTCTCTCTCACTCTTGGACACTTAGATAATTCTTGGAACACTTTAGCATTGGATCAAGGAAATCAAAGGAATGATAAAGAAGGTAAAGGGAAGAAAATATCAAGCAAGGAAGAGAAGGATCAAGAAACTACAATGATATTACTTGCATGTATCGATTTTCATGTGTGATTTCCTTGCTAGATATGGCATGCAAGTGTGTTCTTTGTTCTATTGTTTTCATTGGAATGGTTTTTCCAAGTGTGGCAATGTTCTTCATCCTTGCCTTTCCATTTCCAGATAGCCATGGTGTGATGGGTTCTCTTTTATTTGGTTAAGTTGTATTTTCATATGGTTTCGAATCTGAGTGAGGTGGTCTCTGAAGAAGAACACAAGGCCTAAGAATCCCTAGACTGATGAAGGTGGGATTGCGATAAAGAAGGATTTTGTGTACCTTGGTAGGCATAGGAATCCTCGACCAGTGAATGGTGGGATATATGGTAAAGCATAGAGGTGTGTGCCCTTGACCGGGCCTAGGATCCTCTACCGCTGAATGACAGGATATATGGTAAATCCTGGAGGGTGGAGTCTCGATTAGGCCTAGGAATCCACAACCAGTGTATTGCAGGATATATGATAAATGATAGAGAATAGAAGGTAGGAGAATTACTCATGGTGTAGGGGGGTAAATCTTGAGGCATCCATGCTTGTTTAGGGCCTATTTATCTGGTGGAGATTGCGGTAAAGCCCAAGGAAACTTGGATTGGTTTTGTTGTGAATCCCACATTAATTCTTGGAATACGTCACAAAGGTGATTGGTTGAAAGAAATATTTGATTCAACTCAATCTATGGTTGGGTGGCACGTGGAAGTCCTAGACCTGGTTTCATTTTCATATGTCAATAAGAGCTCCTTCCCTCTTGTATTTTATGGGTAAATGTACTTGTTCATATGTGGTTTTTATGGCTGATATATCCTTTTTATTTATGTTGGTTATATGATGGTTATGAGCATGGTTTATGATAGAATTGATGTATGGATACCATCATGTTTTGATTAGAAAATGAGTGTACAATGAATACATGACCTAATAGATAATAATTCAACTATTGTGATAAGGAAACAATGCTTCTTTATGAATATTAGATAAGTATGAGACCCTTATGCTCATAATTGTTGTCATGGCTAGTAGGGTTCAGATCAACTACTTATACGAGTGATTTCATTAGTAGCTTTGTTCCATTGTTATTATTTATTTCTAAAAGTTTCATGAAATTCTAGGAAGTGGCTTGAGACCTGGCCCTAAAAAAGTGGCTCAAAATCCAAGATCGTTGGCTCAAAACTGTCTATAAAAGTCCACGGTCTCTAGCATGCCTTGCTTTAGGAGCAACTAGAAAGCCTCAGTCACATACATGGCTTGTTATGGGAGTGGCTAAGGGTCTAGACTAGTAAAATCTCAAGTTGTCTCAGGGGTTGGTCACTTGGAAGAGTCGATTGGCTCTTGAAGGTTTTGTAGCATGTGTGGAAGGTAAGTTTGGTTTATTTATGTCAATTCCACTTCCTTAACTATGCATGGGGATTTGAATCACATCATAGTAGCCTCTTGTCACATGTTTACCCCAGTGGACCAATTAAGTTGGGTAAATGTGGGAGGAGGGTGTTACATGTTGATTGCCTATATCTTGTGTCCTTTTCCTGTAGTTGTTTGATGAAGAAAAACACTAATAATAACAAATGGAAGAAGAATCTAACTAAGAAAAGTAAAAATATATCACAAATAGTTATCATCAAAGAGAAATCATCCTTATACTACTACCCTAGATTCTCAACATGGTATTAGAGCTAAGGTGACAAGTCAACGAAAGGTGGCTCAATAAAGGACATTCAAGGACCAAAGTTCTAGAAAATTATTAAGGGATTAAAATAATCAAGAAACCATCTCTTCTCCAAGGAATTTCAAATACAATCCTTACATCATCATATTGAATAAAGTCAATAAAAGAATATCTCAACAACCCTAATTTCTACACTTGGAGCATTCTTGAGTACCTCGCTCAATTATCGATTCAAATAAGGAGACCTCAATCGACCCTACCTCTACTAAAATTCAAAGTGAAGAAAATTAAAGTCTACTCATCCAAGGAAATAAATATCAAAGTTATTTTCATCATCATCAAAGATTCAAGGTGATCTCCCTCTCCTTAGGTCAAGTATCACTTTTGAAGAAATACATCTTCATAAAAAAAAGTCTTATATTTCCAATATCATAATCAAAATAAAAAAGGCATTAGGTTTAAGATATTGTCATCAAGAGGTATATTCACAAGTAAGTATCTTCATGTCCACATCCAAATCTATCAAAATGTATTTTTGCAAGGAGAGAAACAAGTTGGTTGCGTCATTAAACATTCTTGCATGGAAGAAGAGGAGAAATTTGATCCTCATAGAAAATGAAGTTGTAGAACATGTTAAAGGCTCAATCACAAAACCTTTGAAGGAAGAAGCTAAAGTTATTGAAAATTACATGAAAGGTAAATTAAGGGCTCAAAGGATTCTCATAGAATCCATCAAGGATATCCTCATTCCCTATGTATCAAAATTAGAAATATCAAAAGAAATATATTACAAACTTGTAGAATTTTTCTCTGTAAGCACTGCAGGAGAATTGACATTGTTAATACAATAAATATACAAGAGGAAGATATCAAAAGAGGAATAAATAGCCTCATACTTTATGGGGGTTCCAGAAATTAGGAACCAACTACAAGAGTTGGGAAAAATAATGTATGATAAGGAAATGATAACTATAGTTCTCAATGCACTACAAGAGGAATGGGGAAACTTTACATCAAGCATCTATGGAAAGAAGGACGCTACTTTGTTCAATGAACTGTGGTCAGTATGAAAAATTTAAGAAACCATACTAAACGCAAAAATTGATGTAGGATCAAATGAGCAAGCACAACCCTTTTTTTTTCCATGGCTAATAAGAAAGGAAAATTTGGAAGGTTTGGTCCTCAAAAAAAGAACAATAAGAATATTTTGAAGATCCAATGTTATGGTTGTCATGAATATGGGCACTACAAGAGAGTTTGTCCAAGCTCAATAAGGACAATAACAAAAGAGGAAGGGAAGAAGCCCATATCATTGAATAAGTGGAAGAAGTGAGAGATATCTACTATGATTGAGATAATATTTTTCACCAAGTTCTTTTCAAGTTTTTGTAAAGTAGAGCCATTATATTAGGAAATATTAGAAGCGTGATAGGATGCATATTTTTAGGGGATGGCATCATAATAGCATATGATTGAAATCAAGAGCTCGTGACATTATTATGGGAAGCTTGAAAGATATTTGAAGTAAAAATCTATTACAATCACCATTGGAAGGAAGTAGCTCACGGTAACCTCATTAAAATAATAAGTAGTACTTATGGGTAGAAGAAAGTCATCTAGTGAAGAGCTCACCTTACATCGTTAGGAAGAAACATTTGTAGGTTGATAATAATTAAGATCCTCTGCTGGAATATTTATCAAGAAAGTTCACTTATTGGAAAAATCAAGTCTCTCGCTGAGAATTCCACCTTAGATGGGATTCATTGTTTGTAAGAATGATGGGATGAGGACAAAGGAATGCAGCATGTCAAGATGGTTGAAGTAATTTCAATAAAGGAAAGGAAGTTGTCGAAGGTAGCCTAGATTACCAAAAAGAAGAAAAGAGGTGTGTATGCATATGTTTGATAAAATTAAGTCGTGTCATCTTATGGTTTCTAATAGCATGGGTAAGTTCTCTACCCCATGAGTATGGTCAATGTAAAGGGATATCTTCCTTTGGAAGAATGCTTGAAGGCATGATTCACATATTGAATAGATGAAATCAACATAGTATGTTCTCATATGGATTATGAGGTGGTTAACAAAGATGAAGGAACAATGGATGGAAGTTCTTGGGGATAAATATGTGAAGGAAGAGATCATGAGAAATGAAACAACAAGAATTCAACATCCAACAACTAGAAGAGTTGATCATGATATATCCATGGAAGGGAATACCATGATGAGGTCTGTAAAGAAAAAGGATACCCTTGATATATTAAATTTTTGGAGACATGTCTTCGAATGTGTAGGATGTTGCAGGAGAGCAAGGTGTCATGATGAAAGGCCATCAAAAAATGTAACTTTGATTTGATGTTCATTTTTTGATAAAATCTGGATGGGTTGATACATGGCTACTGAAAGAGAGTTGTAGATTTCATACACAACTAAAAATCATGTGGTTAGATGGTAGACACTGGAGGAAACATGATGTGGAAGAGGTAGTTGTATGAAGGAAAGCCATATCTGAAATAGAATATCACTTTCAAGACAAGGGGAAGGATGAAATTAATAACATGATGAAAGTGATGGATGGCATGTGCCCTACAAGATAAAGGCTTCATAATAATTAAAATTAAATTCATGAAATTGTAAGGAGTATCTCAACAAGCATCCAAAGGTCCCCTGATCTCCACTAAAGAAAAAAGTTATTGTTGGAAACAAGTTCTTGGTTAAGAGGGAGCTTGGAAGTGAGTCCCTAGTTAAGAGGGAGCTTGGACAAGTTCTGAGATGAGAGGAACTTGGGTACATTCCTTTTTATAGGAATGGGTACATTCCTTTATAGGAATGGGTATATCCTCCCTAGTTGAGAGGGAGAGATAGACACATCATTCTTGTCTTCACTTTGGGAAGAAATAAAGAAGGATTGGGTAAGAATCTGACATCTGATACTATTTGAGGATGTATTAGGGAATCCTAGATAAGAGTAGTCATAGAGGACCAATATTCTTTGAGGATTAGGAATCCAAGATAAGAATAGTCTTGGAAGGACATACCCTGAGAGAACCTGGGTGGGGTTTGTTCCTTGAGAGACAATGATGAAGTTGTATATAAATCATTGGTCTTGCCAACATTGAGCTCTGATCTTGTGGACATATAGAGTTGTGATTCAAGGCCTTGCTATGTGAAAATGTTGGATGATATGATGTTAAATAGATATGTTACAAATCCAAATCTTCTTATGTGAATTATTCATATTGATAATGTCCAAGTACCTTGTATGGATTATGAATACCTCCCTAGTTAAGAGGGAGTGTTGAAATATGTAACTAGGTTCGGTCCTCATAATGACATATGTAATCATCATCTTATGTATTTTATGTAATGATAAAAATAAATATGTTATTCTTGTTCTTGAGGCATGGGTTTCATGCTCAAGGAAATTTATTTTCAGGTTAAGCTCCCATTGTGAGCTCTTAGGATTTTTTATTGAGTCATCAATTCATTAGAGTCATGGTCATGTATGAGAGACATATTTGGGCAAGTTACATATTGTAAAAGAAAATTATTTGAATCAAAATATATTCAAGGAACCATCGGAGACCAAGTCAAAATACATGCAACAAATTGACCTTCTCAAAAAGACAAGTCGGCCTAAGGGACAGTGACAAGTTGGCCTATTTGATGTGACAAGAAGCCTATATATATAAGGCTAGTCGACCACTTTGAAGACAATTCAAGTAGCACCACAAAAATTTGATCATTGGTCAAAAAAGAGTCTCACATCAAGTGATGAAGAGGAGGACAAGAAAGAAGGAAGAGCAAAGTGATGTTGGAACTATTTTTTGGGCTAATTCTGTTCACACGTGTGAGGAGACTAGGTCTTATTCTACTGCAACAAAATAGAGGAACAATTAGCTCAAAAGAGGCTAAAATAAGTCAAGAAAAAAAGGGGTATATTGATCACAAAGAGGCTAGCACAAGGCAAGTGAACGAGAAAAGGGATAAAGTTTCCCTAATCTGTCACAGGTGCAGAAGTTACAATCAACTACAGGAGGCCGAGAATTTCAGGAAGAGAGGCCAAATATTTCAGACTTGGATTGCAGGGCTGAGGGTTAAGAAGAAGGATAAATTGCAGTAGTGCCAAGAAGAAAATGTTTTAGCTTAAATCAAGGTTTGACTTGGTCTTGTAGGAGTTTCTGGTCAAGGGTCTGGGTCTTGGAATTAGTCAACTGAATATTCTATGAGAAGAATAATTCTTGTGGCTTTTCCTCTCACTATTGGAGAGGTTTTGGCCCTAGTTGATCTCCTATATCTTGTGACCTTTACCTTATTGTTCTTTATGGTTTGGTAGTTATTTGATGAATAAAAACACTAATAATAACAAATAGAAGAAGAAGCTAACTAAGAAAACTAAAAATACATCACAAATAGTTATCATCGAAGAGAAATCATCCTTATACTATTGCCCTAAATTTCTCAACACAGAGAACCTCGATGGGTGATGGGTGAAGACCCCCCAAGATTTTTTGCATGTACTCTATGTATATTTCCATGTTAATATAATGTGAATATTTACCGACAAAAAAACAAACACCTCCTGAATGGGCTTTAGTATTGTGGTGTAGCAACACCCTAATGTGCCTTAGTTCTTGGGTCTAACAACTACCTATTTGGGCCTTCCTACCTGTGATATGAGAATGTTGACGCCTAATCCTAAGGGATTGAGTGAGATTGTATATTATTGTAAATTAGTAAATAAGGAAGGCCAAGAGACATTGGGAAGTGAATCCCAATAGTCTCGCCTCCATGTATAAGTATACACAAAATCTCCATCTAATTCATCTTCAGTTTTGTGGAGTTACCTCCTGGCCTGACATGGTATCAAAGTCAGTCTCTTGTTTGGAATTATTGCCCTTGGTGTAACTCCCTCCTATCTATGTTATGCATTTTTTCAAATTCACTATGCACTCAGAATTTCTGTTGCATTCTGGTTTCTGTTGGCAGAACTGCTCCTTCTGCAATTCTGAAAATTCTGCATTTTGCTTTCACAACATACATAATTTTTCAGCAAATTATGCTTTTGCACACCACTTTGCAAATTATTGGCTCCTGGCAGTCGCTCCTTACATATCTCTCTCACTCCACTCATGCTCCCTCTCGGCTCCTGACAGTCGCTCCTCACACAACTCTCTCCCTTCCCCCTCACGCTCCCTCTTCATCGCCCCTCCCTCACCCCATTCGCTCATCGCTCTCTCCCCGCTCCCCTACGCTTGTTTCCCACTCCCCTCCCCTCACGTCCCTCCCCCTCCCCTCCCACACAAACCCTGCCCCCCTACGACCCTCCCCTCAGGCCTCTCGTGCCCCCCTCCCCCTCCCCTCCCCTCCCACACAGACCCTGCTCCCCTCCCACGCAGACCCTCCCGCTCCCCACGCAAACCCTCCTACAGTTTTTTATAACTCAGCCTCTTCTCTACATTTTTTTATAGTTCGGCCTCCCCCCAAAACACCTCCCCCAGTAAATACCTTCCCTAGTGAATACCTTCCCCAGTAAACACCTTCTCTAGTAAATACCTTCCCCAAATAACCCTCCCTCAGATAATAACTAGGTTTTTTTCCCAAAAAAAAATTTACAAAAAAGAAAAAGAAAAATGAAGTGCATAATTTAAACCAAAATTGAGGTTTTTTTTTTTTTTTTTTTTGCATGTACTCTATGTATATTTCCATGTTAATATAATGTGAATATTTACCGACAAAAAAACAAACACCTCCTTAATGGGCCTCAGTATTGTGGTGTAGCAACACCCTAATGTGCCTCAGTTCTTGGGTCTGACAACTACCTCTTTGGGCCTTCCTACCTGTGATATGAGAATGTTGACGCCTAATCCTAAGGGATTGAGTGAGATTGTATATTATTGTAAATTAGTAAATAAGGAAGGCCAAAGACATTGGGAATTGAATCCCAATAGACTCACCTCCATGTATAAGTACACACAAAATCTCCATCTAATTCATCTTCAGTTTTGTGGAGTTACCTCTTGGCCTGACATGGTATCAAAGCCAGTCTCTTGTTTGGCATTCTTGCCCTTGGTGTAACTCCCTCCAATCTATGTTATGCATTTTTTCAAATTGTCACTGTGCATTCATAATTTCTATTGCATTCTGGTTTCTCATGGTAGAACTACTCCTTCTGCAATTCTGAAAATTCTGCATCCTGCTTTCACAACATACATAATTTTTCAGCAAATTATGATTTTGCACACCACTTTGTAAATTCTTGGCTCCTGGTAGTCGCTCCTTACATAGCTCTCTCACTCCCCTCACGCTCCCTCTCGGCTCCTGACAGTCGCTCCTCACACAACTCTCTCCCTTCCCCCTCACACTCCCTTTTCATCGCCCCTCCCTCACCCCATTCGCTCGTATCTCTCTCCCCGCTCCCCTACGCTTGTTTCCCACTCCCCTCCCCTCACATCCCTCCCCTTCCCCTCCCAAACAGACCCTGCCCCCCTACGACCCTCCCCTCATGCCTCTCGTGGCCCCCTCCCCTTCCCCTCCCCTCCCACACAGACCCTCCTCCCCTCCCACGCAGACCCTCCTGCAGTTTTTTATAGCTCGACCTCTTCTCTACATTTTTTTATAGTTCGGCCTCCCCCCAAAACACCTCCCCCAGTAAATACCTTCCCTAGTGAATACCTTCCCCAATAAATACCTTCCCCAAATAAACCCTCCCTCAGATAATAACTAGGTTTTTTTCCCAAAAAAAAAATTACAAAAAAGAAAAAGAAAAATGAAGTGCATAATTTAAACCAGAATTGAGGTATTTTTATTTTTTATTTTTTATTTTTTTTAATACCATGGCAGCAAAGTGTTTTTTTTTTCAAAAGAATGCATTCTCTCATATCTATTGTGGGAGTTGTTCTCTCCGGAAAGGAGAACTATCCTGAATGGTCTCCAAAAATCAAGCACACTCTCATTTTTAATGAGCTATAGAGAGGAATTTGTGGAGGAGAAGGAGACCATCCACCAGCAAAGCCCACTTCACACAAAGAGATCGCCATTTGGGAAAACAAGAACTGCAAGGCCTATGCCTTGATTGCAGCTTCCGTAAATGAAGAGGTGAGTCCCTATATTACACCGATTTCAAATGCCTATGAAGTCTTGAGCAAACTAAAAGAACTCTATGACTCACATTCAGAACTTAAAATTGTTCAATTAATGATTAAGTTGTTCAACCTTGAATTGAAAAATGATGACCCTCTTGCTTTAGCTTCATAAGTAATATCTATCATGCATGACATTAATAATACTGATGTAGAAGTTGACATACCTCTCATAGCATATGTTAAGGCATTGTATCCCACTTACTCACATTACCTTGAGTCATTGCAAGCAAGTGGAAACTTCATGAAAATCACCTTTGATTCCCTTGAGAAAAAGTTTGCAGAAAGAGAGAAGGATTTTGGAAAGATGACAACCCCTCTGTCTTCTAAAGAGGTTGTATGTTTTGTACATAGAGAAAAAATTCATGCTCAATATTCTTCTAGAAGAAGAGGTGGCCGAAGAGGAAGAGGAAGAAGAAATTTCAGAGGAAAGGGGGGCAGACAAACTCAAACTGAAAAATTTGATCTTCATTGCACGCGCTGCAATAAAGACTGGCATGATGCATCTACATGTAAGTTGCCTTGGGATAAAATTGAGCAGCAAACAAATCAAGAAAAAGGTAAAACTCATGATGGAGACAAAGGTAAAGCACCTGAATCCGCTCATTATGTTGTAGCACATTGTAACAATGGAGTAACTGAAGACTTGTTTGATGTTTCATTTACTTCTTGGAGAGATGATTGGTTCCTAGATTCAGGAGAACATGTTACATGACGTTTAGAAAATATTTTTTTGAAGAATTCACTGAAAAAGTTGATGGAGCATTATACTTCGCAGATAATTCCAAACTCAAGCCATCAGGGCTTGGCACAATCAGGCTTAAGTTGCCGAGTCTTCCAGATCATCTTCTACATGAAGTTCTATACCTCCATGAGTTGAGGAGAAACTTGTTGTCCTTGGTCCACATTCGTCAACAAGGACACTCCATTCACATGTTTGATGGCAAGGTTGAGGTCAGAAAAACATTAGATCGCTCACTTGTCATGGAGGGAATAAAAGAAGGAAGACTCCTCAAGCTGCAAGGTTCCTTTGCTCATGCAATAGACTTTGCATTCAGTTCACATCATGATGAAGGTACATCCCCATCAAGTCTTTTATGACATGCTATATTTGGACACTTAAACTATGACAACCTTCGATTGTTGAAGAAAAATGGTGTTACTGGATTGCCTACAATTCCTAGGAAACTTAAGCAATGTGATGCTTGTATTCTAGGAAAGCATAGCAAACAACCATTTCATGATTCACATTCCAAAGCACATAGAAAACTTGAGCTTATTCATTCATATTTATGTGGCCCCATGCCTATTGCTTCTGCAAATGGAAATAAATATATGATGACATTTATTGATGATTACACCTGAATGTGTTGGGTTTACTTATTGAAAAACAAATCTGATGCTTTTCAAACATTCAAGAATTTTCATGCATGGATTGAAAATGATGCACAAATTCATATTGTCTCTTTATGCATTGATAATGGAAAAGAATACACTTCAAACGAATTTGAAAAATATTTTTGTCTACATGGGATCAAACATCAAACAACTGTGCCTTATAATCCCCAACAGAACGGTGTAGCTGAAAGAATGAACAAGAAAATTTTAAATATGGTTCGCTCCATGATGTTTTTTAAGAATGTAAAATTGATGTTTTGGGTTGATGTAGTTCTATGTGTTGTATACATAAAGAATAGTTGTCCTTCAAATTCAATCAGAAACAAAACTCCTTATGAAATGTGGCATGGCCACATTCCTTCGGTAAAACATTTCAAGGTCTTTGGTTCCACCTATTATGCTTTGATACATAAGGTACAAAGGAATAAACTTGGTGCTAGAAGTCGAAAATGTAACTTCTTGGGGTATTCCGATACTTCCAAAGGATATCGTCTCTATGATGAAGTCAATAAGAAGTTTGTAGTAGCAAGATGTCATATTACTAGAATCTTCCAAGACTGACAGTATTGATGAGCAACAACTTGATCGCCTGGATAGATTCACACATGCAAAGTCTTTTCATGAATTTGATAATCAGATTCCACATCTTGAAGGGGAGATTCCTATACTGAATCAATTTGTGGAATCATATTTCGAAGCACTCTCTCCCCCACATGAAGAACCAAACACAAATGACAACTTGAACGATGTGATTGACATAATTGAGAGATTGAATCTTGATTCAATTCCAACTTAGTCAAATGAGCAGCCAGGGCCATCTCAGAAAGGTCCCCCAAAATGGCTGACAAAGACACTAGAAAACGTTCGTCCCGATGAGGTTAGAAAGACAAGAACAAGAAGTTCCACCAGACAAAATGGAGGTGACATAGATATTCCGATTCACCTATTGATATGGATATTGCTTATAACTATACAAATAATTATATTTACTTGTACTTATGTTGCACTATGAATGTTGAATGATGTTGTTATGGATTATAGCAATGAGCATACAAGCATTGCTCATGGATGAATGTGTTATTCTTGGTTGTCTATAATGAGATGGATTATGTGAATGTTCTCATGGTTGAGAGGGATTTACAAATCCCTCTTACAACTCATACTTTCCTAGGTGCAGGGTAAATTACATAGTATGTATGATTACTTGTTGAGTTTAGTTCACTATCATTGTGTGTGATTTACATTATTTGATATGTTATGAATATCATGGATATATGTTATTTATGGACTTGTGAAAATTTGTGCTTGATGTCGTGTGTGACATGTTATAGCAATGGATTTGATGTTGCTTGTTTGAATCCATTATGTGATTAATGGGATGTTGTTGTATCTAAATATATAGTTAAGTCTCAACGATGTTTTAACCCAGTCTTGTACCTGTTGGTAGGCATGTTGACAACTTTATTTCTTTTATTATGGCTATGTTTAATGCCTGAAAAGCTAGTGTTGGGAATGAGGGTTTCATTCCTATAGAGATTAGTGTCTAAATAAAGATTTAGTTTTTGTAGAAGATAATGTTCTACTCAACACTTTACTTTAGGAAAGACTTGGTCAAATTACCTGAAAATCCCTTAGAAATTTTGGATCTGAATGATGAAGAAGTCAAACTTGTACTTGAGTCTAGATGTGACTTAATAGGAGTTGTATCTAGGAGTATCCAAGTCAGATACAATTTAGGTGATCTAAACATATCTATAGATCCAGACATCTATGAGAAACAACGTGGTGACATTCGCATGGGAACCAAATACGAATGTCACTAGATACAAAGCAACATAGTTGAGTTCATGCATATCCGAGATGGGGCCTAGATTGGGAAAAACCTTATGAGACCCGATGAGTGACCAAATCTGGATATCTGTGTTGGGGCCTGACGAGGTGTTCAAGGCTTGGAGCTGAATTGTGCATGTGTCGAAGTTCAAATGAGTGACCAAAGCCAAACATCCGAGGCGAGGCCTATGGAGGTGTTCAAGGTTTGCTATCAGATTGTGTGTGTGATGGAGTTTATATGGTATCTAGAGTGGGCTCCATGGGGAGTTGTCGGTGCATAGCTAGATAGGGGCTAGATCCAGAGATGTGTTGTGAAGTGCTGGTGATCTAGATATATCCAAGCATATGGGGGTCTGAATTGGGTGATAAATCATAGGAACACCATATTTTCATGTGAACCAAATATAATGTAGAATGACGAATTTACACATGAAGGCAAACTTGGTGGGGTCCACAAGTTAGTCTATGTGGCAATTGTTACACAAAGATTGTTCCTTCCACATTGACGTGAAAAATGACGTGGAATCGCTTGAGTGAGTTCGCAGAGCCACACAGGCGCCACGTGGGTGCTACATGGGTAGCCGCATGGTAGGGTCTTTCCTACATGGCAAAAATTAGATTGAAAAACTTTAAATTGATGTTATTTTAAATCTAGGAGTCAGATTGAGGTAAAATTTATATCGCCAAAAAGCTCCTAACAAGTTGAATGTGATCGTGTTGTCCAAAGTAATTCTACCAACTTTAAGAAAAGAGAATTTGTATAACCCCATTGTCATAATGAGACCAAAAAGATCAAGATAATTAAAAAAAAAACACTTCTCATTCAATCTAAGTCCAAAGAGAAAGAGCATTACAATTTATGTGAAAAACCATTATATAAAGTTACCAAATTTTCAATTTTAATGGTTAAAACTTACCTTTAAATCAAGCTTACTTTTAAGTCATCAATAACAAGATTAAAGCCCTATTTTCTCAAACCCTGTTTTCTCTAATTTACACTCAATAAAAGCTCATACAGTCTACAGTCTCAAGTCTAAGGAGGCTAAGTTTTCATTATGAAAATATTGGAAATTCCGATTTTGATAAAATTTGTGGAAATTTTACAGCTGTCAAGATTCTAAGATTTAAAATTTTAGCTGCGCCGCAAAATCCCATGATCAGACTTTTTTTTTTTTAAATGGCCAGGTTCTAGTGAAAAATGACAGTCTGGGCGAATTTGTCCCCTCGATAGACAAAACGACCCCAAATAGAAGTGCTCCTGCCCAGCGCGTTCAAAATCCCATGATCAGACTTTTCTTTAAAAATATGGCCAGGTTCCAGTGAAAAATGACAGTCTGGGCGAAATTGTCCCCTCGATAGACAAGACAACGCCCAATATAAGTGCACCTGCCCAGCGCGTTCAAGGCAAAAAAAACCTTCCAACCTCTGATAAATGATTGCCATTTTTTCCCTGTGAAAAATTTAGTTCACGTGGGTTCATCGGACGATCTATTCGAGCGCCCCTACTCAGTAATTCCTTGGGAAATTTTGTTGACGTGGATCGCTGGGAATTCCTGTTTTTGGAACAAAAGCTGGCTGTTTTTTTTGCCTCGACGAGTTGACGCTTGTGGGACTGAACACATTTCTCAGTTCTGGAAAAAAAAACGATTCCTAGCATATCGGAATGAATTAAGTTTATGAGGGATACCTGCACTTTTTCAGGTTTCCCCTTTTTCACAAAACTAGCCATAGTTGTAGATAGTATATTTTGCAAAAGCGACAAGTACTTGCACCCAGTGTTATTGTCAATAGCAACGCACAAGGGATTTGTAACTAGTCTGAGTTTTGATAAACTTCTGGTGCGTTGGACCACATCAAGAAGGAGTCCTGGTAGATTATTTAACGCTCTGTCGACCTTATCAGTGATCCAACACTCTGTTCAGAACAGCCCTGAGAAACAGCCACAAACTAACTAAACAAGGCAATACAAACCATGTGATTGCCAACAATCTTGTCAGTGTTTGTTGGGGTTTTTGTTGAATGCTTATGACTGAGGATGAAGGTTTTTTGTTCAACATCAATCCTTTCGACAAAAATTGTTCAGAAGGCACTAGCTTCTCTCAAAAATCATACCTACATGCATATTTGCAAGGTTGATAACATGCAATCATGGGTTATGAAGCAGCTGTTTGATGGGTATCATCGCTTTGGCACTGTCACTGCTGCCAAACTCATCTCAGCTGAAATCCATGACGAAGGACAAATCTTCCAACCAGATTTCAATGAATATATGCATTTGTTGCGGGAATGTATAGAGCGGAAAATTCCAGTAGAGGGCAAGCAGGTTCATGGCCACATGATAAAAAACGGGTACCAAACAGATTTGTTTCTGGGAAACTCGCTCATCAATATGTATTGTAAATGTGATCGAGTATTGGATGCGCGCCAAGTGTTTGACAAAATGTGGGAACGAAATGTGGTTTCGTGGAATGCAATGATTTCAGGGTATTCACAAAACGATTATTGTGTGCAAGCCTGGGAAATCTTTTGCCAAATGGTATCTATGACAATGGAGCCAGACCAGTTTACTTTCGGTAGTGTTCTCAAGGTCTGTGCTGGCAGAGGGCACGAGGAAGAGGGCAAACAGTTACATGTTCACATCATTAAAACTGGATATCAATCAGATGTCTTTGTAGGGAGTGCACTTGTTGATATGTATGCCAAATGTGGGAGCATAGAGGATGCAAAAGGGGTTTTTGGTAAAATGGCTGAACGAAATATTGTATCCTGGAACGCAATCATAGCGGGAAGTGTACATAACGGTTTCAATAGAGATGCCCTGAGGATGTTTTGTCTAATGCAACAAGCAGGTATGACACCAAACCAATCTACATTCGCAAGTGTTCTCAGTGCTTGTGCCGGCCATGGAGCTCTAGACCAGGGGAGAGCAGTGCATGTCGACGCAATCAAAATTGGATTAGGATCGGATGTCATTGTTGGAAGTGGTCTTGTTGACATGTATGCAAAATGCCAAAGCATTGAGGACGCGCGTAATGTGTTTGACAGAATGCCAAACCGAAATGTTATCTCGTGGACTTCGATGATTGCAGGTTATGCACAACACAAGCAGTTTCACGATGCTTTTCAACTCTTTGAACAAATGCAACATGCGGGTGTGAATCTTAATCAGTTTACTTATAGCAGTATACTTGCTGCATGTACTAATCCGGAAGTCGTAGAACAGGGGAAGAAAGTTCATGCTAAGATTGTCAAGGGTGAATTTCAATCTGACATCTCTTTGGGCAATGCCCTTATCAATATGTATTTAAAATGTGGGACTGTAGAGGATGGACGCATATTCTTTGATAAAATGCTGAGGCGAGATGTCTTCTCATGGACTGCGATGATTACAGGATATGCACAAAATATGTATTGCGAGGACGCTGCTGAACTTTTTTGTCAAATGCAACATGAGGGAATGAAGCCAGAGAGTTTTACCTTTGCTAGTGCTCTCAGTGCATATGCACATATAGCAGACATTAAACAGGGCAAGACAATTCATGCATACACAATTAAAACTGGATTTGAATTGGATGTGTCAGTGGGAAGTGCTCTTCTTACCATGTATTCCAAATGTGGGAGCATAGACGATTCAGACAAAATGTTTCATATAAATACCGAGCAGGATGTGGTTTCATGGACTACAATGATTGCAGGATATGCTGATCATGGGCGCAGGGAGGATGCTCTGCAATGCTTTGAACAAATGAAATGGGCTGGAATGAAGCCAGACAAGTTCACTTCAGCCAGTATTGTCGGTGCATGTTCTTGTCTAGATGCTTTTGAACAGGGCAAGGCAGTTCATGCCCACATTGTGAAAATTGGATTAGAGTATGATAGTCTTGTTGGCAGTGCTCTTGTCACCATGTATTCCAGATGTGAAAACATTGAGAATGCACACCAAGTGTTTGAAATCATGCCTAAAAAAGATTTAGTTTTATGGTCTGCAATGATTGCAGGATATGCCCAGAATGGGTGTGGTGAAGAGGCAATGAAACTTTTTAATGAAATGCAAATGACGGGCATGTATCTAGACAGCATCACCTTTGCCAGCATTCTTGCAGTCTGTGGCAATTTAGCAGATCTGGAGCGGGGCAAACAAATACATGCCAACATTACGAAATATGGAGTTGACTCAAATGTCTCAGTGGGCAGTGCCCTTCTTACCATGTATGCTAAATGCGGCACCATAGATATTGCACACAAGGTGTTTGATAGAATGCATGAAAAAGATGTCATCTCATGGACTGCAATGATTGTCGGATGTGCTCAGCATGGGTGTGGTGAGGAGGCTCTCCAACTCTTTGAACAAATGCAACAGACAGGAATGAAACCTGACCATGTTAGCTTCATCGGCGTTCTCTCTGCTTGCAGCCATGTTGGCCTAGTGAACGAAGCATATCACTATTTTGATTCAATGAATAGAGATTATGGCATTACTCCAAGAATAGAGCATTATGCTTGCATTGTTGACCTCCTGGGTCGTGCTGGGTGTTTGGAAGAGGCAGAAAGGTTCATTAATGAAATGCCTATTGAACCAGGGGCTTTAGTATGGGGCACCTTACTTGGAGCTTGCAGGGTTCATGGCAACATGAAGCTAGGTGAAAAAGTGGCAGTACGCCTTCTTGAGTTAGAACCACACATTCCCACTGCATATGTACTACTGTCAAATATCTATGCTGAGGCTGGTAGGTGGGATGATGTAGAAAAGGTAAGAACTATGATGAAGGATAACTGTGTGAAAAAGAAGCCAGGACACAGTTGGATTGAGATCACACCCACAAGTAGATGAGGTCGAAGCAAAGTTGGAATGTTTAACTAGACAAATGGAGAAGACAGGGCTCTCTCCTCAAACAAACATTGTGCCACAGGAGCATTTGTGTTAAACTATTTAAGAAAGATTGGGGTATGAGTTCTTATTTCTTTTAATCTTTGCTTGTGTTACATAGATCTAGATCTATAGTTTGAGATTCGTATCTTGAATTTAGTTTTATAGTTTGAGATTTGCATCTTGATTTTATTTTTCTCTCCTCTTTGTGCTCAATAGATCTGGTCACTGACTTTTTGAAAGTTGAATTCAGTCTTGGGATGCTTTCCAAGAAGCTGCTAAAATTAGAATTTTGGGAGCTTACCATTAAATTCTTTTACAGGTATTGCTGAAAAGACTAAAGGAGGGGTGGACTACGGCATCTAGTGCACAAAGAATTTTAAGGCCATGATTCAGGCCTTTGAATCCTGCCATGACGTATTTCCTCTGCCTTCTCTTCCCTTTCTTCTGAAATTGTAAATATATGCTGAGTTGCAAATGTATATGCTGATAAAATCTTTATGTGTTTGTTCAGGGTTGGAGTGTAGCCGTTTTAGTGGAGGTTCCTCATTTAAACGCAGTCTTTGTAACCAGTCCCCTGAATTTTCTGAATGAGAGGACATTGAAAGGAACCATCTGTGGAAACTATAAACCCCGTTCCAATTTGCCAGGCCTTGTAGAATTGTATTTGGATAAAGTAAGACTTCTATCATTTGTTAAGCTATGAAGATTCACGCATTTGCTTAGATTTTAAGATAGAGATGGCTCTTAGACCATGTGTGCTTATTTCCTTTCATGGTAGAAAGCACTACTCTTTGATCTCGATGTCATTAGTCTTTCAACCTAACTTGTTTATTTTTGCAGAAGCTTTCAATCTTCCTTGTTTATTGTTTACAGAAGCTTTCAATCTTCCTTGTTTATTGTTTGCAGAAGCTTGAACTGGATAAATTTATTACACATGAGGTTTCATTTGCCAATATCAACGAGGCATTTGATTACATGATTAATGGCTAGAGTCTGAGATGCGTGGTAAACTTGACTGGTAATTAAACATTTGAGAGGAAGTCAATAGTTGACAATTCTATTATTGTGGAGACCTTTCACAATGTTCACAATTCCATAAGAGCTCTGTCATGTCTTTTGTTACAAGCATCCACATTCTCTATGGCACTCGTCAGGATTGTGGCCACCGCTTCCATTAACTACTGAACCTTCGCTTTGTTTAAGAACCCAATGGTTCAGGTACGTGGAGTGCTTATCCGTAAGGGCCTTGCATTTCTGAGTGAAGCTTAGTGCTGTAAATTGTTTTACATTACAATGTAATAGTCTTGTTAAGCACTCTAATTCTCGTGTCAGAACCTCTGTTTCAGATCATGTGATTAAAGGGAAGTAATTGTCTTTGAGGGAATCTTTCCAGGAACTTGTTACTTGATTTCAGAGTGAAAACCATGAAAGTTAAATGCTGCTAATGGGGTGTTATTTTGAATAATCTTGGAAACTCGGTGAAACACATACTTTACAGAGAGATTAATTGCCATGTGGGCACGCTTCTGTAGTTGAATTGTTGAAATGTTCTGATCAATTTAATATAAAATTCAATAAATTATAGACTCATAGTTAAATCATGATTGTAGCAGTGCTTTTGTAATAATTTTGGGCCTTATAAGAAGATGGTAGATTACTTTTAAAACTAGGCACCAGGCCATGTTGTCCATGGTTGGAAGCCGTAGCTCAAATGGGCACTAATCTCTGGTAAATGGTTGTATAACAGGGAAAGAAATGCTGCTATGACTATAATCCTTGTCTGTCTTGTAATATTAAACTTTTGAAACAAGTCGTTGTTTTTTGTCTTCATTCGCATCAAGATCAAAATGGATTTTGTGAATGCTTATTTGCTTATTTTGAGGACTATGGATAATATTGCAGTTGGATTTTGTGAATGCTTATTTGCAGTATTTGAGGACTATGGATAGCATTGCAATTGTATGTTTGGAATGTATCGTTTATTTTGAGTAATATGGATAGCATTGTAATTGTGTGTTTGGGATGTATTGTTTATAAATATGAAATAGATTGTAAGATAGTTTTGGTTTGAGAATGTAATGATTTCGTATGGCGGTTATGTTAAGTAAGTAATTATAAAAGAATTTTGATATACGTTAAGGCAGTAATTATAAAGGAATTCTTGATATGGTCATAAAATTTCTATAATTTAAGAATTGATATATGAATTTTATATAGGGCAGTCCTCTTAAAAACACATGAAGAAAAAAAAATCATTTTCATGAGAACATATTTATTAATTTTCTTATAAAGTTATGGTGAGATCATGAAATTTGAAGTATTGATAATATTAAATTGAAGGAGTGAATTCTATTTTAAAAAATTCAAATTTAATTCTATATATGGTGGGGTTTGCAACCTCTCTCATCTACTTGGAAATTCATGTTCACCAATACTGTTGGCGTCCAGTTGGCACAATTCAAAGATCCTAGGAATTTTTGAAGGTGATGAATTCATTTATGCGTTAAATTTTTTATTGCTAAATTAAAAAAGATAAAAACATCTAAGGATCAAAGTCTCGTTAAAGATAATCATTGAAAATACACTAGAATCACCAATGCCAATCTTTGAAATTAGAACTTCCTGGGATGGCAATTTCAGATTTTGATTACTGGATAATCTCATAGTGAAATTTCTATTCTGCATCTAAAAGGTCCATTGCGGAAGTTCTCGTTTAAAGGATGAGATTCAGGTGAATTTAAAATGCTGGGAGGCACGACCTGAGTCTAATAAGCCATTGTTTGACTGATACTTTATTAAAGTTATGTGATATGATTTAAAGTGTTCTATAACAAACATGAATGCATATACTTTAGAAACCTCTAGAATTTAAAAAAAATAAAGAGGAAAGAGTTCTCTGTAGAATGCAGTTTTCTGAGAAGTGTGTGAATGCTGTGGTGTTGTCCCTGTAGAAGATGAAAGTTTGAGTTGCAGACCTCTCAGACTATAGTGAGAATGAGGGTTGTTATTAAAGATAAAGTTTCTTTTGAGGTCTGAGCTTTGCCAGTGCCTAATCTGAAAAATTGTTCTGTATAATTGCAAGCTGCTGTTTATAATGTTCAATAGATCATATTGTGTCATAGTATGTTGCTGATGATTTGCAATATAATCAATAACATCTAATAAGCAGGCTCCATGAAAGTTGAAATCTAGCAGGTTATTAAAGGGTCCACTGTCCAGAAAACCAACAACACTGACTCGAGAACGATCTCATTCAATATTTACAATTGATCCGGAACTACTTCACCAGTCAAACAGTAATTCAATACAAAACCTATTAAGTATCCATAACTGCTCCATCTGGAACATCATCCAATCCATTTGATTAAGTACCTCCAAGTTCCAAACTGCCTAACATTGTCCATTCGATCCAAACTGCCTGACATTGTCCATTCGATCCTATTAAGAAAGTTTAGTGTATTGTTGCAAATATCGTTTCTTTCGATCCTATTAAGAAAGTTCAGTGTATTGTTGCAAATACCATTTTTTATTGTCGAGAATTTGAGCAGAAACATATCAGAGATGTTGAAATTATTGGTAAGAACAAAGTGAGACCTAAGAATTCTAAAAATATCAGACAAAATTATAGTATGAGAAGTAAAGTTCAGTGCTGAAAGTTGAAAATCTTGTGGTAGAGAATGGTAGGAATAAACAAATCTAAATATTCTAGACATTCTACCTTACTTTTGAAGTTATATTTTTTTTAAGAAAAAATACAAATTTTTAATAATTAAATTCATTCTATAAAATAAAAAAGTAAAATATACTATTATTATTTTTTTTAAAAACACTGAAAATGTGATTCAAAAGATCACAAATAATGAATTCATACATAAATTTTATTTTGAATTGGCAAAGCAGGGTTAAATAGTTCATTTTTACAGTTTACTAGGTACCTGGGCCAGGGCAACAAGCATTTTAAGACATGGAGCATTTAATAAGAAGAACCATCAACGTGCCTCTCAAATTATTCTTGTGCTATAGCCTCAATATTCTCATTTCACTTTAACTTAATCCCCTGACACTTCTCATTTTAGGCATATAAGACTAATGGCAAGTCACAGAAAGGGAGTAGTCTGAGTCAGCGTTGTGGTATGAACTGGGTAGTCTGAGTCAGCGCTGTGCTATGAACTGGATAGTCTGAGTAATCGCTGTCATATGAACGAAGCGGTCATCGGGAAAGCTTTTTGGTGTCGCCATTCTCGATGGTCGGAAGTTAATTTATAATTTTTCTCGGCCGCGGAAATTGATGCCTAGGTATACTACTACGCATACAAGAACCATTGATATTGGTTGGAGATGATAATGTGTGAACGTTTTATGGAATTCTAATATACAGATTATGCACAGGTTGAGGTGATCTACCATGGACGAGGTTGACACGGCATGATTTCTGGTGGCGGCAACATTAATAATGGCCTTTCTGACCTCTCCTTTATGAAAAGATGCTGGCCGTTACTTGGTCTTCTATGTAATCTTTTTTTAAAGAAAAAAACGTAACTTTCATTCATATAGGGAAAGTTTTACATTGTCATAGATTTATAATCCTCAAAATCTATACTATGAGCACATATATTTGGACAAAGTTTTACATTGTCATAAATCTATAATCCTCAAAATCTATATGCTATGAACATATACATGCATGCATCGATATCTAAAAAAGCCAGAAAAGGTGCAGAGAACACAACCTCTGTCTCAGTTAAACCTGAACATGGTAAAACCTGTGAAAAAAGAACACTGAGGCAGCGCTGTATGGAAACAGGCTGCCGAAAAAACAATCCCAGTAAGGGCACAACCTTCAATACATAGCCGACTGTGTGGGCAAGAAAACAGAAGAGAAATGAGACCAGCAATCAGTGAAACACAAAATTTAGAACATAAAATAGTCCTGTGTCTGCCCCTGCCATCAACCTCCAGATCGAAGACCATGAAGCCAGGAGGAAGAGGAAGACCCCGTTTCGAAAGTGTATCTACCACAGAGTTTTGTTCTCTGTATACATGCTGAAAGGAGATATCGGAGAAGGATGCCTGAAGACAACTGGATTTGTTGCATCCAGTTGCAGAGGGAGGGAACTTCCAGCGAATTCTTCCCCTTTATCCAATTGGTCAATGGGAAGGAGTTGCCCACAATATGAATGTTGTCAATTCCCAGCCAAGATGAAACTTGTAGAGCACCCCATAATGCAATCGGTTCCACTCTACAGTTATCCTCATCTCCACCATGCCAATGAAAAAGGTATCGTGTAGTGAGGTTAACGGAAAGGGAAACCCCACAGCTGCATTTGCCTCCGGAAGCAGCTCCATCGAAATGGCAAATGGGAAAGATTTTGTCAAGGTCAACCAGGGCAATAGACCTACCAGAATCCTTGTGGGGATAAGGACCGGTTTCTTGGAAATATGCAATAATACTCGGTGCCACGCCTGAACCATAGTTTGCATATCATCGAATATGAGCCTGTTCCTGGCACGCAAGGTGCTCCACAGAACATATAGATGGACCGTCTGGTATGCCTTGGCGTGTAGTGATCAAGAAGAGAAACAATCCAGAATCAAATCAAAGTCACACGGCATGAAGACACCAAGAATGGAGAAGACCTCCAACCAAGGGCCGCAGCAAAGGAGCATTTTATAAAAAGGTGAGTGCAGTCCTCCGTGTCCAACCCACAGAGGGGGCATCTGCCAGGGCCCGTGAAAACCTTCTTGTCTAGTCGGTCCCATGTCAAAATATGGTTATGCAAAGCCAACCATGAGAAACACTTGATTTTTAGTGGAGCATACCACTTCCACCATTTGGAAGTAGCCTCAGGAAATTGCAGTGGAAGTAATATGTGCATATACTTCTTTGACAACAATGCAATCCTGTTCGACATGAGCACCCCACACCAGCCGGTCAGAGCAAAGAGAGGGACGAATTCCAGCAATGCAGAGTGAGCGGTGGAATTCATCGATTCCCCAATCAAGTGTTCAAGGAGTCCATTCTGCCAAGCGTGTGGCCAAGTAGGAGCAATGTTGTGGAGGCAGTTCCGCTCTCAACGATTAGCAAGTTGTGTAATCCCTTGTGCGTTCATGAAAAATATGAAAGGAGCCGAAAGTATGTGGCAGTCTATTCCTTTAATGGCAACCAAGCTGACAAGTATTTTCCGTCCATCCCGATTCCCCACCATCCATCGCAAGTTGCTGCATAGCCATGGGATTGCCCGCAGAAGACTACGCCAAATAATAGATGCACCGGATGTGGGGACGCCCTAGCAGCCACCAGTCTTTCATACCAGCATGGGGAATATCTTGTTGAACATAATTTTCTGCCATAGGCCCCTACCATAAAAAAAATTCCTCCAGAGGGATGTGAATCAGAGTAACCAACAACCTTTCATACTCTCAAATTGCACAATGCCGCAATGTTCATCTTGAAGATGGTTGGTCTAGAGCTTATTCTATTACATGCTAATTGCATCCTTATTACGTTGGGTTATTTTGGGAACCATGGCAATGCCTTCCCAGAGAAGCAATTAGCATAGAGTCCATTGATAGTTGGCATCCTATTGGTGCATTCTGACATCAACATAATGCAACAGTCATTCCAACATTCTAGTTATGTGATAATTAGCGATACAACTCCTACTTTAAAATCTCCCAGTTATGAATATGTATGAGTTACATCAAACAAAATGTAGAAATTATGATGTAGATTTACAATTGCTCATGAAGTTTTAATCAAAATCACAAGACACAAACCTACTCTACTACTTTGCAGAATTCAGTTCACAATCTAGAAAAATAATCTTAGACATGCAATAAGAAATAACACACATGCACACAGTATATTTTCTAGGGGAAAACAATCTGCTAAAAACCCCATGCCTGCTTGCATTAATTTGATGAATAGAGATGTATTACAATTGTTTTGCTCAACTGAGCACAACCTGCAAGTGAATAGCCTATCTCTTTACTCACTGAGAAGCTCTGACCCAGACTTAGTCAAATTTTGCCTCTACTTGAGGTCCTATTTCCTTGCGTAATTCCTTAAGAAATTAGGCCCCTACTATTTAGGAATTTTTCCAAAATGGATTCTGCAATTTTCAAAGTTGATCATCTCACTGCATGAACACCTGTACATTTAAGACTAGTTTACAACTGATGTTACACTGCCTTGGAATCTCCACCACAGTTGGGGAACTCGAATTCTCTGCATGCACTAGTGATTTTGGGTTGATTGATCAGTTAATTAGATTATAACTGAAGTCCCACTGCACAACTAACCTTCCATTAGTTTCTTCAACAATTAAACTAGTTTTCTTAGTTAAGCTAGGACACTATTAATTAAACTAGTTTATCGTAACTAAGGACACTAGTTTTCTTAGTTACACTATTTAATTAGAGCAGGTGTCCTTAGTTACGATAGATCTATGTTGGGTCTTAAAAATATCATTTATATTATATAAATTTCACATCTCTATATATAAAAATATTCTCACTTTTAATTTTATTTAAACTTTAATATAATCTATAAGGAATATCCATGAAATATTTTTAGTAGTAGTGAGGATAGAGGGTTTAGATATATCTCCAAAGTAATTATAATTTTTTTGCTTTTATAGTTAATTAAATAAATGTTACTTCTGTCGATATCATTATGCTATAGGAAACAAATGGCTCTGCGGATTTGGTTACTCGAGCTCTTACCCCTATTCTACCTGGTTGGACCATTCACGCTGTTGACACCAGTGGGAGATCGGGTGGTCTGGCCCTTTGTATTAACCTCCATCATATCAATCTTATTAATGTATGGGGCAGGGAAAATTCCCTAGGTATGGATGTATTCTTGGAGGCCCTTGGATTGCATTTATCCATTATCAATGTCTATGGTCCTTGCTCTAATAGACAACAATTTTGGGACTCCCTCATGAACGCATCTATTATGCGGCCCGATAACATTATATTGGCTGGGAACCTGAATTTCTCTCTCGGGATCTCTGAATCTTGGGGGCCTAATGCTCATGCAGATACACTCTCTGACTTCTTCAGACACCTGCTCTCATCGCACCACCTGGTGGATCCCCCAAGTACCTCCCCCTCTCCAACTTGGCGTAACAGGCACACCGGGGATGATCTGGTGGCTCGTCGGCTTGATCGTTTTCTTATCAAAGAGGGGTTACTTCAGAACTTTGGCTCTTTCAGACAATGGATAGGCTCTGGGGGCATCTTTGATCATTCTCCAATCTACTTGGAAATTACTGGGGAATTCAAAAAGCCGACATCCCCCTTCAAGTTCTACTCATTATGGTTACAAGATCCTGATTATATCAATTTGGTGAATATCCATTGGAGACTCCCTCTGCCTCCACATTTACACTCGCCATCCTCCATTTTTGCTCACAGACTTCTTACTATCAAGAAAGACTCCATTAGCTGGGCTAAGCACAAAAAGAGATTGGAGGACAACAAACTAACTGATATTGAACAGAACATACATAGATTGGAATCCTCACTTGGGGGAGGTTTTGGTACTGAAGAAGATAAATCTCTGCTCACTTCACTGGAATCTACTCGATTAAAGATCCTACAAGCAAGGAATGAGGAGTGGAGACTCAAAAGCCGCGCCACTTGAATCAAAACAGGGGACGAAAATTCTAAATTTTTTCATCATTATGCCAATGGTAGAAAGGATATTAACACCATATGGGAACTCAATAATGAGGATGGATCAAAAGCCTCTACCTTTTCTCATCTTGCACAGAAAGTTATCAATCATTTCAGAGAGATTTACAAGGCACCTCCGCAACCATCCTTGGCAGAAATCATTAAGGTGGCATCCCTATTTCCCAGGTATGTTGATGAAGCAGCAGAGGATGAACTGCAACAACCTGTTTCTAGCCTTGAACTTGAATCAGTCCTCAAGTGGTTCAAAAAGGACAAAAGCCCTGGGCCTAATGGGTGGGCGGTGGAATTTTATCTGGCTTTCCTTGATATTTTGGGTCATGATCTTCTGGAAGTGGTGGAAGAAACCCGACAATCTGGACGCATATATGAGGCCTTCAATGCTACTTGTATTGCCCTCATCCCCAAAGCTGATCACCCCTCTTCTTTCAAAGATTTTCGTCCATTCTCTTTATGTAACTGCATCTACAAGATCATGGCCAAGATTCTTGCAAATAGATCGAAACCTATTTTATCTACTTACATATCTCCTGAACAATTTGCTTTTCTTGAAAACATATAGATCCATGATGCAATTGGTATTGCGCAAGAAGGCCTACATTCTATGCATACTAAGCGCATTAAAGGGATGATTCTTAAGATAAACTTGGCAAAGCTTTTGATCAAGTGAGCTGGCTTTACATTCGCATGTTGCTCACTCACCTAGGCTTCCCCTTACAAACTATCAATTGGATCATGTGCAGCATTACTACTGTTTCATTCAGCATTCTAATCAATGGGGCAGCAACCAATTTCTTTCATGCGGAGCAAGGACTTCGTCAAGGGTGTCCCCTATCTCCCCTATTGTTTCTATTGGTTATGGAGGGCCGTAGCAGATGTATTATTGAAGAAATCTCTAGAGGCAGATTGAAAGGAATCAAACTATTGGAAAACTGTGTGCTCACTCACCTCTTATTTGTGGATGACATTATTCTCTTCCTTAATGGGACTCTTAGTGACTCCTCTGTGATCCGAGCGATTCTACAACTATTTTGTATTGCCACAGGTATGCAGTGCAATAATAACAAATCTACATTGACATGTCATGGATGTACTCCTCATGAAATACACTTTGCACAACAGAGATTTCCCTTTAACCTCACCAGATTTGAGGATGGTTTGAAGTATCTGGGTTTTTTTCTCAAACCTATGAACTACAAAATTGTTGATTGGAATTTGCTCATTACCAAAATTGAAAATCAGTTAAACAACTAGTGCCATCACTAGCTATCAAGAGCTGGTCGGCTGACATTGATCAAATCAGTACTCGAGGCCACTCTTGTATATTGGATGTCATTGGCCTGGATCCCTAAAGGTATACTTCTCAAAATCCAGAAAATCTGCAGGCACTTTATTTGGTTGGGTACAAAAGAGGGACACACCTTCACCTAGACAGATTGGTCCCGTATTGCTTTACCCAAGAGGTGGGGTGGATGGGGCATCAAAGACTTGCCAACCTTCGCACTTGCATTAGCTACTAAGCTTGGATGAATGATTCTCATGGGAAAAAACCTATGGACAAGGGTGACTACTCAGAAATATATTCATCCGCTTACCCCCATTGAATGGATTCGGTCACCTCTGGTGCACCACTCTAAATACTCCACTATCTGGCGTGTGATCACAACAACAATCAGTTTTATCAAGGATGACCTGACTTGGAAAATTGGCAATGGACACAAGATTCATATCAGCCTCGATTCATGGGATGGATACAGAAATGCACATCTGCTTCTGCGGGCACTCATTGCATTCCTCAATCAAGCCGGTTACCGAACACTCAATCAGATTGTAAATGAGAAGCGATCTACACTCTTCTCGCAAGGTTGGCTGGATCATCGGGCTTTACGGATAAATCCTCAGTGGACTGAGAATTGGATAGCATACTTGGAAGCCCTGCAAGATACCTGTGTCCGACTGAAGGAACGTGACGATGAAATTATTTAGACCATATCTAAACAGGGATTGTATACACCCAAAGAAGGGTACTCTCATATATATAGGGATAACAGACCTAAATATCTCATTCCTTGGCGGCGCAACCTCTGGAAACTCAAAGGACCTGCCAAAGCACAACTACTCATGTGGTGCATACTCACTGATAAAATTCCTACCAGAGCCAATCTACAGAAAAAAACCTTCTTTGGTCTACACAGATGTGCACTTTGTAAAGAAGCGGCAGAAAACACAAAACATCTATTTCTTCACTGTAATGTTGCCCTTGAACTTTGGATGATTATACTATCCTCTCTTCATTCTAGCCAACGTTGGATTGGACTCTCCCTCACAGAAGCTTGGGATCACTGGTGGCATGCGGTTACTCCACACAAACTTTGCAACATTCCCATCCTTATATGCTGGAACATTTGGATGGCCCACAATCGGACCATATTTCATGACATCCCTCATCACTGGCCCTCACTTGTTGCCCACATCCTCTCCATCTATCATTTTATCCTTGATGATCCACCTCCCCCGAGCCCCCGTGTCATCTCCCCTAAGATCATTGATCACTCAATTCCATGGGATTTTTTTGATGGATCTGCATAGTCCCATGGTTGTGGTGGTGGGTTTACTCTTCATCACTCATCCCAACATTACTATAAAGTCAAAATTGGACTTGGGCGTGGCACTAACAATTTTGTAGAACTATCTTGCCTCCTGTACCTCCTACAGTTTGCCATCACTAAAGATATACATGCTCTACAATTTTTTTGGGATTCCAAGATTGTCATTGACTGGTTTTCTGATCTATTGACATGTCACACACACACACACTACATAATATATTGGTTGAAACTCTACTTCTCAAAGCCCAATTTGATCCTATTTCATGTTAGCACATTTTCACGGAGAGGAACACAATTTCCGACCTCCTTTCCAAGGAGGCGACACACCTATTAACTACACACATGGAGGTGCAGCAACAGAACGAGCATGGATATTATCAGTATTTCCACAAACCATTTGCTCTTGCACTCAGGTTGGGGGATGGCCCCCGATAGATTTTGCTACTGATCAACTTATACATTTTTTATTATAGTTTTTGTATATATATCTATCAGATTCCATATGGAGAAACTCTTTTGATTTAGAATATGTATATAAGGAACACATAGCGGATGTATTTATATTTTCTAAATACTCTCAACTCTATCTATATGGCAGCTACAAGTTGCATATGCACTCGCATATACAAAATGTAACTTTTATTTACATTAATTAAAACCACAATTTTTCCTGTGGAAAAAAAAAAAAATGTTATAAAAATAAATTAAAATAAAATAATTATAAAATATTTGGATTGTAAAATGAGTTATGGTTTTTGGGCATGTGGTATTGATAAGCCATGGTGTTGTAACAAATCATATTTACAAGTTAATAATATTCATGGTAAAGTGGAGGTAAATATCCATGATTAACAATTTTGTTATATTATAAGTACTAAGTTTTTATGTGCTTATTAATTAAATTTAAATATGGTTATGGAATCATTATTTTAATATATATGGTAAAATGGACCCCTCTCTCTCTCTCTCTCTATATATATATATATAAGAATCAACAATTGGGTCAGTGTCATACTCCTATGACACAGGGTCGATTGTGGGTGCTATCACTATACCTTTGGATTATAAGCATATAATTTTGGTTTAAGCTCATGTTATCTAGAATATTATTGATTAGTTAAAAATGAAGAATAAGATAAGTCTATATGTATGGATGTTTAGATATCAATATTGGAGTTATTATTGGTGTAGTTATGATACTAATTTTGGTGTTGTAGCATTTGAGAAAAGAAAACCAAATATTGTTGAAGGTAATTGGAATAAATAAATTCCAAAGGACTTGGGTAAGTGTTTCATGAGTTATGGTTTTGTTTCAAATAATTAGATGCATGTTTTAGAAAGGGTTTTGGGATATTTTGCAAAGTGCTTGACAAAATCTCTGAATGGGGAAATGTTATTATTATTTTTAATCATTATGCATGGACAAGTGTTAACTTGCAGCCTACCACAGTAGGAAATGGATGCATAACCAAAATATATATGTGGAGGTAATTGTTAATCAATATGTATTGCAATAGTTCATGATGCTTGCTATGTGTTTGGAAGAATGATTGAATGAAAATAATGTTGGATTGTTCTCAAAGCCCTTCAATTCACTTATAGTGGATGAAATGATTTTGAAAAGCATTTAGATTATACATAAATAATTATAATTTAATTCAATGTTTCTATTTGTTTTATATAGCTATAGATTCAAGCTTGCATGTCATGTGTTTGACAGAATTTGTAAATGAAATTCTTGGAGTCAACATATTTTTTAGTTTAAAAAAAAGGCATCTAAGTGTGGTATGTATTGATTCAGGAAAATATCAGGGGGTATTCGTGCCTAATGGACTTGTAACCCTTGATTTGATTCCAAAACAATACTTTTCAGAACAAAGATCATAA
Source organism: Pinus albicaulis (assembly GCA_034641835.2). NCBI lineage: Eukaryota > Viridiplantae > Streptophyta > Pinopsida > Pinales > Pinaceae > Pinus > Pinus albicaulis. Next base: position 189,268,163 of record CM076578.1, on the reverse strand, counting down.
ATCTTGGCGATTTTGCAAATTGATGCTGTGAGTTATGTGCTCTTGCTATTGAGTTTTTGATGAAGGAATAAAATTATTTTGTCCCTGTTTTAAGATTCCAACATTTAAAGTTTCAATTTATGAATTTTATGAGATAAATAGGTTGAATAAGAATCTTAAATTCATTGTTGCCGAGTGTTTGACCAAATTCCTCAATGGCTTTTGATTGCATGCTTGCAAATTGTTTGTCATAAGGCCTCAATGGCTATAGATTGCATATTTGCAAAGTGTTTGAAAAAATTCCTAAAGGGCTATAGCTTTTGTGCATATAAATTGTTAGTGTAAAAGTCTTAGTTAATGTAGTTTTTATGTGTTGGAAATTATAGATAGACTATTTGATGGGTGTAGCTTCCTGTGTTTGCAAGTTTTTGGTATGAAGGTGAAAATGAATTTAATAATTTAGTGAAGTGTGAATAGAGAATATGAATTTTTTTAGATCTAAGGCTTTTGTGATCCATAGCGTAGATAGAAATGTCTTTCGAATTAATATGAAAATTGTTTCTTGTATTATCTAAAGCTTTAAAAAAAAAGGGGGCTTGTTGTTGGAAACAATTTTATAGTGACTATTCTGTAGGATTTTGTGAAAATGAGCATAATAAATTTCTTCTGAGCTGCATGTATGCATGGGTGCATTATTATGCTTCAATGTTTATAGAAAACAAATACTTGTGCCCAAATTATGCAGGTCCATTTTTTTACTTGGCACCTTTTGAATAATAACATTCTTCTAAATTGGTTACAGTAGTTTCTCTTGTTGCAATATTCATTATGTAATACTCATGATTGAAGCATTGGCTTGATAATTGGGATTGAGAATTTTAATTGATGAATTTGGAAATGATTTTGAGTCAATATATTTTGTGATTATGTTTCATAAACATATCATATTTATTATATTTACTAATGAAGAGAGGCATATTCTTCCCTCATTTACCCTACTATATGCAGGTTAATACCCATACACTTAAGTGTGATATTTATAATATAAGCATCATAATTTTGTCGTTATGATATCAAGGGTCAATAAGTGAAGTGTATTTAGAAAAATACAGGAAATCAAAAAGGTTGACTTAGCTTAATGTTCAAATATGGAATTGTGGTGGAATTATTTCCAGTCTTACTTAGAGCTCATTTAGAAGTAAGAGAAGAGACCATGTTATCATCTTTTAAACTCGAGAGGAAATGTGTTTTGGAATTTGTTTTAAGGGAAAGTAATCCCTTACTTCTTATGTGATATGCTTACATTGAAATAGATGAAGGAACATGATTACATGATAACTTAGTTAGTTGGAAAAAAAAATTGAGTATTAGTGATTAATGTGACCTCTACTTCTCTATATTATTGATGGTGGGTAAGATGGGACCTTACAACGACTAATTTTTTGGAGTTTTTGGAGTGTGTTCCTTACCTCAAGGATGAGGAGACGAAGGTTCAGATATTTATCAGTGGACTGCCATTAGAATTCAAGGATTAGATTGAGTATTTTGAGCCTCGATCGCTAAAATAATTCATTGGGAAGTTGAATCACTATTATGAGAAATCTATGCGCAAGGCTGGCCCTAAGCATGATTAGAAAGGCAATGACAAGAATAAAGGAAAGTGGTCACCAAAGCGAGCAAGACCTCATGATGCAAGTGAGAAGGAAAATATTTCTCCTTACAACAATTTTAATGCAGTAGAGAAGGGGCATGGACCTTAGCCTGGAGAGCAACAGAATAAGGGTAGTGGTAGAGAACCATTGCAGTGTTGGATTCGTAGAAAATATCATCACATGAAGGATTGTTCGTTGTATCAGGGTGGCAGACCTTAGATTTATATTTCTGAGGAGGCGCAGATAGTTGGGGATGTGGGCGAGAGAATTCCTTGAACCTATGCAACATTTGATAACAAGCAGGCGGATCACTAGGCTTCCATTATTGAGATGGAAGGTAAGCAGTGTGATTGATTTGTTTCCATTTTGATTGACCTTAGATCTAATTATAGTTATGTTAATCCTGACTTGGTGGATAAGTGTGGGTTGAGAAAACAAGTGCATGCAGAGTCTTGGTTGGTGCATTTGGTTAGAGGTACTAAGAAAAGAGTTCATCATTGGGTGAGAGCTTTTTTATTTGAATTGAACGGTATGTCTACATCAACACATCTAAACATGCTTCTATTCAATGGGATCACACAGTATGATTTTGGGTATGGATTGGTTGTACCTTCACAACGGTAAGGTAGATTGCTATGATAAGGCTATTGAGTTCTTCGATGATGACAGAGAAAAGAGAATATTGCAGAGAAAGAAGAATCCTATGTCAATAAGAATGGTTACAACCATGTAGGAAAAGCATAGTTATAGGAAAGGGTGTGTATTGTTTGCAGTGCATGTTTCTAGTGAAAAAGGTAAGGATGTTGAGGATGCAAAAGTATTGAAGAGATATCAAATTTTGCAACAATTCCGTATTTCTAGCAGAGATTTCAGAGTTACCTCCTCTTATGGAAGTGGATTCCTCTATTGAGTTGGTACCAGAAGCAGTACCAACATCAAAGGCACCTTACATGATGAGCACTCCAAAGTTAGTAGAATTGAAGTTGTAGTTGAAGGAAATGCTTAACAAGGGATACATAAGGTCAAGTGTATTATCGCCTTGGGGTGCACCAGTGTTGTTTGTGAAGAAGAAGGATGGTACTCTTAGGTTGTGCATTGATTATAGGTAGTTGAACAAGGTGAAAATCAAGAACATATATCTGTATCCTTAGTGATTTATTTGATCAGTATAAGGGAGCAACGGTGTTCTCAAAGATTTATTTGAGATAATGATATCATCATGCACACATCAATAAAGAGGACATTTACAAGACTGCTTTATGAATTGAGTATGGGAATTATGAGTTTGTTATGGTTCATTTTGTTTTGACTCATGCTCCAACCACTTTCATGTGTTTGATGAATAGTGTGTTGTGTCCTTATCTAGACAAGTTTGTGATAGTGTTAATTGATGATATATTGAGATATTCTAATAATTAGGAAGAGCATACATAACACCTAGCAACAATATTGAGAGAGCATAAATTGTATGCCAAACTTAGTAAGTGCAGCTTCTTTCAGAGAAAATTTCATTACTTGGGACATATTGTTTCCAAGGAAGGTATAGTAGTGGACCCAAAAAATATCAAAGCTATCATGGAATAGGAAGCTCCTAGGAATGTGGATGAATTCAGATCATTCATGGGGTTAGAAAGCTATTACAGGAGGTTAATCAAAAACTTATCATAGATTGCCTATCCTATTAAATATTTGCAGAAGAAAGGGAAGAAGTTTGAATGGACAAAGGAATTTGTAGCCAGATTTGAGAAATTTCTTACAAACGCTCTAGTTTTAAAGATTGCAAATCCAGATAAAGAGTTTGTGGTGTTTACATATTCTTGCAAAAGGACTTGGTGGAGTTCTGATGCAATAAGGACAGGTAGTATACTACGAGTCAAGGAAACTGAATGAGAATGAGAAGAATGATGTGACTCACGATCTTGAGTTGGCAACGATCATTCATGCATTAAAGATGTGATGGCACTACCTTCTTAGCAGGAGCTTTGTTTTAATGAGTGATCATAGTAGGATGAGATACTTATTTAACAAACCCAATCTGAATTCTAGGAAAAATATATGGCTGGCCATGCTTAGTGAGTTTAACTTAGAGATCAGGTACATCAAGGGTCAGGAGAATAGGGTTGCAGATGCTCTTAGTAGAATATTGTAGGTAAATCACTTTGTAGTAGCGAGTTCTTATGGGACATATTTGCAAGATCATATCTTGTGGGCAGGGAAATAGGATGACATGTACGAACATCATAAGCACAAGTTACAACAGCAGGGTACAGGTGATTGGGATGTGGATTATCATTTCACGACAGATGGCTTGGTCATATTTAGGGACAAGATCTATGTGTCAGACAATAGTGAACTCAAGAAACTTACCTTGATGGGATTTCATGTTAAGATGTATTCAGGTCACCCGAGATATTAAAGACTTTGAAAATTGTGAAGAATTTTTACTACTGGCCAAACATAAAAAAGGAAGTGTGTGAGTTTGTGGCTAGATGTTTTGATTTTCAATAGGAGTAGAGCGCAAGCATCCAGATGGTTTATTGCAGCTGATTCTGATTCCATAATGGAAATGGAAGGTCATTTCCATGGATTTCATTACGTATTTTTTGAGGACATATAGACGGCATGATTCCATCATGGTTGTGGTTGAAAGTTGGCCAAGGTAGCTCACTTCATTCCAATGAAGTCTACTAATTTATCTAGTGAGGTAGCTCTGGTATTATTTAGGGAGATAGTGAGATCGCATAGTGTTCCCAATAAGATTATATCCGACAGAGATTTCAAGTTCACTTCCAGGCTTTTGAAGGAGTTGTTTGCAGGTTTGTGTATAGAGTTGGATTTTAGAAGAACCTATCATCCGTAGATAGATGGAAAGACAGAGAGGGTTAACAAGATTCTAGAGAATATGTTGAGGATGTAAGTTATGCATCCGTAGAGGAGGTAGGAGGCGTATCTTCCACTAGTAGATTTTTATTACAACAATGGGTATTAAGAGTGACTAAGGATGAGTCCATTTGAGGCTCTTTACGGACATATTTGTAATACTCCCATCAGCTGGAGTGATCCAGTGAACATGATAATTGATTGGACCAGACATGTTGGTAGAGATAGAATAGGAAATTTAGGTTATCAAGAAGAGTCTAAAGGCAACACAAAATAGACAGAAGATTGATGCATATCAACATAGGAAATTTAAGGAGTTTCAGGTTGCGGAGCATTTGTATTTACACATAAAGCCAAAGAGGATCTCCTTGAGGATTGGATCATGTGCCAAGATGGAAGCTTGATATTGTGGGCCTTTTTAGATCCTTGAGAGGATTGGACCAGTGGCCTATAGACTTGCACTGCCACCAACGGTGACATTCCATGATGTTTTACATGTTTCATTGCTTAAGAGATGTGTGAAATATGTTGATCATGAGAATGACTTATTTGTATTGTAGTTGGAACTAGAAGGAGAATTCTAGTCAGAACCTTAGTGCATATTGTAGTGGAAACAACTCATGCTCTGGAACAGGGTAATATAGAAAGTCAAATTGTAGTGGAAGCACTTTGGGCCTGATGAAGCTACATGAGAGATGGATAATCAAATGTGGACTTTGTATCCTTCATTATTTGCAAGTTGAGGCAAATTATTTTTGGTATATTTACATATCTATGTATGATTGTTATTATAAATACCGTAATGAGTTGTGTTATAAATCTCCAATAGGCAGTATGATTTTCATGTTCGTTTTGCTTCTTGGAAGGTTTTTCATTGTAAATACTGCATTAAGATAAGTTATAAAGCTCCATGGGTAGTATGTTTTGGTTTTCAATGGTCTTGCTGGTCATAGGTGTCATAGAACAACGAGGATAGTGTTCCCCTAAGGGGGAGGGGTTTGCAACAAATCTGGATTAGAATTTCATGTAATAAAGGTTAATAAAGGCAAAATAAGACTAAGGTCATGGGACACATATTCCAAGTTGAATGTTGGGAAAAAATCTAAAGTGGGCATCACTTGTTTTTTATTATTGTTACACCGAAATTTTTCACCATGACATTGAGCTGTCTATATTGATTCATCATTACCTATTTTATTGCTTCCTTAGAAGTCTAAAAACATAAAGTTCCCTAAATAAAGTCTTGGAACTAGAAGAAGCTCTTAAAAGTCCTAAAAAACCTACTCCCACACTTTTCCTAGTCATTCCCTGCGGTACCGTAGCTAATTGTTGTCAAAACTGCAGTACATCCCACACGTAAAGCTCATTAAAACTGCGGACCTCAGTAAAAGGTAAAAAAAAAGGAAAAAGTAAGTTCTAGAAGCCCAGCTGGTTGAATATTCTCCCAGCTGGGGCCTTCTAGAAGCATTATCTGGTCGAGCTTCGCCCCTTCCATTCATGCACCATTATCCCTTCATGAATGGAGTAATCCCTTGGTTTTTGGAGCTAAAATCCCATGATGAGAGGGGTTTATCCCTTCCTTTTTGGAGCCGAAACTACCTCCCTTCTGCTATAAATTGAGGCCAAGCTTCAGTCTCAAGGGTAGATTATAGATTGTATTTTGTACTAAGTGCTTGCTTCTTGCTTTGGAGAGAGTACTTAGAAATCATAGTTTTGAGAGGAATTGCTGAGTGAACATACTCTCCATATTCTGCATCGTTGGCATGAGAAAGATTACAAACTCATGGTCATAGCTTTATGCTGATAAAAAGAGTCTGAGTCTTGTCAAACTGAGGAAAACGACTGTTCGGGACCCTGGAAGAAACTTTACAAACATCAAGGCGTCATGGTTGTAAGGTTTCTTCTTTTATTCAAAGTTAATACAAATGGATTCTATTTTCTCATTAACTTGTTCATCTATCTTTTGGATAATTTAATTCTTGGATTCCTTGATCACTAAGATAGATTTATGATTTTGAATTATTATATCTTGCAGATGCTTTTGATCCTGTTTGACTATCTTTGATTGCAGATATTATGTGTTGGATTGATAACTTCTGAAGCGACTAGATTGAAGACCAAACAAAGCATTGGACTTCAGGTAGGAGCATCTTCCTATGGTTAATTAATAATTTGTAAGCAAATAGTCCAGAGAAAATGGTCTACATCTGTCTGTTTGTTTCTAGATATCCTTCGGATACTAGGGTGATTTCTCTTGTCCGCAAGAGGGATTCATCCGTGCAACAAATTGGCGACTCCACTGGGGATGAAGAAATTAGTTTTATTTTTTTATTTTCAGTTTGACTTTTGAAAAATCTTTGACTTTGTTTAGCTTAAAACTGGGTTGGATACAAGACTAAATAGAACACCGACTACAAATCTGTATTTGTATTTTTTCTCTACTTTTCCTGCCTTGCGCACTTTCTATTTTAAAATAGAGCAGTATGCTCCGTTGTTTTTAGTAGGATAAAGTGAAGTACTGCACCTTGTTCCATTAAAAACTGCGGTATTCTGGAAAATTTTAGAAAAAGTAGAAATTCTGTTTCCTGGAATCCAATTTCTTGATTTTTTCTAATTTTCCCAATCTGTTTTGACTGTCAAAGATCTCTGTTCATATTTCTTTCAGCAATTTCTGTGTTGAAGTGATTTATTCAGTTGATTTTCATGTTATGAGTAAATGATGTTGAACCCTTTGTTAAACTGAGAAGGGGGGGGAGGGGGGTGAATCAGTTTAACACATACATGGACTTTTAAAACTTTTCCCTTAAAACTTATTTACACCTTCATTTCATGATCAACTTAATATGTGAGCAATCTTAATTTGTGAGCAGCAGGTATCAAGAAGATTTGTTAATATAACAACAATCTTAATATGTGAGCAACAAGTATTAAGCAAATTAGATAAACCACATTAACACATAGACATTATGCACAGAGACACTAGATATAAGTGGAAACCCATAAAGGGAGAAAACCACATCTTATTATTGTTGTGATGCAAAGACAAGCTCCAACTCCCTCTCACCACTGATTTTCTGTAGGCACCATTCTACAGGAGGCTCCAACCTCAATTCTGCAAGCTACAACTTGCAAAGAAGTTCCAACTCCCATCAATTTTCTGCAGTCACCAACCTACATGAGGCTCCAACCTCAGTCAGCTACAACTGACATTTTATCAAGCTACAACTTGATGTGGAAGCACCAACTCCCATCTATTTTCTGCAGGAACCAACCTGCAGGAGGCTCCTACCTCAGTCAGCTACAACTGACATCTATCAAGCTACAACTTGATAGGGAAGCTCCAACTTCCTTACTCTTTCAAAAGAGAAACACTTGCTGATTTACCTTGGATATCAACTCTGTTTTGTTGCATCTGCTCTGCTGTTCATCAATTCTCATATCTGCCCTGTATCATCTCTGCATCTTCTCAGATTCTCTATCAGCTTCTCCTTCTTCTCTGCTCAGCTCCTCCTTCTTCTCTGCCTCACTACTTCATTTCTGCATTCTCTTCACTCACTCTCTAACCTCTCTACGCATATCAATGAGTTATTATATATAGAGTTCATCACATGACCCTTTACATTCCTCAGGGAATTTGAAGTGAATAGTCCTGAATTTTTGCCTTCTGTCTTCTCATTTCTTTTACCCACTTATTCAGAAAAATATAACAAACAAGAAAAATTAATTACAACATTTACATTCACATTTTCAATTACACATTTCAATTTCACTCAGCTCCTTTTCTGGATTTTGGCTTTACTGGATTTGTCTCTTCTGCTGCTGTTAAGTAACTGATCTGCATACTTCTGTTCATCATGCCTGCAAAATTCCCTGTGACTTTTCCAGTTCCTACATTCTTTGTTTACCTCTGTTAGGCCCACATTTTCATCCCTGTGTTTATTCACCTGTTCATTGTAAAATTTTTTGCACCTGCTGCATATATAACTGCTTTTTCAAGTTTATCCTCAAATAAATATAAATCTAGGCAATGTCTGTTCATTATTAATCTCTGTGCTCGGGCTCCCTGCTTACACCCTCTCTGTCCATATAATATACTTTCAAATCAACCCCCTTCATACTTTTTGGATCACTGTACATTTTCTGCAACTGTCTCTCTCTCTTTCGTTGCAGTTGTGTAACTGCTGCACATATAACTGTCTTTTAATATAACAACTGATTTTAAATCTGGGCAAACTTGAATTAATGCAAAAACTTCCTTTTTCCATGGTTATAAAACCATACGTATAAATTCATTCATATTTCAATCTTTACAATATTTCATACGGGGCCATATATATCGGGACCCACATATTCCAAAGTCTTCAGAGTGAAAATGCCTTTTGAATAGTTTTTACTACAGAACCTTTGGTTTAATCAACTCTCAGCATCTTCAAAACTGTGGTTAAACCATAATAAAAAAACTCAAATTATAATATTTCGAATTTATGCTGAAGTTTACCTCCTTGAAGAATCTATGGCTTAAACCATAGTCTAATCAATTCAGACCAATCAATTTAACATTGGTTAAACAACCAGGTTTCCACACATCACATATATGGTGAATTTTTGCTCAACACTTCTTTTGGTCCGCACTCTGGTTACAATTTCTGAGCTCGACCATGGCAAATATCACCAACTTTGGAATAACATTCAAAGTGATGGCCCAATCTCTTTTCGTCATAATTTATATTTAATTTAAACAAACCTTGGTTAAACCTGCAAACATTAATTTGAAAAGTCCCAATCAATGTAATTTAGCCTGGGGCCCACATATATAATCAACGACCCAATCACATACTCGCACCGTACCGTGGTTATCCTTCGCACACCTTCCTCATACGGCCACCGTCCGATGGTTCCCCTCCAGATCGACGGCGCTCAACAAGCGGCTTCCTTGGTCGGACATTAACGTGCGATGGCGCGCAGTGATGGCGGTTTTGCAAATTCGTTCAGGGACACGTGTCGCTCGTTCTATGGAATCGCTCCCAATCTCTTGAATACCTCTTGCCCGTTGAAGGTGGTGCAATGAAAACCACCGGTTTGCTCTAAACCACGTCCACTGTTCCTCCTTCGTGGTTCCGCCCCTTCGCTCAAGGTTCCGTCAATTTATATTCTAACCTTTGGTTCATCAATGTTTCAACACGACTCCTTCGCATACTATAATGCGCTGCTTCATCAGGTTATACATTCCCCATTGCTCACTGTATCGTGGCCTTAGCAACCCGATATCTATGAATCAAATGTGTGGCAATTCATTACACGGAGAGAGATACCAGTATCAGTTGGAATTCTGGAAAAATTCGAATCCCTTCACCCAAGTTAACCCGTATTAAAGATTCAATGATCAATAATTTGTGTAATCGATAATGATTTGTCCAATCAATACTCCTCAAAATTACCTTATATAGATTCATGAATCTACTCCTTCCATAGAGCTTATGATGTTTACAGACCATGAGTAAAAAATTCACGCTTTCACAATAAATTCAAGCAGTCTACACGGGCATAATCCCATCTGTCAGTAACACAGGGTTTCATAATTGTCCACAGGGACTCAAATATCCTTCCTACTAAATTCAATCAAGAATATACACATAATTCACAGAGAATTTAGAAGCAATCCCTCATCATTATATACAAATGTAACCATTTACAAGAACATTCACTTATTCTTCTCAATTGGCCAGATTTTCTATTTGATGGCCGTTTTCTCCTACTTTGTCTCTGGACAACTCTGCTTCAATTCACTACTTGTCTCTGCTTCAATTCACTGCTTCCTCTGCTCCTTGACTGATACTACTCCTTGCTTCTCTTTTTGCTGCCTCTGCTACCTCTCTGCTACCTTGTTGTTGTGTCAGGTGCTCCTCCTTTGTCATTTCCTTTGCTAGCTCCTCCTTTGCCAACTCCTTTGCCATCAATGACAACATTTTCAACAGTCTCCCCCTTTGGCATTGATGGCAACCCATCCACCAATAATCCAATAATCCAACATTTCCAACAATCTCCTTTGCCTGGCTTCTTTTAGAAGACCCTATCTTCTGTTACTTTCTTTTCCTCCCCCTTTGACATCAATGGAAAAGGGTTGCAGATTTCCTAGAGTGCTTTCTATCTCTTCATTTCCTCTCTCTGAGATGTATTTAGGCCTTCTTCTTCTAACTTTGTACCCTACTGCTCCAAACTGGTGTAAAAGAGTTGTTGAGAGAACACTTTTGAGGATTATTGATCTTGAATGTACACTGCAAGTTGATACAATCCCAAAGCACTGATTCCTTTCACTTGTATAAAGATGAAAGTGAGGATAGTGACACTTCATAGAACACATTGTACCAGCTTTATCTAATCATGGATGCATCACTGGATTAAACCTAAAATACTGAGAATGCTTCAAATATACTTCAGTTTCTATCTGATGTAGTGCGCCAATACATTTCTGTTGAGGAAGATTGTGGATGGAATATGTCTTCTTCCGCAATACTCATCTGTAGTACAACATTTGTTCAATTGTGATGAAGCCAATATGTCTTTTATAGCTGTGGTTCACTTTTCTTGCCTGTTGGTGATGATTTGAGCTAGGATGCTGATAATAATATTACACTTAATAGCTGCAGGTCCTTGTTACTAATATGATCAATGAATCAACCAGAATTTTATCTAAGAGATCAAATGCTTTTACTGATTGCATAATGTACTTTCAAAACAAACCCTTGAGACTAGATACATTCAGTGTATTAGTCAGTCTCACTTATCAATCATGCACTTTCCTTTATAACATAAAGAGCTTATGTATGTCAATGATCAATCTCTCTTTAATGATCAACTTCTTTTCATTGGTTAAACATCAACAATTCCTTTCTACTTGTTGAAGCCTTGAAAATCCCTGCAACAACATGGGGGATGACCACCCGGTCCGGACCTTAAAGCAGCTCCTTTTCCATTTGGAATGGTGGTTCCGACTGGTTCAACTAGGTCCAGTTACCTTCTCTCAATCTCCTATGGCTTTAAAATATGATTTTTATTCACCAATGGAAAAGAGAAATCAGATCATTCTTCTTGCTAATCAGGTAAGAAAGTGATCCTTAAGTTGATTTAGGGCTCAGCCAATCCACTACTAAAGTTTGCCTCTTTTGGAAGAGGACTTAAGAGAATGTAGAAATTATTCTTATTCTAAGATACAAGCAAAATGAACTATCTTAATCTTATCTCAATTAGGCAGATATAAATCTAACCCAACCAAGAGCAGGTATTTAAAATATTGGGATTGAAATATGTCTTGTTTATAATGAATATCAAGTTAATGAAATAATTCAATTAACTGACATTATGGATAGCAAAACACATCCTATTGAGTCCTTTTAACTGAAATAATCAATCAACAACACTCAGGAAGTAGTTCACAAAATGGTATTGATAATTTAATTAGTAACTTGAATTATTAAACAATAATATGCAGAAGAAGTTCACAACATATCACTATTTATTCATCCAATATTAAAAAATAGATTTATGAGTAAATAGTTACTCATAAATCAAAATTCAGCCCATAAGAGCAGAGATAAATAACAACATAAAATAGAAGCAAATTACCCATACCGACAAAAGTGCACAAATATGTAAGTAAATTGACACCATTCTTGTTATCATAAAATAAAACCAGCATTTAAAATAATAGTATTCAAAATACCAATTTATTGAATCCATTTCTCCAGCTTCGGTCTCTAATAGTCCTTTACAATGCCTAAGCTTCTGCTTTCAAAAGCAGAGCTACAATAGTGCAAACTCTGTTCATTATACATAACTCAGAATGTAAAAGAAAAACCTCAATAATCTCCAGATCTGAGATTCCACTCCTCCCACCTACAACTCTAAATCCCTATTACAAAAGTGCTTTTAGAATTCCAGAATTGCAGAAGAGAGCAGCCCATATTACATTCTGCAATCTGCTATTTATAATATTTGCAAAGGAATTCTTGAGAGGAAAGTTTGTTGAAGAGAAATTTGCCCAATCCAATTTTATTTGCTCAGAATTCCAATCTTTAATTGCTGGAGCATTCTTATTGATTGAGATCTTTTCTCCTTATCTCTTCTACTGTTTTCCTGCAAAATGAAATCAAAATAAATTAAGATGCAACGAATAAAATCAAAATACAATTCCTGGCTTTAAAACAAACCCAATCAAATTTAATTTAAATAAATAATTGAAAATAAAATATAAGCTCTCTATTGATTCCTGGGATGGTTTAATTGGCCAAGGATATTATTGATGAATGAATATGCAATTAGAAGAGGCTTGGACAAATGAAAATGCAGAAAATAAATCATAAAATTGATTTTGTTTTAGAAATTCGGAGCTTGATCTTCTGAATGATTTTTGACCCAATTAATGACCAAATCTATTAGTGGAACCTCCTCAGAAATGTTCTCCTTGATTTTATCTTTCCAATGAGCCGTCCTGGGCCTCATTTGGCCAAGTAAAACTCATTCTATGAGCTTCCAAAATTGATGAGTCAAATCTGGCATAAATCTAGAAATTCTGTTACTGGGTTAAAAATCATAATTTTAATTAAAAATCTAATCCTAAATTAGAATTCTAATTATCTAACAATTAATTTTAAATTAATTATTAACCAACTAATATATACAATTTGATTAAGTTACAAAATTAAATTAATATACAAATGATTTGAAAAAGTTAATTTAAATATGATTAATATTATAATTCAAATTATATTAAAATTATAATATAATTATTATAATATAAAAAATATAAAAAATAATTTACAAACCATTGGAATCAATCCAAACCTAAAACCCATAAAACAAACCATCGAAATCAATCCAAACTCATTAATTCATCCACGTGAGATTATGGAGGGATATGGTGAGTGGAGGGTGACGTGAGGGTGAGTGAGGAACTTTGTATTAAAATCTTTTAACACATCGCATTTGGCCTTATCGCATATCGCAAGAACCTTGGATCAGAGTTTTTCAAATATGTATGTTATAAAAATTGTGATGGATTCGATATTGCGATATGCGATGTAAAATTTTTATTTATTTTATATATATATATTTTTTAATATTAAGTTTTAATTTTAATTAAATTAATTATATTTTATTATAATAATTAATTTAATTAATCTTAAAATTTAATGTTAAATATCAGTTTTTTATTTTGGTTTTATTTTAATGATGTTTAGTTTAGTTATGAAATTTTCTAAACTACAGCCACTCCGAAAATAAATAAAAAGAATAAAAATAGAATTTTAAACCCAGACTAGATGAATGATGGGACTTCAAAGGAGTACCATTTTCAAACCAGTTGACCAAATGAGGTAAAACAAGCATCAATGGGAAGCTTATTAAAAATCGATTTTAACAAAGCAATCAAAACAAGAATACAAAGAAAATGAAAAATTAACAATCACATAGGATAATCAAATAAATAAAAATCCTAAAAGGCGTTTAGCGAAAAATTTATAGAAAGGGTCCCCATTATTTGAAGTAAACAAGTAAAAAATGGGGGGGTTGTGTTTTACCACAACACTGCTGAAGTATTCTTGTGATGAATCAATAACAGAATTTTGGGCTTCAACTGTTAGATTAACACAACTATTCTGTCATGATGATCTTCAGCATAAACATCTTCAAGTTGTTTGATTGAAATCTCAGCAAACAGACTTCACACAGTTTTATGAATGATCTTAAGACAAAGGCCTTGAAGATATGCATGTGTTGTCTTCCGGAAGGCATGTAGTTATGTATAGAAGTAGATACTGCTTCAATGCTCAATATAATCCTTCAAGTGTAAACCAGATATTGATCCTGTGGACCTGTATCATACTGTTGCTTCACTGATAATGCTTGGTAATCTGTTGATAAGCATGCTTATTGTACCTAAACACCAATTGATATTACTTTGATAAACCATGCAGAGATTTCACTTTAGCTTGCATATGAACCCATAGATTTCACACCAACAATCATGAATATACTGAATCTAATCTTGACATCATTAACCTTTTGCTTATTCTGTCATTCTGGTTTAAAAGAATGTCACTGCATTTTCTTTTCTTGGACTGCTCCAGAATCATTGCTGCTTTATATACACTTTCAACTGTTATGACATAATGATCTTTAGAAGGACATCTTCAATTTCTATACTATGAATCTTCATGGACAGATCACTCAGAGATTAATCACTCACTTAACTGCCTACCTCCAAGGGGGCTTTTCATAGATGAATGATGTCATGATATAATGATGATAGGCACTTCTCTTACTAATCCTTCTTAATGTGATTCATTTGTTAATTCTAGCAGTATGATGCACAATCTGATCATCACTTAATGTGCTGATTTTTCCTTAGCTTACATGTTCATGGCTGATGTACTCTCTACTCCCAAGGCTTCTTGCTGCTTTCTCTCCTTCCATCAACCTGTTGGCTATTGTGTGCTTCAGGTGTTCTTCTTCCTCTATAGTTCTCTGTTGGAGAAAATTGTCCTGTGCATTCTTGATCTTATATCTGTCCTTATTCCAAGGAGCTCTTCTTAGACTACTTTTGAGGGGACTATTTATGAAATGCTCTCCCCCTGGGATGTTGCTTCATATTTATCACTGGTTGGATATTTGCTTTGTTTTCTAGAGCAACTCCCCCTGAGACTATGATGTTTTCATTATGTTATTGAGATAATAGGCTCCCCCTTTCTCTTTTCCTTCCATACTTTATTGGGGTTCATCATAATGTCTCCTCTTCTTTTAGATTCATAGTTTTGATTGATCTGTTTTGATCCCATCATCTGTCTAGAGTTATTTAATGTATATGGCAGATTACAGTCCTTTGCTTTGTGACCAAGTTTGAGGCATACATAACATCTTATTTTATCATAGTACATTTGAGTTGATGTATAATACTTTGTTCCCCTTCTTGAATACATTTTACATTCAACATATTTATGTCCAAAATTATTGCATGCATAACAATAGCCATGGAAATAATTTGTGTACTTGGTGAAGGATTGTCTTTTCCATTTTCTTGCTTGAGGGGTTCTTCTCTTTTGCTGCATCCTTTGCTGGTTGGACTAGATTGGCTTTTTCTTACAATATGCTGCATTATGTCCTAGTTTATGACAAGAGAAACTTGTGCTATTTTTCATAGGAGAAAAGAACCTTCTTTGATATCTTCCAAATTTATTCATTTCATCCACATGAGTGTATGAGCCTTTTTCTGCTGACTGTTTCATCCCTTCATTCTCTATCCTCTCATATTGCTGCTTGTTTTTGTTTGTTTCTCTGCAACTCATGTTACTGCTGGTTTCTACTTCTGGAGAAATTTGCTGAGCTGCTTCACTTTTCTTTACAGCTTTTACAAAAATGATTTTCCTATTATCTTCAACCTTGGACTTACTAGTTTCACCTTCATATCCTATCCCAGCCTTTATGAGAGGTGACCTTTGAGCCTTTAGAATCTGGTCCAACTGTCCAAAGCTTTTCATTGTAGGTGTACTCATTAATAGTTCTCTTTGGGCTTTTTCTAATTTCTTTCTTAGGCTCACTGCTTCTTCTTCCAATTTTTCACATTCAAGACTTTTCTCTCTCATTTGTTCCAACAGAGTGTCTTCTACTTTATTTGCTTTTTCAAGTTGTGTCTTCAGGCCCATAATTTATTTCTTATCTTCATATTCTTTCTCATCACATATTTGTACCAATCTCTTAAGGTCTTTGTTTTCATTCTTCAATTTTTCTAGAGCTATTTCAAGTTTGGCTTTTTCTTCAGCTGTAATTTCTTCATGGCTTTTACTGCCATTCACACTAGCAGGTACCTCATTTGATTGAATATTTTCTTTTTGACATGAATTTCTCTTTTTCTTAATTCTCTTCTCCTTCTTGACAATGCAATCCTCGGTGTATACTCCATGCATGAAATGCAGTCTGTCCCAGATTTCTTTTGCTGAAGTTAAATCCATTATTAACTCAATATCCTTGTTATGAAGATTGTTATATATCACACATTTTGCCTTGGAATTCCTCCGTTGTTCTTTCACCGTGGGTGAGTATTTGCAGTAACCATCACATACAAGCTTCCATACCTCAGGTTCATAGGCCATTAAACCTGTTTTAACCTTATCTCTCCATTCAGGAAAGTTTGTTGTATTTAACACAGGTGCATTTTGATAGTCCATGACTCAACTAGATCTCCTTCAAGCTATTAAGCTTACACCAAAGGAACCAGCTCTGATACCAATTGTTGAACCCTTAGTTAAATTGAGAGGGGGGGAGGTGAATCAGTTTAACACATACATGGACTTTTAAAACTCTTCCCTTAAAAATTATTTACACCTTCATTTCATGATCAACTTAATATGTGAGCAATCTTAATTTTTGAGCAGCAAGTATCAAGCAGATTTTTTTATGTAACAACAGTCTTAATATGTAAGAAACATGTATTAAGCAGATTAGATAAACAAATCAACACATATACATCATGCACAGAGACACCAGATATAAGTGGAAACCCATAAAGGGAGAAAACCACATCTTATTATTGTTGTGATGCAAAGGCAAGCTCCAACTCCCTCTCACCACTGTTTTCTGCAGGCACCAACCTACAGGAGGCTCTATCCTCAATTCTGCAAGCTACAACTTGCAAAGAAGCTCCAACTCCCATCAATTTTCTGCAAGCACCAACCTACAGGAGGCTCCAACCTCAGTCAGCTACAACTGACATTTTATCAAGCTACAACTTGATGTGGAAGCACCAACTCCCATCTATTTTCTGCAGGCACCAACCTACAGGAGGCTCCTACCTCAGTCAGCTACAACTGACATCTATCAAGCTACAACTTGATAGGAAAGCTCCAACTTCCTTACTCTTTCAAAAGAGAAACACTTGTTGATTTACCTTGGATATCAGCTCTGTTCTGTTCCATCTGCTCTGTTGTTCATCTATTCTCATATCTGCCCTGTATCATCTCTGCATATTCTCACATTCTCTATCAGCTTCTCCTTATTCTCTGCTCAGCTCCTCTTTCTTCTCTGCCTCACTGCTTCATTTCTGCATTATCTTCACTCACTCTCTAACCTCCTTTATGCATATCAAGTTGATATTATATATAGAGTTCATCACATGACTTTTTACATTCCTCAGGGAATTTGAAGTGAAAATTCCTGACTTTTTTCCTTCTGCCTTCTCATTTCTTTTACCCACTCATTTAGAAAAATATAACAATATGCATTAATTTCAATAGTACAGTGGGAGTTTTGTTTTCCTACCGGAGACTTGCCAATGCATCACAAACAATAAAAAATTAATTACAACATTTACATTCACATTTTCAGTTACACATTTCAATTTCACTTAGCTCCTTTTCTGTATTTTGGCTTTAATGGATTTGTCTTTTCAGCTGCTGTTAAGTAACTAATCTGCATACTTTTGTTCATCATGCCTGCAAAATTCCCTGTGACTTTTCCAGTTCCTACATTCTTTGTTTACCTCTGTTAGGCCCACATTTTCATTCCTGTGTTTATTCACCTGTTCACTGTACTTTTGTGCACCTGTTGCATATATAACTGCTTTTTCAAGCTTATCCTCAAATAAATATAAATCTAGGCAATGTCTGTTCATTATTAATCTTTGTGGTCAGGCTCTCTACTTACACCCTCTCTGTCCATATAATATACTTTCAAATCAACCCCCTTCAGACTTTTTGGATCACTGTACATTTTTCTGCAACTGTCTCTCTCTCTTTCGTTGTAGTTGTGTAACTGCTGCACATATAACTGTCTTTTAATATAACAGCTGATTTTAAATCTGCGCAAACTTGAATTAATGCAAAAACTTCATTTTTCCATGGTTATAAAACCATACGTATAAATTCATTCATATTTCAATCTTTACAATATTTCATACGGGGCCATATATATCGGGACCCACATATTCCAAAGTCTTCAAAGTGAAAACGCCTTTTGAATAGTTTTTACTACAGAACCTTTGGTTTAATCAACTCTCGGCATCTTCAAAACTGTGGTTAAACCATAATAAAAAACTCAACTTATAATATTTCGAATTTATGCTGAAGTTTACCTCCTTGAAGAATCTATGGCTTAAACCATAGTCGAATCAACTCGAACCAATCAATTTAACATTGGTTAAACGATCAGGTTTCCACACATCACATATATGGTGAATTTTTGCTTAACTCTCCCTTTATTAAAAAGGATGATTGCATTCTAACCTTCAACACTTCTTTTAGTCCGCACTCTGGTTACAATTTCTGAGCTCGACCATGGCAAATATCATCAACTTTGGAATAACATTCAAAGTGATGGCCCAATCACTCTTTGTCATAATTTATATTTAATTCAAACAAACCTTGGTTAAACCCGCAAAAATTAATTTGAAAAGTCCCAATCAATATAATTTAAACTGGGGCCCACATATATTATCAATGACCCAATCACATACTTGCACCGTACCGTGGTTATCCTTCGCGCACCTTCCTCATACGGCCACCATCCGATGGCTCCCCTCCAGATCGACGGTTCTTAACAATATCGCACGACTTCCTTGGTCGGACATTAACGTGCGATGGCACGCAATGATGTCGGTTTTGCATATTTGTTCAGGGACGTGTGTTGCTTGTTCTATGGAATCGCTCCCAATCTCTTGAATACCACTTGCCCGTCGAAGGTGGTGCGATGAAAACCACCGGTTTGCTCTAAACCGCGTCCACTGTTCCTCCTTCGTGGTTCCGCCCCTTCGCTCAAGGTTCCGTCAATTTATATTCTAACCTTTGGTTCATCAATGTTTCAACACGAATCCTCCGCATACTATAACGCGCTGCTTCATTAGGTTATACATTCCCCATTACTCACTGTATCGTGGCCTTAGCAACCCGATATCTATGAATCAAATGTTCGGAAATTCATTACACAGAGAGAGATACCAGTATCAATTGGAATTCTGGAAAAATTCGAACCCCTTCACCCAAGTTAACCCGTATTCAAGATTCAATGATCAATAATTCGTGTAATCGATAACAATTTGTCGAATCAATACTCCTCAAAATTACCTTATACAGATTCATGAATCTACTCCTTCCACATAGCTTATGATGTTTACAGACCATGAGTAACAAATTCACGCTTTCACAATAAATTCAAGCAGTCTACACGGGCATAATCCCATTTGTCAGTAACATAGGGTTTCATAATTGTCCACAGGGACTCAAATATCCTTCTTACTGAATTCAATCAAGAATATACATATAATTCACAGAGAATTTAGAAGCAATCCCTCATCATTATATACAAATGTAACCATTTACAAGAACATTCACTTATTCTTCTCAATTGGCCAGATTTTCTATTCGATGGCCATTTTCTCCTACTTTGTCTCTAGACAACTTTGCTTCAATTCACTACTTGTCTCTGCTTCAATTCACTGCTTCCTCTGCTCCTTGACTGATACTGCTCCTTGCTTCTCTTTTTGCTGCCTTTGCTACCTCTCTGCTGCCTTGTTGTTGTGTCAGGTGCTCCTCCTTTGTCATTTCCTTTGCTAGCTTCCTCCTTTGCCAACTCCTTTGCCATCAATGACAACATTTCCAACAAATGATTAGCCTAGTCCTCCCATTGCTATGAATCGAAAACTTTTGAATACCTCAACTATTTGGTGTTTCATTGTTTTCTATTAAGCCTTTCAACTTCATGTAGTTGTTACTCTTATGAAAATTTGGTTTTATTTTTATTTGCAAACTTGTAAAACCTTTAGATTGATAAGGTCTGAATTTCATTTTTAAACTATTTTTGGATGCTTTGGTTTCTTGCTGGGATAAGCAGAAAATTATTGGTTAGATTAAAAACCTGGCTTAAAAATCCTCTAATTTTTAGGTAGAGTTCAAGATTACACATTTCTTTTAGTTTTGAATTTCATTATTTTAGTATTTTTTAGTTTTCTTTTGGAAGAAGTTTGTTTTTTTTGTGGTCTAAATAATATAAGGAATTTCATTTTGAGCAAAAGATCTTTTTTGGAATTGAAATCTCTGAATTGTCTTCTTTTCAAAGTTTCTCATATAGGAAAGAAAGAATTGGTATTTTGAAAGTTTTTGAAAATCTCTCAACTCTTTCCTCTAGTTAGACTTCATTGAAAAGAAATGAATTGTTTGTCATATAGAGGCACTGTAGCGAATTTTGAGTCGGGTCATTAAAACATCATCAAGTTTCATTTCCATACCTATTGTCCTAAGAAACTGCCAATTAAAAATAACGCTTAATTAAAATCAATCTAGAAATTTTAAATTTTCTAGGGCTCTTTTCACCAACATAGCTTAGGCTAGTGTCTTGGAATAGGTTTTAGTTAACTCACCAAGATAGTAAAAACAAACAAGTATTCAATTTTGCGGTAGGAAAATCCAATTGTAGCATGTATGCTCTGGGAAGCTCCTCCTAAAGGAGTCAAGCACGAGATCATATCCGAACCAGTGAGGTAATCATACCTATCTCATTAGGAACGATAGAAGGTGTGCATGTATTAAAAACGATAAACCTCGGATTGACCATTATCGAGGAGCCTAGGGTCACTTGTCTGTAAACCTTGGATTATGTCAAGGAGCCTTCAAAGGGATTGAGCTTGTTACTCTGCCCTTGCGTGTATATCGGATCGTAGACTATTCCCCTAGGTATATGTGTTCCTGTTGGTGACCTTAGTGACCATAAAATTTAAGCTTCTTTCCCAAGGTGACGGTGGAGGGGAGATCCCACTGTACCTGGAGCAGACGTCGGCTAGACTCACTTGGACTCTCTGGAGGGTTATCTTCACTCGAGATGGTTTAAGTGGAGAAAATTGCACTGGTCTATTTCATTAAGCAAGTTGTCGGGGTAACTGTTCCAACCACCATTTCTGCATTAAAATTCTATGATGTTGGATTTCATCACCAACTAGTGTTTTTAGTGCGGGAATCTACTGTTTGTGTGTGGATTGATCTCTTAGATTTTTATAGGCGTGTGATTCATTTGATTGCTTATTTAGCGACTTTAGAGTTTGTTTGAATTTTTATTTGTTTTTGTGTGCTAAAATTTTTAATTGTAGCTGAATTACCGAGACGATCACGTAGAACTTAGGGGAAGCCCCCTGAGACACACCAAGCCAACTAGAAGGACTTAATCTCTAATACCAAATGTTATCGGTAGAACTGTATTAACGGAACACGGAGAATCATCCATAATTATTCATCCTGATTCTGAAGTAAATCAACTGCAAATAACAGAACATACTCCACAAACAGTTTCAATTTTCGAATTCACTGAAGTTGCTTCTACAAAAAGTGAATTATCACCTGAAGAACCTGGAATTTCTGAACCAGAAACTGAACCTGCTACATCAGAACCTACTTTAGAATTCACTACTCCAACTTCCAATTATCCTGATTCACCTAGAGTAAGAAATCGAATTACAGAAGATCTTCCTCCTGGTCTCAATAGTCTTGAAGAAATCATGATATAGAGGAAGAGGTTGTTCTTCCTTCAACTCAGGAAACTTTAGAACTTAGAGAACGCGAATCAATTTTTTACAGCCCTTTTAGACAGGATGCTTGGTATTCTTCATTAACATATTTTCTACAAAAGGTAGGTCTTCATTACTCCCCACCTCGAATTCCATTTTTCCCTACAACAATAGGTTATAGACCTCAGCTAAACATGTTTAGTGAGTCATCTATGTTTACTGAATTTCCAGAAAATTTTTTGTATGGTGGTCCATCTGTTCCTGTAGGCTATCTCACTCTCTGGTACATTCTTAGGAGCATCTCCTCTTCCTAACAAACCAATGTCGTCATCTGGTCCAAATGAATCAACAATGAATAATGAGTAAGTTTATATGATGTCTAGAAATATTCCAAGCCCCGATTCTCAAGGTAGTAATGTATCGCCTTGGGGGGGGGGAATCCCAAGGACAGTACATACCTCAGGGTCAGTATCAACCTCAAGGAAAATACATACCCCAAGGTCAGCCTCAGGGTCAGTATCAGCCTCAGGGACAGTATATGCCTCAAGGCCAGTACGTGCCTCAAGGTCAATATCAACCTCAAGGATGTAGAAATTTGAATAACTGTTAAATTATTCACCGAGATTATCCTGATCACACACTATTTGAGCTTCATGCATAATACATAACCTCTTCTACTATTTATCATCAATTTGCGGAAATATAAACAATCGCATGCGCACATTAAAACCATAAACAATCACACATATAAACACAATATTTATGGGAAAGCTTAAAGCTGAAAATCCCCAACTATCTATATATTATAATGATAGAGATCATGTAACAATCATTGTAAAAAATCCTCACAAGCTCTCATTACAATCTCTAATTTTTACACACTACACAAGCTCAGATCATACAAAACACATGCTCCAATCTGCTCCACCTGTTAGCCTGCCTCTACTGCGCAATACAAGATGAATAATTTCCCATCCTGAGTTCAAATCCCTCTGGTATGTAATGCACAATCCTCATTGGCATCTCCATCAATGTGTGTGCAAATCTCATGCACCGGTCGTCTGGCTTGATAGTCACACTTGCTCTTTCACCTACCTCTTCAACGGTCTCCTTTGGCTTGTCCATGCATTGAAGTTCGCCCGTGTGTATTCTTTAGTTGATTTATGAGTTAATAATTAGTGAATTAATTAATAATTAATTCACACCACTCTCACTAATTGTATCAATCGGTTAGACTAGATACAACTAGCTCAACTAAGTTATTTGAACACAACTCCATTATTGTCTCATCAACTCCACCAAACTACTGTCACTGAGAGTTCTAGCGAAGTCAACCATGCAATAGCTCCACTAAACCTAAAAGACGAACGGGTCTCCGGTCGGTGCATGTGCCACATCAGGGCACCATCAAAGTGAAGTGGTCCAAGAGAATAAGAGAATGTTTATAGTTCAAATATTATTAAGAGCTAATAATATTCGACATATGTATTTTTAGACTGGCAATCTAAAAATAGATTCTGCCCAATATGTCTAAAAATAGAAGTCCATCTATTTCTTCCGACTTGACCAACCATCCACAAATAGCATCATGCAACTCATAGAACATGATCCATATTTCTAAAAATAGACTTTGCGCCAAAAATACCCTGCGGGCCCACTTAGTGAAGGCGACTTCTTTCCACTAAGCTCCTCATCTTGTTGCAATCTCAACAAAGGATAGTGCCCGTCTCAAGGATTACAGCCTCCTTTAGGACAACAGTTCTATCCAGAATAGTAAATGTTACAAGGAGGTGGAAATTATCCAGTCAATTATCAACCATATGTTCAACCAAGTTACGATCCGTCTTATGTATAACCTTTATTGGGACCTTCATATCCTAGAATGGTGTGGGTTCCATCTCAAGTACAACAGAAGTTACAACCAAATATGCAAGTACCTTATTATCAAGTTGGACAACCAGTTGGTTATAATCAGCCCCAACAACTTGTCCAACCTGTCATTCAAACACCTGCATCTGGACCTGTTCAACAACCTAGTCCGAGTAAACCTATGACTCCGCCCTAAACTGCTACTCAGACTTCTATTCAAAAAACCACACCTATTCCTGGGGTGTCTACAGCTCCTATCACATCCGCCCCTCAAACATCATACTGATTCCTCGAGTTTCTATTCTCAGTCACGGACCTACAATTCGGACTCATTTTGGGAATGCGAAACGGGACAACTTTGGCACAAGTACATTTATAACAAGTCAACCTTAGTTTACTTATCAACTGTATCAGGTGCCATATCAATATGGACCTATTCAAACTCTAGTCTACCCACAACTATCGTACCCTGGGTATACATATCAGACACCTGTTAAACCCCAATATGGTTCAGTTATTCCTGGTTATCCAGGGGGCACTCCGATTCCAAATGCACAACCTATTCCAGGTTATCATGGATATCCTCCTCCTAGGACTGGTTTAGTCTCACAAGGCTATAAACAAGACCCTACGTCGATTTTCCATTCATAGCAACTTTAGATTTAGGATTTATCTCGCCTTACGAATGATCCTATCTATTATCATGCTGTGTATTGGCTACCTATGCCGCATAAGTTGCCCGAGTGATATCCCAAAGTTTGAAGGAAAATCAAGAGAGGATCCTTCCTATCATGTCATGACTTACCACCTTTGGTGTGCATCCAACTCGTATTAATCGATGATTCCATTCGAAGCTTAGACTTTTTTTAGAGAACGTTAATAGGATTAGCTGCCAAGTGGTACATTGAATTACCACAAGGCTCATTTACCAATTTCAACGCTCTAGCAAATGATTTCTTAACTCATTTTCAGTTGCCAGTCAGATACGAAAATGGCATGGAATTATTAACTTCACTAAAACAATCTACGTCTACATACATATCAGATCATATTCGTGAATTAAGACGTAGAAGATGTTTGGTAAAAGTTTTTATCTTGGATCAAATATTGGCATAATGGTTTGTCAAATCATTACTACCAAATATCACTGAAGATGTAGCCAAAGCAGGAGTTGTCCAGAAGAACAAGTTATTGCTCAAGCTTAGTATCTTGACTTGGTATACTACTCGGTCAGGAACTTTGTATGAGAAAAGTCCCAAATTTACCCCATCATGGTGGAATAACAGCAACTCCTTCAAGGTCTCATGCCTTTGATGGTGTAATCGGTTCGATTAGTACAACTAAGAGGTAAGAATAAATATTCAAAGGTTACTTCTATATAATAACTTTACTTGATTCACTAAAAGGAGAATCTTCCTGGGGAAACTTACGAGATATTCACATTGTAGAGCCCATCTATTACGCAAAAGTGAAAAAATGGAAACAAGAAGAAAAGGGAAGAAAAAGAATAAACATACTTCATCTCCCCAAGGAAAAAAGCTGATAAAATGAGTCAACTTATGATAAACGGAAACCTCACTATCCTTGTCTTATATGTAGACGGGGATCATTTCACTAAAGAATGTCCACGTAGGGCCGAGGTATCTAAATTCGTCGAAAGGTTCATCCACCCCTGCTATTTTGAAGGATCACTTTTCTGTTCAAGATAGAAAAATGATTGGATCTTCCTCTAATACATCATCATATATTTTGATGGTTGCGACTCGATCGCAAAGATTGTAGTAGTAAAAACCACATTTCTTTGGTAAAGAAGTAGAAAATTCTAGTTACGCACTAGCTACATCTCCTAATCGGTTTTCGATCCAGTGCATATCGAGAAACCAAATCGTGATTTAGTAATCAAACCACTTGCCAAGGTGTACTTCATAAATCAACTTTCAATCCACATCGAGAGCTGCTCAAAAAATTACAACATTGTGAGGGATTTAGCAATTTCATAACGTCAACTATGTCGGCCTTGGAAGTCTTTGCAATCATGTCGACTACAAAGAAATTACTCTTATCGACAATTGTAGGCGTAGATCTGATTCAAATCTCATGGTCTTCGATTTGGAAAATTTTCACCTCGTCTCCCTCATCAAATGGCTTTCCAGGATCCCGATACTTAGTAAAAAAACGAAGTTGCTTTCGTACTATTATTGATGAAGGAGCATCTACGTGTATCATGTTGTTAAAGTGTTGGAAATCACTCGGTTCTCCAACCCTTAACCGATCATCAACAATCCTCAAAGCTTTTGACGGAAGAGGATTCCATCACATTCGAAATTTTACAAGATCTACCTATAGAAGTCGGAAGGGAAAACCATTAATTTAGATGTGAGTAGTTGATGCCCCTCTAGATTACAACCTTACTACGGGTTGAAGTTGGTCTTATGCTATGACTGCTATCGTGTCATCTGTCTTTCGGATAATTATGTTTCCTCATCAAGGAAAGATAGTGAAAGTCGATCAACGCTCATATTATTCGTCTGACCCAACTTCTACTGATAGTATTTAGCACATAGGAAAATCGACTATCCCTTATGAGGATGTAGAACATAGTTATCGATGAAATGGGAACTATTACCTCAAAACGGGAACTATAACAAAAAAAACATCAAAAAACCATAAAAAAACAACTCAAAAATGAAAATTTGTATTCTGGAATAGCCTCTCTTTTTTTTTTTGGTAAATTTTCAACATTTTTAAAAATACAAGTAAAAGCCAATTTTTTTGGGTGCAAAAAACACTCAAAATGAAACATTGTATTGTGGAATAACCTGGTTTTTTTTTTGTGTAAATTTTTGACATTTTGAAAAATAGAAGTAAAAGCCGATTTTTTTTTGTGAAAAAAACACCCCAATATCAGAAAGTGATTAAACACAAATTTTAGAATAATAAAAAATTATATTAAAAATTAAAAAAAGAAAATTGAAATTTTTTTTTTAAAATAATTGCCAAAAGAACAAACTTCATTATATTTTTTTAAATTAAAAAAATAAAAATAAAAATAAAAAAATAAAAAATTCAAACATTAAAAAAAAACCTAAAATTTAAGAAACAAAAATAAAATTAAAAAAATAAAAAACATTTTAAAGATTAAAATTTAAAAATATATAGAAATAAAAAAATAAAAATAAAAACAAAATAAAAATATTAAACTAAAAAAACTAGTTTAAAAAAGAAGAAAAATTATAAAAAAGTAAAATATACAAATTAAATTTTTAAAAATAAAAAGAAAAATGTTTAGTAAATTAAAAAAAACAAAAAAATAAATTTTAAAATAAAAAAAATAAATTTAAAAAAAACTATATTAAATTTTAATATATTTAAAACTTTAAAAATAAAAAATAAAAAATTACAATTACACACACATTGTTTAAATTAAATTAGAAAAAATTAATTAAAAATAAAAAAATGAAAAAATAAAATACAATAAAAATATTAAATTAAAAAAAACAAATAAATTTTAAAAAAAATAAATTAAATTTAAATTATATATATATATATATATATATATATATATATATATATATATATATATATATATATATATATAATTCTATTAAATTTAAAAAATAATTAATATTAAAATAACAAATTAAATTTAAAAACAAAAATATTAAATTTTAATAAATAAATGAATAAACAAATAAATTTTGAAATAAAAATAAAATAAAATATAAAACAAAATAAAAAAAGAAAATTTAAAAAAGTTTAAAAATCAATTATAAAATTTTATATTTTATGTAAAAAAAAACAAAATAAAATAAAAATTTAATAATAAATATTAAATTTAAATAATTAAGAAAAATTAAAATTTTATTGAATTTTATAAAATTAAATTAAAAAACTTAATATAAAATTTAATAATAAAGAAAAAATATGAAAAAAAAAATCAATTATATATATATATATATATATATATATATAT
The DNA here is from genome assembly GCA_034641835.2 of Pinus albicaulis. NCBI lineage: Eukaryota > Viridiplantae > Streptophyta > Pinopsida > Pinales > Pinaceae > Pinus > Pinus albicaulis. Next base: position 189,240,274 of record CM076578.1, on the reverse strand, counting down.
ATATAATTTATTAAAAAATTAAAAAAAAATTAAAAAAAATTAAAAAAAAAATGTTTTTGCATTGGGTATGGGTAGTGCCGCCTAGGTGGCGGCGAAGGTCAGCTACTGGGCATGCGAGGAGGCTGCAAGCAGTCCCCCGCCCGGCTCGGCTGGCTTCGGCCTCACACGGGCTGACAGGCGAGCCTCTACGCAACACAAAAACATTTTTTTTTCAAATTTTTTTAATGTTTTAATTTTTTTTTTTTTTTATTTTTTTAATTTAATTTAATTTAATATTTTATTTTAATTTAAATTTTGTATTTTTGTTATTAGATTTATATTTGTTTTTTTTTTTTTTAATTTTTTTTAATTTTTTTTCTATTTTATATTTTTTTAAATTTCAAAAAATTTAATTTTATTTGTTTTAATTTAATTTTTATATTTTAAATTTAATATTTTTAGATTAATTATTTTTTAAAATTTGAAATTTAAATTTATTTATTAAATTTATTAAATTTTAATTTTTTTTTTTTCTTTTAATCTTTTATTTTAATTATTTTCATTTTTAAATTTTATAAATGATTTAATTTTAAAAAAAAACATTAAATTTATATATATTTGTTTTTTTAATTATTTGCAAATGTTTTTTTTCATTATTTTTTGTTTTTTTAATTGATAGTTTTCTATTTTAAAATTTATATTTTAATTTGCTTTTTGAATTTTAAATTTTGTTTTTGTTTTTGTTTTTGTTTTTAATTTGTTTTTTAATTTATATTTTTTTTCTTCTTATTATTATTTTTAAAGTTTAAATTTTTAAATTTAAATTATTTTTTATTTTTGTATTTTAATTTTAATTATTTTTAAATTTTCTATTTTATGTTTTTTTTTTTTTAAATATATATATATATATATATATATATATATATATATATATATATATATATATATATATATATATATATTTTGGGTTCAATTTTTGTTTTTTTCTTTAAATTATGTTTGTTTGTTTGTTTTTTAAATATAATTTTCGAATATTTATTTTTTTTTGTTTTATTTATTCATTTTTGTTTAAACTTTTTTATTTTTACAAGTTAATTTTTTTTATTTTAACATTTTTTTTGGTTTTTTTATTGTTTTTATATATATTTATTTATTTGAGTTTTGTTTTTCATGTTTGTCTTATTTTATTTTTATGTTTTATTATCAACATGAAAATCACCACTCTAAAAAAAAAGGTTGATGCTGCATCAATACGTTTCAAAATTAGCATGAAAATCACTAACATTTTAAAACAAATATTCATACTTCATAAATAAAAATATTAAAGTGTCAAAAATATGCACAAAAAAAAACAAGTGATTCTGCATCACCACTTTTCAAAATCGGGTGCTTTTTTGCTACCGAAAAAAAGTAGGTACCAGTTCAGTTACCTATTTCATTGGTGCCCATGTTGTAGGAGTAGGTTTAATCAAAGATTCCACTTTAATGGGAACTTTTTCTATGCCTCCACCTAACGTACTGCATAATATTGCTAATATCAATATGATTACATCAAACACTATTCCATTTGCTGATCCTTGGATAGTGCCTTCAGAATCAAAACTGGATTCATTCAATGGCAGGGATACCTTTGAGTCCTTTGAGATAGCATATCAGACGATGCAGATCATTTTTCCGATTCTTTAGTCGATTGATAATGATCCAATGAATGTGATCGGCGAAGAATCATTTTCAACGTCAAGCTCGACTACAACATCAATTCATGATCCTTTTCAGCAAGTATTTCATCATCGGTGAAAAGCGTGCGAATTCTTGTCGTAGATGAGTTACCATGGGATGATCTCCCATCATAGGTCATCATTTTTGTACGAGCTTGATAAATTCGAAATATTTTTTCCTCTATTTTTACAGCTGATTATGTCGATGAACCTCGAGTCAATAGCGATCACAAATTTGGATTCGAAGTAAATTTGGGAATATTTCTTCTACCATTCCTATTGACATCGTCGGTAAAACCCGGGAATTATTGAAAACATTCATATAGGTGCTTCATGTACATCGGATGAAATTTCTACATATAAAGCCCTATTTCAAGAATTACAGCGACATATTTTCTGGTCTTATGAAAAAATGCCGGGAGAATCGGTCCAACATTGCCATTCATGAAATAAAGACTTACCCAGATGCTAAACCTGTCAAAACAACGATTACGTCCGATACATCCACGAAAAGCTGCTACCATTAAAGCCGAAATTGAAAAAGTACTAAGAGCAGGTTTTATTTATCCGATCCCTTTAACGGATTGGGTATCTAATATCGTTCCTGTTACGAAAAAAAAAGGAACAATACGAGTATGTGTTGACTATAGGGATATTAACAAAGCTTATCCTAAAGACAATTATCCAACTCCTTATATCGACCAAATTATTGACGATTGTGCTGGAAGTGAAATGTATTCATTCATGGAAGATTTTTCGGATACAATCAAATAAACATACTCTCTGCCGATCAACCAAAAACAACGTTCATTTGTCCTTGGGGAATGTTTTCTTACTATAAATTACCTTTCGGATTAAAGAATGCTGGGGCAACTTTTCAAAGGGAAATGTCCTATGCTTTTCATGACATTAAACACATTTTGCAACATTATCTCAATGATTTACCTGCTCATTCATTACACAGGGAAGATCATCCTACTCACTTACGAGCGATTTTCATGAGATGTAGGTATTATAAGATTCAATTGAATCCACATAAGTGTGTTTTACGTGTGTGACACTGGTAGGTTACTAGGATTTGTCATTTCGAAAGAAGGCATTCGTGTCGACCCTTCGAAGGTTGAGGCCATTATCAATTTACCTCCTCCTTCCTCACTCCGCTAACTCCAAAGTTTACAAGGGAAAGAAAACTTTCTGCGTAGATTCATCCATAACTATGCTAAGTTAACCAAAGGTTTTACCGGGCTTTTGAAATAGAATATTCATTTCATTTGGGATGAGATTGCTAATTGATATTTTGATGCTTTAAAAAACGTGTTGACCCATGCACCGTTACTGCATCCACCTAATTATAGCCATGATTACTTTTTATACTTAGCAACCTTTGATTCCACTATTGGAATGGTCTTAGTTCAGGAAGATGAATTCCACAACAAACATGTGATTTACTATCTCTGTCGGAATCTTAATTCTACAAAGACTAAATACTCACATGTGGATAAATTGGCCTTGGCAACAGTTCAAGCTATCCAACATTTTTGCCATTACATTTTGTTACAAAAAACAATTGTGATTTCTAATTGTAACTTGATGATGTACATTTTGAATAAACAATTACTCGGGGGAAAATACTCAAAATGGATAACTATCCTTCAAGAGTTTGATTTAGAATTTGAAAAATCCAAATCAAAGAAATCACTAGTGTTCGTGGAACTAATGTGTGACTTCCCAAATACTAAAACGAAAATTGTGATAGAGCATCTGATCGCTGATGAATCTCTGTTTTTTATTAGTAAGTTAGATCCTTCGTATGGAGATATCATAATTTATCTCCAAACCCAAACTTTTCAACTTGAACTTTCATGTTCACATCGACGAAAGATCCGTTACCAATCCCAACAATATAATGTTCTTGGAGACATGCTTTATCGTCGTGGTGCGGATTCTGTATTTCGATGTTAAGTCCCTATATTAATAGTGTAGCCCCTTATTATGTTAGTGTAGCCCCCCTTATTGTTATTATTGTACCCCTGTAACCCCCATATTGTTATTATTGTGCCCTTACATTATTATTGTTAGGTCGGCTAGGATTACATTGTGGCCCCCACTAGAGATTATATTGTGGCCCCATGGACTCCTATATATAGAAAGGAGTTTTTGTTCATTTGAATCATCCAAGAATTGTTCATTTATGTAATGTATTGGAGGTTTCCCCCTTCGAAGTGGCTCATTTTCTAAGGCATTGATATCTCTTTTTCTTCTATTTTTTTGAGAGTTGGTTACACAACATTTTGGTATCAAAGCTTTGGATTCTAGGGGTTTAGCTGCTCCAAACAAGACATCGTGGAATTTTCGCTATAAATTTTTTTCTACGAAGTTTCAGAAGCTGAAATTTTTAGGGTACGAAACCGAAATCCTGAGGAAGATTGCCTAAAAATTTCAGAGCTTGGTTCACAAAATTTTTGGAGATATCATCTGTGGTAAGTTAGGTTTTTTTTCAGGCTCATAAAAAAGGTCATTGTGGAATTTGCTCTATAACTTTTTTTCTACGAAGGTTCAGAATCTGAAATTCATATGGTGCGAAGATAAAATCCTAAGGAAATTCGTCAAAAAATTTCAGAGCTTGGTTCGCAATATTTTTGGAGATATGATCTGTGGACGGTAGTGCTTTTTCAGGCTCCTGAATTGCATCTCAAAGAGGTGATCGTGGGAAAAGTTCAATAACTCTCTCTCTAGGGGGTCGGATTGGAGTGCTTGGTAAAAAGTAGTCACAAGTACACGGGACTTGTAGTTTCTTGGCTATAAATTTCAGAGACAAAGGATGAAAGCATTGTGACACGTGGAAAGTCGTACAAGTTCACTCCTACGGAACGAGTCGAGAATTAGGTCATTGTGGGATATTGGGCTACAACTTTGTCTTGGAGAATCCAAATCGGAGTCGGATACGTGGCATTTGAAAGAAGCTTGAGAGGGCTACTACGGGGCTAAATTTTAGATATCGAAGATTTTCAATTCTGAATATAATTGAATTTCAATATCAAGCTCCTCAAAGCGAGTAAAAGGTGTATTTATTTTTTTTTGAATTGCATAAGTCTTGTTTGAAGAATCAAGTTGAATTGATTCCAAGGGCATCTTGTAGAATAGATATCAATATTGGATTCTAAAATGGCCCCTAAAAAAGAATTCAACGCCCATTAAGCCTTTAGAAGGCTCTACTATGACTCATGAAGATGAATAATTGCAACATGATCTATCAAAATTACAGAAGCAAGTGCAACGATTTCACTCTCATGAAAGAGCAACAAAAAATGAAATGGAAGTTTTGAAGAAAGGCGTGGAAGTGAAGATGGATGGTTTGAAGAAAGGCATGGAAGCTAAGATGGATGGCGTGGAAGCTAAGATGGATGGCATGGAAGTGGGCATGGAAGCTAAGATGGATGACATGAAAGACAACATGGAAAACATGAAGAATGATCTAAAAGCATACATGAGAGGCTTGACGACAAGCTTAAAAAAAGAAATGATTCCTAATGGCGGAAATATAGTAGAAGAACCTCATGATGAGAACAAAATAAATGTTAATAGTGATTTCATAAACTCTAATGTTGGCGGGAAGAACCACCATATTCCAAAAATGGATATGAGGAAGTTTGATGGAAAGGATTACGTAACATGGATACTACGGATGGAGCAATATTTTGATCTCCATAACGTGCAAAACTCACAAAAGGTACGCATTGCAACTTTACATTTTAGAACACAATACATTTGTATGGTATCGATGGCTTTGCTCCCATAAAAAAAGTTTGTCACTCGGTCGATTTTTACGGAGGAAAATGATAGCACATTATGAGGATACAAAGAGCAACACCTTCTTTAGCCAATTGATAAATCTCAAACAAAAAGGGTTTAGTGGGCGGCACATTGAGGACTTCCAAAAGATTGAATATAAAAAGTAGCTGATATTCCCGAGAGGAACACGAGTTGATCTCTTCATGAGGCACTTTAAAGGATAACATCCAACATAGAAGTTCGCATTTTGGAACTTTGATTCATTGGAGAAGGCATTCGGGTTGGAAAGAAAAGTTGAATGTAAAATTATGGCGACAAAAAGCCTACCACTCAATTCTATAAAGAAGGAAGTGTTGCTACGCCTAGATTTCCACAACCTACAAGGTTGACACCACAACAATTGGAAGAAAAAAGGAGCAAAAGGGCTTTGCTACTGAGTTGTGATATGCAAATACACTAAAGGTCATAAGTGTCTTTGAGAAGAAATTATTTTACATAGATTGTGAAGAAGAAGAAGAAAATGAACAAGAAGAGGATGTACACAGGGAACCAATCCCTAGAAGAGGAAGAAATAGAATCAGAACATATCATGTAATACCTTTGGCAGAAATTACCACTCCTCAAACTCTCAATATAGAAGGACATATCAGGAAAGAAAAAGGGTAATAGTGTTGATTGATTCGAGTAGCACCCATAATTTTTATTCATTGTAAGGTAGCCAAGGAATTAAATTGTTTCCTATATCCAGCACTAGAATGTCAAGTGATGGTTGCAAATGGAGGAACTATAAATTTCTCTGGAAAATGCCATATTATCAAGCTAACCATGGGGGAAAATGTATTGACTAGTCCAATGCTTGCCATTCCCATGGGAGGTGCTGATGTTGTACTGGGAGTACAATATTGGTTACAATCTTTGGAGACGGTAGCTTTTAATTTTCAAGAACTTTTCTTGAATTTTTTTTTCGAAGGAAGGAAGTCGAATTACGGGGTATTGTGGGGAAGCCGGGGAAAAGATAATAAGCTCTAATGTCATGAAAAAAGCTTCAAAAAGAAAGAACGAGCGTAATTTTCACAGTTATGCTCACTAGAAGTTCCAACATCAAAATCATCTATTTACGTAGATCTCCAACAAGTCTTGGACAATCATTCCAAGGTGTTTGAAACTCCCAAAGGGACTCCCACCTATTCATGATCATGATCATGCTATTCATTGATTCCGGAAGTGTTCCTCCAAACATCGAGGCCTTATAGATATCCTTACTTCCAAAAGAGCGAAATTGAACGTATGATTGCAGAAATGTTAGAGGCGGGTATAATTCAACTTAGTCAAAGTTCTTTCTGCTCACTGCTGTAGTAGGTACACAAGAAGGATGGATCATGGCGAATGTGTCCGGATTATAGGGTGCTCAATAAGATCACCATTAAAGACAAATTTCCCATTCATGTGATTGATGAATTATTGGATGAATTACATGGAGAAATTTATTTTACCAAGTTGGATCTTCATTTAGGATATCATCAAATTAGAATGAACACTGAAGATATTCCAAAAACAACATTTCGAACTCATGAGGGTCATTATGATTTTTTGTTCATGCCTTTTGGCCTTACCAATGCACCTTCTACATTTCAAGGGTTGATGAATTCCATTTTCAAACCCTTCCTTAGAAAAATTTGTGCTAGTATTTTTTTGATGATATACTAATCTACAAAAGGTCTTGGAAGGATCATGTCGAACATGTTGACGAGGTGCTCAAACTATTGCGGGAAGAAAACAATTATATGCAAAAAAATCCAAATGTTTCTTTGGAGTACAAGAAAGGTGGAATATACGGGTCATATTGTATCTCACAAGGGTGTTAAAGTAGACCCTAACAAAATTAAAGCCATTAAGGAATGGAAAGTCCCCACAACCATAAAGCGATTTGCGAGGATTTCTTGGGTTAACGAGGGTATTATCGCAAGTTTTTAAAGAATTATGGGAGAATAGCGGCACCTTTAACAAAATTATTGAAGAAAGATGCATTTTCATGGACTCTGAAGCAACTAAGGCCTTTAAACGTCTTAAAGAGGCAATGTGCCTAACGCAGGTCTTAGCTACACCCGGACTTCACAGACCTTTATTGTGGAATGTGATGCCTCGGGAAATGGAATTGGTGCGGTTTTTCAATGCGGGAAGGGAAGACCCATTGCTTTTGAAAGTCGTCCGATCAAAGGAAAGTATTTACGAAACCTATTTATGAGAAGGAAATGTTAGCAATACTACATGCACTAAAGAAATGGCGAACTTACCTAATGGGAAGACACTTCAAGGTAAAAGGCTGATCATGATAGTATTAAACACTTTTTGGAACAAAGACTATCGTCGGAAAGAGCGTGACAAAAATGGGTCACAAAGATGTTGGGTTATGACTTTGAAATAATCTACAAAAAAGGAAAGCTTAATGTTGTTGCGAGATGCACTCTCAAGAAAGAATGAAGAGGTGGAAGCATTGCTTTGTGCCATTTCTATTATCCAACGGATTGGATAACAGAAGCAAGGATGAATGGAAGAAGGAAAAAGATGTATGGACACTCATTCAAAAGTTGCGGCAAGATCCTAGTACTATACGATACATTTAGTTGGAAAAATGATTCCTTATGGTACAAAGATCGCTTATATCTTTGTAAGAATTCCCAACTAAAACAAAATATTCTTACGGAATTGCACACTTCTCCTTTAGGAGGACACTCGGGATTTTTTTTAAAAAACTTACCACATGGTGAAAGAAAGAATTTTTTTGGGATGGCCTTAAATCTGATATTCAAAAGTTTGTGGCGGAATGTTTGGTTTGCCGAGCGAGAATAAAGTGGAAACAATTAAGACCACAGGACTTCTACAACCTTTATCCATTCCAAGTCAACGTTGGGAGGAGATTTCAATGGATTTTTATGACGAGTTTACCTAAGTCGAAGGAAAAGAGTGTCATCATGGTGGTAGTTGATAGACTTACCAAGTATGCACACTTTTGTGCATTATCTCATCCATTTAAAGCAAAGTACAGTTGCTACTACATTTATGGACAAAATTCAAAAGCTACATGGAAGCCCAAGGGGTGATTGTGGCTGATGAGAGATCCCATTTTTTACGAGGAAATTTTTTGGACGGAGTTATTTTCTTGTTTGGGTACTCAATTAGCTCATAGCTCATCTTATCATCCTCAATCGATGGTCAAAGCGAGATAGTAAATAAATGTTTGGAAGGATATCTTCGTTGTTTTGTATCGATAAACAAACACAATAGGTCAAGTGGTTACCTCTTGGCATGAATGGTGGTATAACACTTCCTTCCATCTTGCGTGCTAAACATGACCCCCATTTATGACACTTTATGGATATCATCCACCATCCCATCACATCATATTTAAAGGGGAAAATTCAAGGTTCAGCGGTAGAAGATCACATCGAGCATCGACAAGAAGTTCTCCAACTCTTAAAGGATAACATGAATTGCACAAAATCGAATGAAACAACGAGCGGATCAACATCGCGGCGAGAGAAGTTTTTGATGTAGGAGATTGGGTATATTACGACTACAACCATACAAAAAAATTTCCCTCAAGCAAACAAAGAAGGATAATAAATTATCGCCAAAGTACTATGGTCCTTACAAGGTGTTGCAAAAGATTGGTACTATGGCATAAAAAATTGGATCTTCATAGCTGTATGAAAGTACATCCAATTTATCCATGTTTCATGCTTAAAAGAAGGTTATCGGTGAAAATATTCCGGTTAAAAAATAATTACTCAGAACTTGATGAGGAAGGAAAACTCATATTGGAACTTTGAAGCGGTCATAGAAACAAGAACTGCAGACAACTAAGAAATCGATCAATTTTTAGAGTATATCATCAAAGTGGAAGAACTTACCCTGAAGATTCTACATGGGAGGATGAGAATTTTATCCGAGCTCTGAGCTACTCAGTGTTGAGGACAACACTTGTTTGAAGAGAGAGGGGCATGTTAAGTACCTATATTAATAGTGTAGCCCCCTTATTGTTATTATTGTACCCATAGTAGCTCATTATTGTTATTATTGTGCCCTTACATTATTATTGTTAGGTCGGCTAGGATTACATTGTGGCCCCCACTAGGGTTATATTGTGGCCCCATGGACTCCTATATATAGAAGGAGGTTTTGTTCATTTGAATCATCCAAGAATTGTTCATTTATGTAATGTATTGGAGGTTTCCCCCTCGAAGTGGCTCATTTCTAAGGCATTGATATCTCTTTTCTTCTATTTTTGGAGCTGGTTACACAACATTCGACGTTGTTTCACTCATGAAGAGGCTGAACGAGTTTTGAATGAATATCATTACAGAGTATGTGGCGGTCATATGTCTGGGTATGTCATAGCCTAAAAGATATTGTGCGCTGGTTATTTTTGGCCTTCGTTATTTAAAGATTGTATTCTTGTGGTCCAAAAATGCCACAATTGTCAAAAATTTTATTAGAAAATGCGTGCACCACCTGCTCCTCTTCACCCCATAATTGCTGTCGGTCCTTTTGCAAAATGGGGCATTGATTTCATTACATGTAACCCTCACTCGGCTGGGGGGCATGGGTATATTATTCTAACAGTAGATTATTTTACCAAATGGGCCAAGGCGATGCCTATGTTAGTATGAATTCTTTGTCGAAGTGTACGAAAAAGAACCACTTTAGCTACGCATAACTAATAGCCCTAACAACAATAGAGGCTGCAAAACATCTTCAGATCTGCAATTAGTAGTTAAAATCTTGCACTAAACGGATCTATAAATGGAAAGACATTAAGCGAAAAAGTAAAAGAGTTTGCTCCATGCATCCAACGAACAGAGACAAGAACACGATTTTTGAATGATTTTTATATTCGGGGGCACTGGGAGGAAACAAGAAGGTGTATCCGAGATCTCCTCAATGGGATGGGTTCTTTGTAGTCCTCGGCACTTAGGGATCTAAGCTTTCTCTCTCTTATAGATGTAGAGACCCTAATGTAGAAGGTCAGAGCTCAATGGGAGCAAAAATGGTAGAAAATGAGACCAAGTGTATAGATCAGAGAGTGATCTATTAGGCAACAAAGGTGAAGAATGATGGGAAACCCTCCTATTTATAACAAAATATTGGGTCATTCTAGATCTTGGTGCATGATTAAAATAATGTTAATCAAATCTAGATCCACCTCTATGGAATATTTTATTATTATTTGTTGGAGGAGAAAGGGTGTTTTTGACTTGGGTCAAATCCCTTGATTAGTGAAGAATAAATAAATAAATGATTTATTTATCTTTTTTAAAGGAAGTGGTTGGGATATAATCAAATAAATAATGATTTATTTAATTAATGGTGGTTGATTTGGTCATATTTAACAAGGAATATTATTTAAATAATTATTCCTAGAAAATATATAAGATAACTATGGGTTTATCTCATTAATTTCTTTGTTTTTGGGTTCAAACATATGTTGGGAATAATAATTAAATTATGGTTTTAATTAATTATTCCCTTTTTGAGGTTTTCCTAATTAACATAGTGAAAGCAGTTTTACTTGGGGTAAAACTGGTCTTACATGGTGTACTTGGGTCCATCTAATGATGAAAGGTTAGATGACCAAAAAATGGTGTAACAGCCTACATTTGCGGCAGATGGAAAAAATGTAGCTACTTTTGTATTCAATCACGTGATTGCTCGATTCGGTGTACCCCAAACTATCGTTACCAATCATGGGAGCCATTTTTGAAACATTATGATGACCGAACTTTCTAACTAGCTTGGCCTACGCCATGAAAGTTCTACTCCATATTACCCGCAGGCTAACAGTCAGGTTGAATCTGTCAATAAATTTTTAACCACTCTGATTAAAAGAATAATCGGAATTCATAAATCTAATTGGCATACTATGCTTTCTCGGCACTTTGGGCATATTGAACCTCGGCAAAAATCACAACGGGTTTCACTCCTTTTCCAGTTTGGTCTACGGTTTAGAAGGCAGTATTCTTGATTGAATGCAAAAATATAAAGTCACTCAATTAGCCATAGAGTTACTATGTAGTTACCTCTAAGGAGGGAAAACGCTTCTTGTACTTGGCAGCAATTAGATGAGACTCGGCGCATTCTAGCATTGGCGTAGAAGCTCATAAAAACAGCGTTAAAGATCGATACGATAAAAGTGTTTCACCTCATATTTTTCGAGAAGGTGACCTAGTATTGGTATATGACCAAGCTAACAATAAACTAGGAGCTGGCAAATTTGAACCTATGTGGCATGGTCCTTATAATGTCAAGCGGGTGCTTGCAAAAGGGGCTTACGAATTGATTGATTATGATGGAGTCTCTTTAGGTAAACCTAGAAATGGACTTTATCTAAAGAGATATTATGCTTGATTTTTTGTGAAGATCTTACATGTAGATTAGTTATTTTTTCTATATTAGCTACTTTAGGTTAGATGAGTGTGTCTAGTTAAAAGTTTGCATTGACTACTATTCCTGCTTATCTTGATTACTCTTGATATTGCAGATGTCGACATCCCTTCAAGCCTATATTGGTTTTGCTGATGGTGCCTATTGTAGTACACAAAATATTTCTTCCGCGGCCTGGGTCATCTATTCACCCATCGATGAGTTAGTTTCTATGCATAGGGTAAGCCTTGGTCAAAAAACAAATAATGTAGCAGAATATAACGCAGTAATTGAGTTATTATCTGATTCCATTTCAATTGGCATTCTATGTTTGATTGATAGGTTAGTTTCTGAACTCATTGTATTACATTTAAACAGAGTATACGCAATTAAAAATCCAATGTTACTGAGATTATTCTTGAAGGTTTGTCTCTTGGAAAGACAGTTTGATTACATTGAATATCAACACATTCCGAGAATTTTAAATACATTTGCTGATGCATTAGCTAATAATGTTATAAATAGACATTTGCGACATTAAAATAGTCAGTTAAAACAACATTTGATAAGTGTTAAACAAGATAAGCCGTCGAAAGTAGTCATATCACAGATAGAGTTTGTGCTAAAAAAATATTACATCGTCTAGGATCATAGGTTTAAAACACCTTATGATCTGAAAGGTAGTGATACAAAAAGAAAAAATACAATGATCTGCGATGATCATCCACTATCCATGGTGATGATCATGATAATACACTATTGCTCGTGCCACTCTACGTAGATATCTACGAAACTGGCCAGGAACACCAGCAACATGCCTCTGGAGGATATACCACTCTTGAACACGATACTTTTGTCACATTCATGTCTGGGATGGGGAAATCCTTTGACCAAATAGTTAATCAAACCACATTGAAATAATTCAGCCGATTTTTGGGTATTAGCTTTAAGTCAATTGTCACCAAACCATCTGCAGTGTTGTTATGTGTTCAAGAGATCAATTAATAAACCATTCATTGCAAACATTTGTCTCCATTCACGTTGACCATCCCTGAGTCATTCCTTGCTATATATTTCTTCAAAACTTGATCTAATGGTTTCGTGTCGTGGGCTTTCCTACGACGGATCACTTTCTATCGATGACAACTATCATCTAGGGATGATCTAGGAGTCTATCGGTACCTTGGGATGCATGCCTTAATGGCGGGGTTTCTCGCCTTCGACGATAGGTTGCATCATTGACTTTGATCGAAATAGATTACGTGAAATCTTCGACCGGATCAAAAATTCACATTTCATGAGATTTTTACGAGTACTTTGTGAGCCATTTTCATTATTGGTGGTTTCTCTCACACTTGTTAACAGTTCTGACATTGACTACTAATCAAGTGGGTTTTTACTGCCATGTTCGACTTCGACACAATCAATTGCATGGATAGAATCATACTAGTTAGAGAAGCGGAAATCAAGACCACGGATCTAGTTTCCACATCCAGTACAGTGAGAGTTTTATTATTCATCATATAGTAGACTATTCCTAATAGATGAGCTGTGTCCCATCTGTGTTTACTACTTCATAAGATTCTAAAAACATTTATGTATCAGAACACTGTAGTTAGTTTTTGATGCGAGTATGGGAATGCCTACCTCGGTGATGATATATATATATATATGCTTGCATTGAATGTTTTTTCAGGTTTCAACCGGTGTTCCTACAGCCCAATCCTCGGAATGATAAAGCACTTCACTCTTCAGAATTCTTCAAAAAACTCCTCAGACTTCGCACTTTAGGGGGCAATCTGTTACACCGAAATTTGTCACCATGACACTGAGATGTATATATGGGTTCATCATTACCTATTTATTACTTCCTAATAAGTCTAAAAACATAAAGTTCCCTAAATCAAGTCTTGGAACTAGAAGAAGCTCTTAAAAGTCCTAAAAGGCCTACTCCCGCACTTTTCATAGTCATTCCTACTAGATGCTATGACTAATTTATGTCAAAAGCTACGGTACATCCACGTACGTAAAGCTCATTAAAAACTACGAGACCCCTATAAAAAGGAAAAAAAAGGAAAAATTAAGTTCTAGAAGCCAATTTGAGTCGAATATTCTCCCATATAGGGGGACTTCATAAAAGCATTATCTGATCGAGCTTCGCCCCTTCATTACGTTGAACTCTTAGATAAAGCGCGAGAGTGAATTCGAGTTTTAACACATTCATAGTCTTTTTAAACCTTTTATTCAAACTAACATACATCTTCATTTCATGTCCAGCTTAATATGTAAGAATCTTAGAATATGAGCAGCAAGTATTAATATAATAGAACAACAGACTTAATATGAGAGCAGCAGGTATTAAGCAGATGATATAAATCAGATCAACACATAAACATCATGCACAGAGACACCAGATATAAGTGGAAACCCATAAAGGAAGAAAACCACATCTTATTATTGTTGTGATGCAAAGGCAAGCTCCAACTCCCTCTCACCACTGTTTTTCTGCAGGCACCAACCTACAGGAGGCTCCTACCTCAATTCTGCAAGCTACAACTTGCAAGGAAGCACCAAATCCCTTCAATTTCCTGCAGGCACCAACCTACAGGAGGCTCCAACCTCAGTCAGCTACAACTGACAGCTATCAAGCTGCAACTTGATAGGGAAGTTCCAACTTCCTCAATTTAACAAACTGAATGTTTGCTGATTTACCTCAGATATCAGCTCTGTTCTGTAGCTTCTCTTTCTGCTCTTCTTTTCTTGATCTTCTCTTCCTTTCACTTCTATACTCTGCCTTCTCTATATTTGCTTTCTCCTTCTCTATATTCCTCTTTTTGAGCTTATCAAAATTGATATTATATATAGAGATTCTCACATGACTGTTTGTATTTCACAAGGAATCCGAAGTGAACAGTCATGACTCTTTGGCTTTTGTCTTCTTATTCCTTTTTCCAACTCCTTTTTAAAATTACTACAATATGTACAAATTTCCAAGCTACAGTGGGATTTTGTCTTTTCCTTAGGATACTTGCCTTTGCATCACAAACAATAAAAGAAATTACATCATTTACATTCACACTCTTAATTACATATTTCCATATCACTCAGCGCCTCTTCTGAACTTTGGCTTTACTGGATTTTTTCTTTTTCTACTGCTGTTAAGAAACTGTTCTGCATCATCTTTGTTTACTTTCATCTGTACATTTCACTTGTTCACTGCTCTTCTGAATCCCTGTATTTTTTTTGTTCGTTCCAGTTATATAATAGTTGTATGTACAGTTGTCTTTTAGTCAAACTTTAAAATAACTCTCTGCATTTTTATAAACCCTTTTTAATCACACGGATATATCAGTGCTCACAATCTTTACCATATACCATCAACCATATAACCTTTGGTTTCATTTTACAGGAAACGCTTTGCCTTATTAACAAAACAAATATCTGCTCCCACTTTTTAATTGCATTCAAAGTTTCGTGTCCAACCATTTTCTCATCCGGAAATCTCACTCTTCTCTTGAGAACACGCTGGCAAATTCAATGTTTAAATCTGGAGAGTTAATAAATCAACCATATTCCCGGTTTAGCTTACATGGCTCTTAATCTTATTTTTCAAATAAATATATTCGTAATTTTCGAACTTAATTCTGGCTCCCGGTTTATATATATATATATATATATATCATTTTCAATCTTTATATTATGCTGCCAACCAACGTTCATACCTTTGTGACCTTATATTAACATTATACGCCTTTTAGATGAATGACTTTATTATAAACGTTTGGCTCCGGGCCCCACCTATATAACCAATAGCCAATCAACCGCACGCACCGTACCTGGCTTAACCTTCGCACACCTTCGTTAAACTCCGGGCATGTTCAACGCGCGATCGTCGTCCGATGGCCCGTTTCCAAATCAACGGCTCCCGTCCATTTTGCGCAGCTTCCAACGCAGAACGTTAACGCGCGAAGGTGCAGTTTAACAGGCGGTTTTCGACTGGGTCCACAGGCCACGTGTTGATTCCTGTATGGAATCGCTCCTCCTCCGGGCAATACCACCTTCCGTATAGGAGTGGTGCGAAGAATACCACCATCTAGCGCCAAACCACCGTCACTGTTCATTAGGTCTTGGTTCCGCTCCTCTCCTACGCTCCAGGTTCCACTCCATTCAATTATATATATATATATATATATATATATATATATATATATATATATATTCCGACTATGGTTCCGTTATACTCTAACGCAGAGTTCCGCTCCTTTTCTCGGTTCCGTCTATTATTATGCGTTTGACTATGGTTCTGTTATATATAACGCACAGTTTTTCGGTGTATACATATATACAAACCATATATATATATATATAACACACCTACCATGTATACAACCTCCATGTCAATCGAATACAAGTGCTCCGTTAAAAAATTATGTTATGTGTAACGCCTGGCTGTAGAAAAGATTCTCGGAATTTATCTATATATGTACATATTTTTGGAATAACAACGGTTTCTCTGCAATAACATTTGTGGCTCTGCCTCTGTCGCTACTGTCAATCTGCCTCTGCCTCTACTGCTGTGATAACAGCTCTGTCTCCGTATTTGCTTCCTCTACCTCCATTGTCTGTCTTTGTCTCCTTGTAACTGTTCCTGTTTCTGCATCTGCTACCTCCTTTGCCATCAATGACAACATTTCCAACAGTCTCCCCCTTTGGCATTGATGGCAATACATTTTCTCTGTTTGCCTGCTCTTCCTCCTATTGTTTGCTCTTCCTCCCCCTTTGACATCAATGGCAAAGGGTTGCTTTTTTCATTTCCTCTCTCTGAGTTATGTTTAGGCCCTCTTCTGCTGACTTTGTACCATGCTGCTTCAGAGTGATGTATAAGACTTGTTGAGAGAACACTTTGAGAATTATCGAATTTGAATATACACTGTAAATTGATACAGTTCACACGCATAGTCTTCTTTCACTTGTACAGAGCTATAAGTGAGAATAATGATACTTCATAGAATACATTGTATCAGCTTTATTTAGTCAGAGATGTATGATTGGATTCAACAACTAAAATGCTGAGAGGCTTCAAAAGATAATCACGATTCAGATTCTTAATATAATGTTTCAGAACATGAAACTGATCCTTTTGCTTTGTAATTTCCCTTTTCATGCTTGAATAATGCAGATAACTCTAGGATAATAACTTGGTGTTCTTTTGCCTTAATCCTTTGATCCCGAGGACCTGATCCATGCTTTCCTTGCTGGCTGTTCTCCCCCTGAAATGATATTTTTCGTTTATGTTCTCCCCCTGCAATTGTGCTTTCTCTTTATATCAGAGAGTAGCATCTACAGATACTACCCCTAATCTGTCTCTTAAATATTCAAATGGCTCTTTAGCAAGTGGTTTGGTAAATATATATGATGTATGTTCTTTTGTTGGTACATACTCCAGTTTGAATATCTTTTGAGCTACTTGTTCTCGGAGAAAATGATACTTGATTGGAAGATGTTTGGTTTTTGAGTGAAGCTCAAGATTTTTAGATATGCTTATAGCACTTGTATTATCACATTTGATTGAAATAGGTTCATCAATGCTTACCTTCATGTCTTGAAGAGTTTGCTTCATCCACATGACTTGTGTACAACATGCTGCTGCTGCTATATATTCTGCTTCAGCGGTAGACAGAGAGATGGATGTTTGTTTCTTGCTTAACCATGCCACCAGACTTTCTCCTAGATAGAAAGCACCTCCACTTGTACTTTTCCTGTCATCAACACAGCTGGCCCAATCTGCATCTATGTATGTTATTAAAGTGAAGCTTTTTCTTTTAGGATACCAAAGTCCATACTATGTTGTTCCTTGTAGATATCTGAGTATTCCTTTTACTGCCAGAAGATGGTTTTGTTTAGGTGTTGCTTGATATCTTGCTACTAGTCCTACTGCTAGCATGATGTCTGGTCTAGATGCTGTCAAATACAATAGGCTTTCTATCATGGATCTGTAGAGTTTTTGATCTACATCTGCAGTCCCATCATCAGCACACAGCTTGCATCCTGTGATCATGGGGGTTGTCACAGGTTTGCAGTCCTCCATTTTGAATTTTTTCAGCATTTCCTTTAAGTATTTTTCTTGTGAGATGAATGTACCTGTGTTCTTTTGCTGAATTTGAAGTCCTAAGTAGAAACTGAGTTCTCCAATCATAGACATCTCAAACTTTGTTTTCATCTCATCAGCAAACCCTTTTGCTAGTTCTTCTCTGTTGCTTCCAAACATAATGTCATCAACATATACAACAACAATCAGGAGTTCATTTTCATGGGCTTTTATGTATAGGTTGCTGTCTACTCCACCTCTCTTGAAACCCTGTTTTTGCAAATGTTTATCCAGTCTTGAGTACCAAGCACGAGGAGCCTGTTTCAGTCCATATAGGGCCTTCTTCAGTCTGCATACATAGTCTTCTTTGTCTGTCAATGAGAAGCCTTCTGGTTGTTCCATGTATACTTCTTCTTCTAGATCTCCATTAAGAAAAGCAGACTTTACATCCATTTGATATACTTTGAAGTCTTGGTAACATGCAAATGCTGGGAACATTCTGATAGCTTCCATTCTGGCTACAGGGGAAAATGTTTCTTCATAATCAAGCCCTTCAATTTGTGAGTATCCTTTGCAGACCAGCCTGGATTTATTCCTGATTACTTTTCCTTTCTCATTCATTTTATTTTTGAATACCCATTTTGAACCAATGATATTCTTTTCAGTTGGTCTAGGAACTAGTTCCCAGGTATTGTTCTTCTCAATTTGGTCCAATTCTTCATTCATTTCTTTTACCCAATACTTGTCCTTGCTAGCTTCTGCAAACTTCTTTGGCTCTATTTGTGATAACATTGCTATGTATACTTCTTCTGTCTGTTCAGCTAGCTTCCTTCTTGTTTGCACTCTTACACTCTTGTCTCCTATGATTTGATCTTCTGGATGGTTCTTTTGAGTGTATCTTGAGGGGGTTTTTGAGTTCAGTTTAGCATTTTCTGATGTTTTGCTTATTTCTTCATCATCTTGGTCCTCTTCTTCATGATTTTCAGGATGGCTGTTGCAGTCTATATCTCTTGTCTTGTTTGGGAGTTCTTCATCAAATCTTACATCAATACTTTCTACAATTTTTCGGATAGTCTTGTTGTAGCATCTGTATCCTTTACTCTTGGATGCATATCCTAAGAGTATTCCCTCATCTGCTCTTGCATCAAATTTCCCTAGATTTTCATCATTGTTCTTTATGTAGCACTTGCTGCCAAAGACTCTAAAGTGCTTAATTGATGCAGGTTTACCATGCCATAGCTCATAAGGTGTCTTGTCACTGTTAGGTCTTAAATGAGCTTTGTTTAGAATATGTACTGTTGTGTGTACAGCTTCTGCCCAAAAGGTTTGAGGAATGTTATTCTCTTGCATCATAGCTCTGGCCATTTGTTGTACATATCTGTTTTGTCTCTCTGCTACTCCATTCTGCTGAGGTGTCCCTGCAATGGTAAATTGTTGCTTTATTCCATGTTCGTTACATAGGTCTGCAAATTCATAATCTGTGAATTCTCCTCCTCTATCTGATCTAATACATTTTAGCTTGCATCCAGTTTGATTTTCTGCTAATACTTTAAATATCTTAAACTTTTCCAGTGCTTCTGATTTGTTCTTGAGAAAAGAAACCCATGTCATTCTGGAGAAATCATCTATTATCAACATGAAATAGGATTCTCCACTTGGTGTCTTAGTTCTAGCAGGTCCACACAGGTCCATGTGCACAAGCTGGAGTGGTCTTCTTGTTGATAGCTCATCTTTAGATTTAAAGGGTGTGCGAGTCTGTTTCCCCAATTGACAAGATTTGCATATGGTATTTGAAGGCCTTTTTATTTCTGGCATATCTCTGACAGCTTTCTTCTTGCTCAGTTTGATGATATGATCGAAGCTGAGATGTCCCAATATCCTATGCCATAACCATGACTCCTCAAGTTTGCTAAGATGGCAGGCTTCATCTTCCTCTTTCACTATGTAAACATTACTCTCTGTTCTAACACCTTTGAGCATAGTCTTTCCTGTTGTGCTTGATCTGACTTCACAATCTTGTGCTCTAAAGAGAACTTCACAGCCTTTGTCACACATCTGACTGACACTTAGTAAATTTTCTTTCAGCCCATCTACAAATAGTACATCTTGGGCCTTTCCTCTGCCATTGTCTATGCTGACTGAGCCTTTTCCTTTTATTTTTCCTAATCTATCATTGCCAAAGGTAACATTGCCTGATTTCTTTTCATCAAAAGTTATAAACTTGCTTTTGTCTCCTGTCATGTGTTTAGAGCAGCCACTATCCAAATACCACTGAATTTTCAGATCTTGAGCAGTTAGAGCCAAGTCACATTTATTCATTTTCTTTATCCACTGGAGGTACCCTTCTGTTTGATATCTTTTATGAGGTGATGAACTACATCTTCTGAGAGGACATTTGGAAGGCATATGTCCAACTTGATTGCATATACAGGATTTGATTATAGTTTTTGTAGAATTGTGAGTATGAACAGAATTTATTTGATTCATAAACCTCCTTGAGGTGTTAAACATTAACCTTTGTCCATACTTTCTACACTCAATGATTTTATGACCAAATTCTTTACAATAAAAGCAGTAACCATAGAAGCTATTTGCATACCGAATGTAAGGTTTTTTCTTCCATTTTTTTGCTTGGGGCAGTCTCTCAATGTTTGCATCTTTTGTTGGCTTGAATTGCTCCTCCTTGCATGACAATATGCAGCAATGTATCCCAGCTTGTGGCAGACATAACATGTGGCGTTCTTCATCGAAGGGAAGAATCTCCTTTGACGGTTTCCAAATTTTACATATTCAGGGGTCTTAGTATTTATTACATTCTTTGCTCCCAGAGGTTTCTTCTGATCTCTGTCTTCCTTATTGCAGATTTCTTCTTTTGTAGGAATTATTTGAGCTGCTTCATTAGCCTTCTTTGCTTTCACAAAAATTATATTTTCGTGTTCCTTTTCTTTTCCTTTACTTGATTCTCCTTCATAGCCTATCCTAGTTTTTATTAGAGGAGATCTTTGAGCATCCAATATTTCATTCAACTTACCAGAGCTTGTCATTTGAGAAGGGTATATAGACACTTTCTGTTGAGCACTTTCTAATTGCTTCCTCAGAAATACGATTTCTTCTTCCAGTTTCTCTTGTTCTTGAGTTTTAACCTTGATTTGCTGAAGTAACATATCTTCTATCTTCTTGGCTTCTTCAAGCTTTACCTTCAGCTGCATGAGGACTTCTGAATTTTGTTCTTCTTTCACACATTTGAGGAGAATCTCTTTTTGTTTTCTGCATTTTAATTTGAGTCTGTCAATCTCCTCTAGTGCACTTCTTAGCTCCCCCTCAAGGTCGACTTCCCCTTCTTCTTCTTCTTCTAGCAAGAGTCCTTCAAGATCTTCTATGGCCATCAATAAAAATTTAGAGGTTCCATCTTCTCCTAAGGATTCATCTGAATCTTCATATGTACTGCTGTCTTGTTGAGCATAGAAGGATTTCCTGCTGAATTTCTTTCCTTTCTGTCAGTTCTTTGATGTGTTTTTCTCTGATTCTTGAGCTAGATTTCTTACTTTCTTGTGGGGACACTTAGCAGCATAATGTCCAACTTTTCCACAATTAAAGCACTTGAAAGGAAGTTTACCTTTGTATTTACCTAAGCCTATATCCAATTTCTTGACAAATTTTTCCTCTTCTTCATCCGAGCAAGAGCATATGTCTTCCTCTTCTTCTTTCTTCTTTTCAGTTTTAAAGGATGCCTCCCTCGTACTTGGCTTCTTCTGTGGGATTCTCATCTCATAAGCTGTTAGATTTCCAAGTAGCTGGTTCATGGTCAAGGTTTCCCAATCAGCTATTTCTTCTATTGCAGACACCTTGGGATTAAATCTGGATGGAAGAGATCTTAGAATATTTTGCACAATTATACTTTCTGGCATGGTTTCTCCAAGAGCTTTCATATTGTTAACAATTTCTGCAACTTTTAAGAAGAAGCTGCCAACATCTTCATCATCATTCATTTTTGAATTTTCAAACTGGGCTCTATATACTTGAAGTTTGGCAGTCTTTACCTTTTTATTTCCCTCATGGATATTCTCTAGAGTATCCCACATATCTTTGGCAGTCTTACTGTGCATTACTTTGATAAATTCAGCTTCACATAGTCCATTCAAGATTTCATTCATTGATTTTGCATTAGCTACAAAGTTTTGTTTAGCTTCTTTCTCTGACTCAGTTGACTTTGTGGAGTAACCAAATTCCATAGCATCCCAAACTTCTAATCCTAAGGACATTATGTATGCTCTCATCTTGATTTTCCAGAAGGCATAATTAGCACCAGTGAAGAAAGGTGCTTTATTGGTTGAGCTTCCTTCTTGACTAGCCATCTTGGGAACCTAGGATCTCCTTTCAGTTGGTAGACTTGAACAAAGGAACCTAGCTCTGATACCAATTGTTGAACTCTTAGTTAAACTGAGGGGGGGGTGAATCAGTTTAACACATTCATAGTCTTTTTAAACCTTGTATTCAAACTAACATACATCTTCATTTCATGTCCAGCTTAATATGTAAGAATCTTAGAATATGAGCAGCAAGTATTAATATAATAAAACAACAGACTTAATATGAGAGCAGTAGGTATTAAGCAGATGATATAAATCAGATCAACACATAAACATCATGCACAGAGACACCAGATATAAGTGGAAACCCATAAAGGGAGAAAACCACATCTTATTATTGTTGTGATGCAAAGGAAAGCTCCAACTCCCTCTCACCACTGTTTTTCTGCAGGCACCAACCTACGGGAAGCTCCTACCTCAATTCTGCAAGCTACAACTTGCAAGGAAGCACCAACTCCCTTCAATTTCCTGCAGGCACCAACCTACAGGAGGCTCCAACCTCAGTCAGCTACAACTGACAGCTATCAAGCTGCAACTTGATAGGGAAGCTCCAACTTCCTCAATTTAACAAACTGAATGTTTGCTGATTTACCTCAGATATCAGCTCTATTCTGTAGCTTCTCTTTTTGCTCTTCTTTTCTTGATATTCTCTTCCTTGCACTTCTATACTCTGCCTTCTCTATATTTGCTTTCTCCTTCTCTATATTCCTCTTTTTGAGCTTATCAAAATTGATATTATATATAGAGATTCTCACATGACTGTTTGTATTTCACAAGGAATCCGAAGTGAACAATCCTGACTCTTTGGCTTTTGTCTTCTTATTCCTTTTTCCAACTCCTTTTTAGAATTACTACAATATGTACAAATTTCCAAGCTACAGTGGGATTTTGTCTTTTCCTTAGGATACTTGCCTTTGCATCACAAACAATAAAAAAAATTACATCATTTACATTCACACTCTTAATTACATATTTCCATATCACTCAACTCCTCTTCTGAACTTTGGCTTTACTGGATTTTGTCTTTTTCTACTGCTGTTAAGAAACTATTCTGCATCATCCTTGTTTACTGTCATCTGTACATTTCACCTGTTCACTGCTCTTCTGAATCCCTGTATTTTTCTTGTTCATTCCATTTATATAATAGTTGTATGTACAGTTGTCTTTTAGTCAAACTTTAAAATAACTCTCTGCGTTTTTATAAACCCTTTTTAATCACACGGATATATCAGTGCTCACAATATTTACCATATACCATCAACCGTATAACCTTTGGTTTCATTTTACAGGGAACGCTTTGCCTTATTAACAAAACAAATATCTGCTCCCACTTTTTAATTGCATTCAAAGTTTCGTGTCCAACCATTTTCTCATCCGGAAATCTCACTCTTCTCTTGAGAACACGCTGGCAAATTCAATGTTTAAATCTGGAGAGTTAATAAATCAACCATATTCCCAGTTTAGCTTACGTGGCTCTTAATCTTCTTTTTCAAATAAATATATTCGTAACTTTCGAACTTAAATTCTGGCTCCCGGTTTATATATATATCATTTTCAATCTTTATATTATGCTGCCAACCAACGTTCATACCTTCGTGACCTTATATTAACATTATACGCATTTTAGATGAATGACTTTATTATAAACATTTGGCTCCAGGCCCCACCTATATAACCAATAGCCAATCAACCGCACGCACCGTACCTGGCTTAACCTTCGCACACCTTCGTTAAACTCCGGGCATGTTCAACGCGTGATCGCCATCCGATGGCCCGTTTCCAAATCAACGGCTCCTGTCCATTTCACACGGCTTCCAACGCAGAACGTTAACGCGCGAAGGCGCAGTTTAACAGGCGGTTTTCGACTGGGTCCACAGGCCACGTGTTCATTCCTGTATGGAATCGCTCCTCCTCCAGGCAATACCACCTTCCGTATAGGAGTGGTGCGAAGAATACCACCATCCATCGCTAAACCACCATCACTATTCATCAGGTCTTGGTTCCGCTCCTCTCCTACGCTCCAGGTTTCGCTCCATTCAATTATATATATATATATATATTTATTTATTTTTTATTTTTTTATTTATTTTTATTTTTTTTCCGACTATGGTTCCGTTATACTCTGACGCAGAGTTCCGCTCCTTTTCTCGGTTCCGTCTATTCTTATGCGTTTGACTATGGTTCCGTTATATATAACGCACAGTTCTTCGGTGTATACATATATATAAACCATATATATATATATATATATATATATATATATATATATATATATATATATATATATATATAACGCACCTACCATGTATACAACCTCAATGTCAATCGAATACAAGTGCTCCGTTAAAAAATTATGTTATGTGTAACGCCCGGCTGTATAAAAGATTCTCGGAATTTATCTATATATGTACATATTTTTGGAATAACAACGGTTTCTCTGCAATAACATCTGTGGCTCTGCCTCTGTCGCTACTGTCACTCTGCCTCTGCCTCTACTATTGTGATAACAGCTTTGTCTCCGTATTTGCTTCCTCTTCCTCCATTGTCTATCTTTGTCTCCTTGTAACTGTTCCTGTTTCTGCATCTGCTACCTCCTTTGCCATCAATGACAACATTTCCAACACATTCATGAAACATTATCCCTTCATGAATGGAGTAATCCCTTGGTTTTTGGAGCTAAAATCCCATGATGAGAGGGGTTTATCCCTTCCTTTTTGGAGCTGAAAATACCTCCCTTCTGCTATAAAGTGAGGCCAAGCTTCAGTCTCAAGGGTAGATTATAGATTTTATTTTGTACTAAGTGCTTGATTTTTTCTTTTCAGAGAGTACTTAGAACTCATACTTTTGAGAGGAATCACTGAGTGAACATACTCTCCATATTCTGAATCATTGGCATGAGAAAGATTACAAACTCATGGTCATAGCTTTATGCTGATAAAGAGAGTCGAAGTCTTGTCAAACTGAGGAAAACCACTGTTCGGGACCCTGGAAGAACCTGTACAAACATCAAGGCGTCACGGTTGTAAGGTTTCTTCTTTTATTCAAAGTTAATACAAATTTATTCTATTTTCTCATTAAGTTGTTCATCTATCTTTTGGATAATTTAATTCTTGGATTCCTTGATCACTAAGATAGATTTATGCTTTTGAATTATTATATCTTGTAGATGCTTTTGATCCCGTTTGCTTGTCTTTGATTGCAGATCTATGTGTTGGATCGATAACTTCTGAAGCGACTGGATTGAAGACCAAACAAAGCATTTCACTTCAGGTAGGAGCATCTTCCTATGGTTAATTAATAATTTGTAAGAAAATAGTCTAGAGAAAATGGTCTACATCTGTCTGTTTG
Source organism: Pinus albicaulis (assembly GCA_034641835.2). Lineage (NCBI taxonomy): Eukaryota > Viridiplantae > Streptophyta > Pinopsida > Pinales > Pinaceae > Pinus > Pinus albicaulis. Next base: position 189,214,559 of record CM076578.1, on the reverse strand, counting down.
TTTCTAGATATCCTTAGGATACTAGGGAGATCGCTCTTTCCCGCAAGAGGGATTCTTCCGTGCAACAATTATGGCTAAGGAAATGTTGAAATTTGCAACAAGAAACAGTGAAATTGGTATCCATAAACAACACACACACTAGTGTGGGATCACAGGTCACAAAGTGATGGATACTAGCGAAACATTAGTGTGCAACCAATTTTTAAATAAATTGGAAAATTAATTGTAATCTTATCTCATAACAACTTACAATAGTTAACTAAGTGTGATAGACTTAGTTAGCTCTAGAATTTTGAGTTGAGAGTCAAAGTCTAGTCATGTAGAGTGATTCTATTATTTACAGGGTATAAATTGGAAAATTAATTGTAATCTTATCTCATAACAACTTGTAATAGTTAACTAAGTGTGATAGACTTAGTTAGCTCTATAATTTTGAGTTGAGGGTCAAAGGTTAGTCATCTAGAGTGATTTTATTATTTACAGGGTCCAGTTGCAGTTGTAGCACTAGTGTGGTGTGAGTGGGATCGATTAACTCACATTAATTGAGTTAAAACCAATTTAACTAGTTCTAATTGTTTGATGAGCTAGTGGAAGAGCAAGTGAATTAAAATAGATTTAATTCACTAGTAGTGATCTACCAAGCAACTGATGATTCACTATTTATAGTTGCATGCACGCTAATTTTGGTGGAGACCCAGTTGAGGAAAAGGTTCAAGGTTAGTAAACTATCAGTTGTATTTTTGGCGAACTGCCGAGGTGGAGTTATAAAATCAGAGGAAGGATCCATAGGGATTGTGCAGTCAAGGAAGGCTAATTATCCTATTTAATAGGGATTAATTGCCTAGGGATTGCATGAGCAAGGCTAGGATAAGGAGGGGCTGAGAATTGGCTCAGTGTTGGTCAATTTTGCCTAAGAATTGCTAGACAATTTTGTGCAGGATCAGGGTGGGACAGTCAGGATAGTGCAAGATTTTCTCAGTGTGTGAAAGAATTGTATTGTTTCATGATTCTTTGACTATGTACAATATATGATAGAGGGGTTTTGAGCATGTGCTTTCCCAAAGAACATCTTGTGTTTTTTTATTGATAATTTCCTTTCTCTTACTTGCATGTGATTGAGCGATCGTGTTTTGTATTCCATAAATATTGTAGAAGGATTCAATATCTTTCTTTAGTACATTGCATGATCGGATTGGGTCCATTGATATATTTTCTACATGGTATTATAGTTTTGTTAGAGATTTTCTACATGGTATTATAGTTGTGTTAGAGATTTTCTACATTGTATCGAAGTGCCTGCAATCACAATAGTGGAGAAGAAATTGAGTTTGTGTTGAACAATATTCAAATTTGCAGATACTTTCTTTGGAGCTAGAAGCAGAATATGTCCTTTAATGGCTTGAGACTCAAATATGATCTCAAGGGCAGTTCGAATTATATTGCATGGAAGGACATGATGGAGGTAGTGTTGGAGGACAAAAAATTGAAGGAATTCATAGATAAAAATATTCCCAAGCCCGCAGCAGCAGATGCCCAACTTGTTGATGCATGGCAGAAGAAGGTAGAAAACATGAGGAGGATATTGTTAGAGGGAGTTTGAGATCATGTTATCTCAATTCTCCATGGGAAGGCGACTCCATATGATATGTGAAAGGCCTTGACAGATCTGTTTTAGAACATCAACGACCAAAGGAAGTTTGCGCTAAAAGACAAGATCAGAAATATCAAGAAGGAGGAGGGTGAGACGGTGCCAAAATACTTGGCGAAGTTCACTCAAGGTCAAGATGAGCTTGGAAGTGTTGGTGTGATCGTAGCCAATTATGACTTGGTGACCCTAGAACTTCTAGGCCTTCCCAAGAGTTTGCATAATTACCAGGACTTTGTGAATGGGAGGGAGAAGTTACCAGATTGGGAGCGACCATGGATGTATTTGGTAATAAAAGGGATAAGGCGGAGCACCAGAGATGGGACCTCCAACACCAACAAATAAGAATATTTTGCATTGATATAAAAACAAAATAAGGCCAAGGGAAAGAAATCCGAAGGTGAAGAGGGCAAGAGATACTTGTCCAAGATCAGGTGTTTTCACTGTCACGAGCATGGGCACTATGCTTTAAATTGTCCACAGAAGAAAGCAAGCAAGAAGGAGCCTGCATTTGCAGTGGGTGAAACATTGGATTCACAGTTCGAGCTTGATATTACTCTCATTGCATGCATGGCCATCACTGTAATGGGATGCATGTGGTATCTAGACAATGGTTCCTTATTCCATATGACGTGGAATATAGATCTCTTCAGTGACTTGGAGGAGAAGGACCTCCAAAATAACATAGAGTTTGGAGATGACAAGAGGTATAGAGTGACCAAGATAGGTACAATTACCTTTTAGAGGGAGTATGGCTCCCCTCTCAGACTAGCAGATGTTTTTTATGTTCCAAGCCTAAGGAAGAATCTTATCTCCGTAGCGGTATTGGAAGACCGTGGTTATGAGGTGATGTTAGAAAAGGTGACCGTGGTTATGAGGTGATGTTCCTTAAACACATATCTACAGGACATGTGAAGCAGATTGATTCAATATTCAAGAACCTATATCCTCTCGAGGTTGAGGATGCATGCAAAGATTTTAGGAGCAAAGCAGTGGTTAATGACTTGGTGGTTGGGAGGGAGAAATTATCTCTCAACATGCAGTCTCAGAAGTTTGTGGAGCAACCACAATTGGAGAAGAAAATAGGAGACTGAGTGGAAGAGTCCACTCAAGTAGAGACCTCCAGGAGGGGGGAATTTCAAGCCAGATGAGCAGGGGGAGTATATGAAGCTATAACTCCAGGTGTGGGGTGGGGCGATGTGTAGATATGATCCCAAGAAGAAATTTAGGTAGGGTCTATTGAGATGGTGTGTCTCATGGATTGAATCTAGATACGAGGAGCCCATAGTACAATAGTAGCAGGAAGGATTGGTAAGATTGATGCAGTCAGATGTCAGGAAGACGAAAATCAGAGTGAAAATTGTCGGATACTCGAGCACAAATCAGAGTTGGAAATAGTGCAAAGTGCATGGATGCAGATGTCAACAGCGCAGAGAGTCCAATAAACATGTGCAGTAGCTAGCAGCAGTCAGAAGACTTTGATGATAGAGCATTATACTGATTCAATTGTTTGGGGGCGATTCAACTTCAGGAGAGTTGCATGTGTGAACAACACTAGGAAGTGTTGCATGCAAGAACATTCCAAAGGTACTGAATCAGGACATATTGATTCCTTTCTTGTTGAGAGCGAGTGTTAAAATTTTCAACAAGAAACAATGAACTTGGCATCCAGAAACAACAAACACACTAGTGTGGGATCACAAGTCACACAGTGATGGATCGTAGTGACACATTAGTGTGCAACCAATTTTTTAAATAAATTGGAAAATTAGTTGTAATCTTATCCCATATCAACTTGTAATAGTTAACTAAGTGTCAAACGATAAGCATGCAGAGTGATTCTATTATTTATAGGGTCCAGTTGTAGTTGTAGCACTAGTGTGGTGTGAGTGGGATTAGTTAACTCACATTAATTGAGTTAAAATCAGTTTAACTAGTTCTGACTATTTGATGAGCTAGTGGAAGATGAAGTGAATTAAAATAGATTTAATTCACTAGTAACTTATGATTCACTATTTATAGCTGCATGCATGCTAATTCTGGTGGAGACCCAGTTGAGACAAAGGTTCAAGGCTAGTAACTACCAGTTGTATTTTTGACGAACTGCCTAGGTGAACTTATAAAGTCAGAGGAAGGATCCATAGGGATTGTGAAGTCAAGGAAGGCTAATTATCCTATTTAATAGGGAATAATTTCCTAGGTATTGCGTGAGCAAGGTTGGGCTAAGGAGGGGTTGAGAATTGGCCAAATGTTGTTCAATTTTTCCTAAGAATTGCTAGACAGTTTTGTGCAGGATCAAGGTGAGACAGTCAGGATAGTGCAGGATTTTCTCGGTGTGAGAAAGCATTGTATTGTTTCATGATTCTTTGACTATGTACAATATATGATAGATCGGTTTTGAGCAGGTTCTTTTCCCAAGAACATCTTGTGTTTTGTGATTGATAATCTCCTTTCTCTTACTTGCATGTGATTGAGCGATCATGTTTTGTATTCCAAAAATATTGTAGAAGGATTCAGTATCTTGCTTTAGTACATTGCATGATCGGATTGAGTCCATTGATATAATTTCTACATGGTATTATAGCTGTGTTAGAGATTTGCTACATGGTATTATAGCCATGTTAGATATTTTCTACATGAAATTGGCAAAGGCATTGGTAAAGGAATTTTAAAATGCAAAGAGGCATTAATTGGCATTTATTTATGACAATAAGGGAAAATAGGAGGAAAGGGAGATGAAAGGTCACAAATTTTCATGAGAGGGAAATTGAAGGAAAATAAAGATAACTGAATAAATTAGAGGTATCAATGTTAAAAAGGCTTATAAGGATTAGTTCAGAGCTTTTGTCAGTTGAGATTATGTTGGTTTAGCTTTTGTCAGTTTGGCTTTGGAATTAGTTTCAGAGATACAAGAGCACCAAGAGGAGAAATCAAGCAAGCAAGCAAAGGAAGGAAAAGGAAGGAAAATGAAGGAAATGGACGAGCAAGTAGAAGGTTGGATCAACAACTTTAGCAGGAATATTTTGCAAGTAATAGGTTGCAAATGTGATTTCCAAGATGAGGTGTGAATGCATGGTACATGCATTCGTTTTTTTGGTTCATTTATTGTCATTTCCATGGGTCTTGACTAGTTTGATAGTGGTTTTGGCCTTTCCTTTCCATTTCCTAGATAAACATGGTGTGATGGGATTCTTTTCTGGTTGAGCTTTGGATTTCCATAAGGTTTTTGAAGTTGGTGAGGTGGTCTCAGGAAAAATCCCAAGGGTTGGGGTGGAAGTGTTTTAATATTTGGAAATTCCTCAATATGTGGGTGGAGACAGGTAATTCCTCAAGGTAATGGTGAATAAACCCTAAGGCATCCAAAATTTTTTGGGCTTCATGATATCTTGACTGATTTTGGCGAGGTTGTAGTATCCTAAGGGTGGAGTTGGTTTAATATCTAGGAAACATTGGTTATTTATGTCTTGAGATCCCACATTCATGCTTGGAATATGGTACGAGGTGATTGGCTGGAAAAAAAAAATGGTTAAGCCCAAAGAACCCAGAAACCGTTTGTGTAAATTTCACTCAGTTCATGTTTTATTAAAATAATTAATTATTTTAATGGAGACCCTAAGTATAAACTTAGGGAAATTAAATAATTAATGGGTATTAATAAAACATAGTGTGAATATTGTAGAGAACGTGTTGTAGTCCTGTGATTTGGTAGATTGGCATACCAAGTGACAAGGCAACATCAAAACCAGTCTTTAGAGCTCTAGGACCTAGCCTTCCTAGTCTCAAAGAGGGATCTCTCAATTTTTTGCAAATATGTGAGCTTGTTTGCTTTTAAGGGTTTGATTTTAGGATAGTTATGAAGCATGAGTTTGTTTAATTGTTTGGTGGGACATGATGATCTAGGCAGCATAGATAGAAAATGGAAATCTCTAAGTCATTGGGCAATGGAGTCAAGTGGAAGTTGTAACAAGTTGGTAAGGGATTAGGGGTATCAAAGGGAAAATCTAACTTGGCCAGTGGATCTACAAAGTCTTTTAGGTGGAATGAAATGGACATTAAAGGTTTAGAATGAAAAGTAGAACTAAGGGAAATTAAGAATCCTTAATTATATGTACTTTTCAACAAAGGGACTTAAAACATTATTTGAACATGAAGAGGCATTCCATAGACAGGGCTAACAATAAATTCTAGAAACCACACTTCAAAAAATAATAATTTCAAGACAAACTTTTCAAATTAAATCTAGGAGTCGAGGAACGATCTATTTCATCCAAAGATTTCACCTTCAAGGAATTTAGAAAACATAAAAGATTCACAAATAACTGTATCATTGAAAAGAGAATGCCTAAACATCTCTGATTGCAATAATAAAGACCTTCAAAACAATTATCTCAGCAAGAACAAAGGGTATAATCAAAGCAGACCTCTTTGGAAGATTGTAAACAATGGTACTTTAAAGGGAGATTTCAGAAACAGTTTTCAAGTGGCAGCAAGTAAGCAGGGAAAACCATAAATCATTCTTGAGACCAACTGTTTGAACCATTTCTGAAATAAACAAGCACAAGGGTTCAAGAGAGCAATTAAGAATTATCTAGAATGCCTCGGCAAAGGAAAACATAAAACAGTGGAGAGTAAACAGGTCTAATGTGCTTCTAGGAGACATTTTTTAGCCTAAATTTTTTTACTCTACTGTAGTAATAAATGATGAAACAAAATGGAAAACAGGAAAAAAAACATTAATAGATTGAGAATACTTCACCAACAACCAAGCTTAGGGATCCAATAACATAGCTTTCTCCATCAACAAACAGGTCAAAACATCCATAGGTTCCAGAACATCAATTTCCTTTCAACTTCAGCAGAGCTATGTATTACTTCAAAGAGTCACCAAATGCCCCCAATACAATGAGTTCGAATGCAGTATTTTATGCTGCAAATGAGGAGGTGGAACTATTCTAGGGTTCAAGTATTATTAATTGCAGAGTAAATGCATTCTTGACCTTGGAAACCATGAAAGGCATAAGGTAGGAACATGTGTGCAACTACTTCTATGTTTAATAACTCCGTTTTTACTTCTGAGAGAAAGGTAGGAGAAAGATTGAATTTTAAGGCTTATCCTTATCTTTACAATAACTGTCCTGATAGTCTTAAATATATTCTTTTGTGTAATAATTGTTTAATTAGTCTTTGCAGGTAGAAAGTAGGCCAAAGGTGTCAGTTGATTTTTCTGAGTGAATAACTACTTCCCTTTGATGTTTTCGAGGCTGCTTTAGCCTAAATTTCTTTAATTTTAGCATTTAAATTATGTTTAAGGCCTGATTTTGATTTTGGCATTTATAATTCATCATGCTACCTTTATCACTTTACTGATTGCTTTAACCTTTGTTCATATATCTTTGACTCTATTTTATCCTTTAATCTTTGTTTAAGCTTTAATCTTCTGTTCTTCAGTCTTCATCATCTTCTTTACTGATATTATGTTTCTATTTTGCTGTGTGTAGGGGTTTCCTTTTGGTGCGCTGGAGGGTTCCTGTGATCGAATTGATGACCATGAATCATCAATTAAACCCTTTGGAATCAAATACCCTATCCCTTTTTTTTTGTTTCAGGATCTCGGATCGTCATCCTGAGGCCTCAATCACTATCTTGACTATGGGATGGCCCTTCAGGCTCGGGGCGCCATTAAACCTGCACAAATAAACAAAACATTAATAAAAACTTGTGTTTTTGGTCTAAACTGCTTTTCAGAGGTCCGCAATGGGTTTGAGTTTGTCGAAGGAGCATTGTAGAGGAGAGGAAGAAGTAAGGGAGGGTTCCAGAGGTGGAAACAGGCAGAAGGAGGGAAAGATTTGAATTATGGTGCGAAGAATGAATGAGTGGTTTTGTGAACACCACAAGCGGTTTTCGCATTAAGAACAAGCGGTAAGTGGTATTGGCCCTTTTGGATGCAATACGGCTGGATGGACGACACCTGTCCAAGCCAAAACTGCTTTTTTCACATTGAATTTGGGCGTTAAACTGTTTCGATGGATCGGGCGTGAAATCGAATGTGGGCCGTCAGATCTGGGGGATCCAGATCTACGGCGGAGGGTGAACGCAACAGGGAAGATGCATGGTAGTGGGACCGGGTGCTGAGGTCAGCAAAACCATTGGGTAGAGGGAGTGCTGTTGGGTGGTTTAGATCTGTGGGGTTTTTTAACGAGGGCCGTTGGATGGAGAAGATCAATGGCAGAGATCCATTTTATGAGGATGAACAGAGGATGAATGGGCGAGAGGATGGATGATGGGGGAAGGAGCGGAGACCGTTGGATCTAGGCCGAGGGCCTTTGATCAACGGTGGATATTTTTTTAGGAGAAATCGTCGGGCACGGGGTAAGCAATGGCTCGGGGAAGCACGGGCCGTTAGATATGGAGGATCTACGGTCCAGATTTCATCGGGGGAAACATAGGCGGAGGACGGGCATATGGATGAAAAAAGGAAAAATCCTTGATAGCCATTGGATCAAGTATAATTAACGGTCACGATTAAATCGGGGAAGGAGTAGGAGGGAAGTGGTGGATGGAGGGGGAGAAGAGGGAGGAGCCTCGCTGGCTGTTGGATCTTGATGAGATCAACTATGGAGATTTCATCAACTGAGGATGGACATCGGCGGAGAAAAGGGTTTGGGAATGAGGAAATGGGAATCGCCGAAGTGCGATGGCCGATTGCCGATGGGAAGGAGCGCAGACCGTCTGATCTGGGGGAGATCGATGGTTACTAATCCATTGGTGGAGATAAACCTTGGCGGAGATTTGGAAAGTGGAAATGGGAAATGCTAAAATGCAATGGCCGATGGGGACTTAAAACTTTCAGCCGACGGTTTCGGGCCTCGATTTTATGAGGAAAAAGGGCTAAGGGCTTAAGACAAAGGCGCTTAAGGCCTAATGATAAAAGGAGCGGAATAGGCCTAAAATGGAGGTTTTTAAAGCCTTTTCAAGGATTTAGATAAGGTGGAAAAAGGGGTTTTTTAACCAAATAAAGGGTTTATATGGTTTTAGGGGGGAATTTATAGGAAATGGAGGTTTTATGAATAGAAAAAGGTCTTTTTAGAGGGAAAAAGACTGATGTATAAAATAGGGGTAGGAATGATAAGATGAGGGAATGAAATAGAGATAAAAATGGGGAATATATCCTGAAAACAATTTCTTTTTGAGATGGTAGGATAACTTGGAGGATTTGAGTGAATATTTTCAGTGAATTGATAGATTGGGGATAATGAAGGCAGTGAGATTTCTAGAACTCACAATGTTTCTGCAAATATTGTTTCTAGAAATCTGAGTTTTTCAACTTAGTCATCTTTGGATAAAAACAAAATTATGGATGACTAACAGAACGAAGATCAAGTCAAGTTTTAATCTTAGCCATTGATTAAAATTCTAGTTTGGGTTATTGATTCTTGAATGAGAAGATTATAAAAGAAGGCTTGAGGGTCATTTGGAAAGCAAGTCGGGCATACACTCAGTAACCTGAAGGAAGTCGATTATGAAGGAATAGAATTCGATTTCAGAGGGAGAGTTGTAGGGCAGAGAACACATATGGAATCAACAGTGTCAGGGATCGAAAGAAGAAGGACACAGAAGGCTGGAGAAGGCAACACAAAGCAGCAACATAGAGAGCTCATGCAGGGTGACACACTCTCACGCAGGCTCACAAGAATGATTTCCAAGCTACCAAGAAGATCAGATGAATTTCCATATCACCATGGGAAATAAGAAAAGTGTACCCCTGTTTGGAGAGGTACCATAGTATTTCAAACTAAAGTTGGAAATAAGCTTCGAGCCACCAATGTGTTGCATGTGCCTAGTTTGGGGATGAAATTACTCTTAGTTTCTCAGCTACAAAACAAGGGCTATGACATCTACTTCATTTTCAAAAGAGTATTGTTGAGTCTCAAAAGTGTTCTCCATATTCATACATATTTCCATTATGTCATAACCATTTAGCTCTTATTTCATAGCCACTTGACCTAAAACCCTACATCAAGTAACCATTTTCATAAATATATGGGTTAGGATCCTTGTTTTCCAAAGTTATTTATTTTATGTATTTTAAGTGAATTTATGATTAGAAACTAGAAAATTAACATAGTTTCATATATTTATATATGTGTTATGAGTTTTGTGACATGTGTAGGTCAAAATGAGACTTCTAGAAGACCCTTATGTGGCACTCTAAGGCCAAATTCGAATTTGGTTGGAGAAGATTATGGGATCAAGAGGATATGTGTCTCACTTCCTTGTTGTATTGAAACTCTAAGAGGATATGCGTCTCATTTCTTAGTTGTGTTGAAACTTTAGAAAGACATGTGTCTTATCATTTCCTATTTTGATTGTAACTCTAGAGATGGAGGGAGAGATTCATGGACTCCCATTAATGAGATGACTCCTCATATTTTGTATAAATAGGAGAAGCTTTCTCCTATCATAGGTAATGAGAAAGTAATGAGGAAGTAAGGAAAAAGTAGTAGAGAAGTCTTTTGTAACAAAGTTCAAGATGGAATGGGATGTAGATTTGTGAGTTCTTTTAATAGAGAAATTCAGTTCTTTGATGCTGTTTTGATTACAACTTTAAGGAGCTGAAGGACTTCACCAAATTGGTAGCAGAGGGCCCCTTCTATCCAAGGAGGCTTTTATATGTTTTCTAGATAAGTTGCTTTCAATTCTGTTTTGTCATATTTCCTTACTTAGATTGCTTTTTTGAAATCATAGCTTTTAGCATAATTTTTCATGGCAGCCCGGGCATTTGCATATCTTTTGACTAATGACATGGAATCAATATTGTTCTGCTGTTAATTTATTTTTTCTTAGTTTTTGTTTAATTCCAGTATTGCTTTGTTTATTTCAGTCTTGCACATTTGCTTCAGTAGTTAGATTTAGATATATTAAATTGCTCATGTCATTTTCAGTTACCTCCGAAAGCCACAGCTGGACTGATGGTGAGGGATTGAAGCATGAGTGTGTAGTTTGATATTAGTTTACTTTCTGCAAGTTAGATATATTAAATTGCTCATGTCATTTTCAGTTACCTCCGAAAGCCACAGCTGGACTGATGGTGAGGGATTGAAGTATGAGTGTGTAGTTTGATATTAGTTTACTTTCTGCAAGTTAGATATATTAAATTGCTCATGTCATTTTCAATTACCTCCGAAAGCCACAGCTGGACTGATGGTGAGGGATTGAAGTATGAGTGTGTAGTTTGATATTAGTTTCTTTTTCTGCAAATTAGATATCAGATTGCTCAAGTTGTTTATGGTTACCTCCGAAAGCCATAGTTGGACTAATGGTGAGGGATCAGGATATAAGTTGATGTAATTTGATTTAGATTTACTTTGTTGCAATTCTTGAATTTCTTTAAACATAGTTTCTTTTGTGTTTAGACAGCATTAAGGATAATTTGGTTTTCATGCTCAATAGTTCACTGTTTGATTTATTAGGCTAGCAACACATTTTCATGTGATGTCATTGTATGTTTCAAATTCCTTTTGAAGTTTGAAGTTTGGTAAATCATTATAAAGGACATAATTGCCTTGAATATTCATAACCATACTTGTCTTTTAGAATTTCCATCTCACATTAGGAAACCAACCAAGATCAATAAAAATCCAAAAACGACAAAAGTAAGAGATAGGTTATCTTGCACATATAGTGCGCCACACTTCGTCAGCTTACGAATCCCTGGTTGATAATTTATGTTAGCAATTTAGGACACACTAAATTGACCAAACATTTTGGCGCCGTTGCCGGGGAAGTGTAACTAGGTAGCCTTATTTCTTACATCTAAAAAAAATTTAATAATTCTTGACTATGCTCTCCTCCTGCACTTTGTGTGATCTGGAGGATCAGAAAATGAATTGTTATGTAAAAAAAAAAAATTAATAATTCTTGAGTATGCTCTCCTCTTGCACTTTGTGTGATCTGGAGGATCAGAAAAAGAATTGTTATGTGAAAAAGAAAAAAAAAGAGGAGACAAAATAAAACTTCATCATTTCAATTGATTCAACAATTTAAAAAAAAAAAATTGTTTTCATGAAAAACTTTGATTTCAATAAATTGTTTTGTTTAATGAATATATATGTGTATTTTTAAATTTTTTGAAAATATAACATACATAATTTTATTAAACAAATCAATTAAAAAAAAAATTAAAAAAAAAAAAATTTAAATTGTTTTGTTACTAAGGTATATATGTATATTTTTAAATTTTTGAAAATATATATATATAATTTTAATAACAAATCATTTTAAAAAAAAAATTTTGAATAAATTGTTTTGTTTAGTAAATTACATATGTATATTTTTAATTTTTCAAAATACAACATGTGTTATTTTATTAACAAAACAAATAAAAATAAATAAATAAATCATTTTGCTTAGTAAAATATATATGTGTATTTTTATTTTTTTTAAATATAATATATTAGTTTTATTAACAAAAACAAATTAATTTTTTTTTTTTGAAAAACAAAAACAAAACAAATCAATAAACAAAGCCATAGCCCCCCATCACCAAACACTCCTTGAGATTCATAAGACGGCTACATGTAAGAGAACAAGGCAATGATGTATACAGGGAAATGATTGAGAGTGGTGTTATCAAGCTTGGCGAAAAACAGGGTGAAAGCAAGTGTGCTCTTGTATATGGTCAAATGAATGAACCACCTGGTGCTCGTGCTCGTGTTGGGCTTACAGGATTGACTGTTGCAGAGCATTTTCGAGATGCCGAAGGCCAGGGTGTGTTGCTCTTCATTGACAACATTTTCCGTTTTACACAAGCAAACTCTGAAGTGTCTGCTTTGCTGGGACGTATTTCTTCAGCTGTCGGATACCAGCCCACTTTGGCTACTGATATTGGCGGTTTGCAAGAACGTATTAAAACAACCAAGAAGGGTTCCATTACTTCCGTGCAAGCTATATATGTGCCAGCAGATGATTTGACAGATCCAGCACCTGCAACAACATTTGCCCATCTTGATGCCACCACTGTGTTATCTAGGCAGATCTCAGCTCTTGGAATCTGAATCCAGTCTACTTACTTGCCAGGAGATAATGGCGAACCTATCAGTCCTGACAATGGTCAATACGAAACGCAATTTTGAACCACGTTCAGAGAAAAACGATTTTGTTACAGCATCTCCAGAAACGCAACTGTTTTTTACACGTCAATTTGAAACGCATTTTCTGAACGATTTAGGATGAATTTTGAAAATCCACGACATGAGTTTTTTCGCCAACGTGGTCAATTAGATAACCCAGAAATTTTTTTACAAAATTCGTGGCGGTCTAGGAGAATTTTTCGGTTCTTTGAAGCCCATTTTTGCGTGCCGCGTGAGGAAAAACGGTTTTTTCTGAGTGAAGAATTTGAAAACGGCACTCTGCATTGATAATCCGGTTTTCTAAATCCAAGAAGAAGAATTCTAATCAAAATCAAACTTTCTCGTGGCATTCAATCCACATTCCACTCATTTTTGAATTCAATTCGACTTCGTTGGATTTTACATCTCCTTTATCATCTGCCCAACAAAGCGTGAGGAAGCCTATCACATGATTGATCAAAAAATCATATCTATCTTAATGTTTCTCAGTTTTATCCAGTGCAGCAGATTTCTGAAGATCTTTACCACATTTGGGATTGGATTTTAAAGGAAAAATTGCATATATCTCAAAAGAATCGACATATGTTTTCTGCAGTTTTAGTTGTTTCAGAAACATTTGACAATCGTGAAATGAAAAAAATGTTGTTGTGATGTTGTGGACTTGCAATTCAATTCTGCTGTAAGATACATGCAAAGTATTCAGTTTTTATTTTTAATTTTTTTTATTTATTTTATAAATTGTTTGTTTAATAAAATTATATATGTATATTTTTTTTTTATTTTTTTTTATTTTTTTTTAAATGTAACATATATAATATTTAAAAATAAAAATAAAATAAAAATTTGTATTTTTCAATTTTGTTATTTAAAAAAAAAAAAAAAAAAAATTGCATTTCTCTTTTTCAATTTTGTTATTAAAAAAAAAATAAAAAATTGCAATTCTCTTTTTCAATTTTCTTTTGATTATTTAAAAAAAAAAAAAAATTAATAATTTTGAATCAATGAAATGAATAAGTTATTTGCTCATTTTTCTGAAGGTATTGATTAATTTTGGACTGATGATGAAGGATGAATGACTAACTTTTTATTTAAGATTTTTAGCTACAGAAACCATCGACATTCTGCAGCTAAAGTCCAATTCCGCAGCTGTTCTCCAATTCCGCAGCTAAAGTCCAATTCCGCAGCTGTTCTCCAATTCCGCAGCTGAAAAACCTAATTGCTCAAATCAGCCTAATTTTCTCATACAAAATCAGATTTTGATGATTTAAGTATCGTTGGAAAGGTCTCAACAAGATCTATACAATGAAAAATCTATCATTAGAGTTTGAAATGGCAAATAATGAAATAAATTGCTGAAAAGAAGCAACATTCAACTTGAGGCACTAATTCCAAAACAAAAGAAGTATTAGTTTTTTTTGCAAGTTCCAGGAGGAAGGACAAATGACTACAAGAGAATGGTGTCTCTCTAAGAGACCAATTTGTTTCATAAGAGGATGATCAGCAACAAAGAGGAAATATGCTGATGCAAAATTAGATCCAAACACTTGAAAAACTTTCAGATACTATTGTCTCCATCACATCCATACCTCATAATAAACCATTCACCTTATTTCACTTCATGTTTTCCATTTACATTCACATCCACTTTCTTTTTGTCCATTCATAACCACAAATAAAAGCAAGAGGCTCATTCACATGCTTATTGCTCATTTTCCATTTCTACTCTCCATTGCCATCTTCCATTTTCATTTTCCATTTCTTGTCATTTTCATTCCACAAATAAGCACTGCTTCAATGCAAATTATTGAGTCCATAGTCCTTTGAGTCTAAGTTCTTTGTAAAAACACCTTGAGGCTTGCATGCCTTAATGGCAAGTTCTCATGCTGACAAACAATGGGAATACATTAATGTCTCTTGTTTGTCAAATCTTCTAGGTGACTCGACATCAGCAAAATCATTCGTACCTAGCAAGATGTGTTTGGGCATCTTGACTCTCATTGTCATCAATGGTGAGAGTTCTCGTGTTAACTAGTGGCATCCATTAATGGCCACTAATTCAACAATTTTCTACTATGTTCGACATCAGAACATCTTTTCACACAGTAGGAATTATGCCAATAAGTTTTGAAGACATGAAGACTATTATTTTCAGCATTTTGGAGCAGATTCAGCAAGTTTTAGTAGAAGCAATAAAAAGTCATCTCATCTCTTTATCCATGACTCCTCTTGTTCAGCCACTTGAAGAAGAATATGATCAAAATTTTGCAGCCACCACACATACACAACTCATCCACATTTAAGGTAAGTGAAGGTATGTTGTTTTCTAATTTTTAGTCATGTAATTCATTAGAATGCTAAAATTGTAACTTTGGAAAAATTCTTCACTCCCTTTTCCACATTGTCATATCTTTAGTTGGGGGGAAGGGACATCATTTCATATCCACATGTCATACACTATCACACATTTTCATTTCATTTCCATACACATATACTTCCCAACCAACTATTGTTGCAACATGATTCAAAAGATTATATGCCTTGCAAATGATCAATTCATTGATGAAGTAATTGATTCTAAATGTTTTCATGAACTTTGATGCAACAAAGAAAATAAAGCATTGTTACACAAGAACCAATGCTTCAAAAAAAAATGGTTGTCACACAAGAACCAACCATTGAAAAAAAAAAAAAATGTTGCAATCAAATGTATTATACTTTGCCAAAAAGGAAAATATCAAGAAGCAAAGTTTGGAATGAATCTATATGAGTCAAAACTCATAAAAGATTAACTCATGGACAAATGAATCATTGCAATAGTTGCATGAGGACATGCAACAACTTCAGTTGGGGGGTATGTTGAGTCTCAAAAGTGTTCTCCATATTCATACATATTTCCATTATGTCATAACCATTTAGCTCTTATTTCATAGCCATTTGACCTAAAACCCTACATCAAATAACCATTTTCATAAATATATGGGTTAGGATCCTTGTTTTCCAAAGTTATTTAGTTTATGTATTTTAAGTGAATTTATGATTAGAAACTAGAAAATTAACATAGTTTCATATATCTATATATGTGTTATGAGTTTTGTGACATGTGTAGGTCAAAAGGAGACTTCTAGAAAACCCTTATGTGGCACTCTAAGGCCAAATTAGAATTTGGTTGGAGAAGATTATGGGATCAAGAGGATATGTGTCTCACTTCCTTGTTGTATTGAAACTCTAAGAGGATATGTGTCTCATTCCTCAAGTTGTGTTGAAACTCTAGAAAGACATGTGTCTTATCATTTCCTATTTTGATTGTAACTCTAGAGATGGAGGGAGAGATTCATGGACTCCCATTAATGAGATGTCTCCTCATATTTTGTATAAATAGGAGAAGCTTTCTCCTATCATAGGTAATGAAAAAGTAATGAGGAAGTAATGAAAAAGTAGTAGAGAAGTCTTTTGTAACAAAGTTCAAGATGGAATGGGATGTAGATTTGTGAGTTCTTTTTAATAGAGAAATTCAGTTCTTTGATGCTGTTTTGATTACAACTTTAAGGAGCTGAAGGACTTCACCAAATTGGTAGCAGAGGGCCCCTGCTATCCAATGAGGCTTTTACATGTTTTATAGATAAGTTACTTTCAATTCTGTTTTGTCATATTTCCTTACTTAGATTGCTTTTTGAAATCATAGCTTTTAGCATAATTTTTCATGGCAGCCCAGGCATTTGCATATCTTTTGACTAATGACATGGAATCAATATTGTTCTGCTGTTAATTTATTTTTTCTTAGTTTTTGTTTAATTCCAGTGCTGCTTTGTTTATTTCAGTCTTGCACATTTGCTTCAGTATTTAGATTTAGATATATTAAATTGTTCATGTCATTTTCAGTTACCTCCGAAAGCCACAGCTGGACTGATGGTGAGGGATTGAAGTATGAGTGTGTAGTTTGATATTAGTTTACTTTCTGCAAATTAGATATATTAAATTTCTCATGTCATTTTCAGTTACCTCCGAAAGCCACAGCTGGACTGATGGTGAGGGATTGAAGTATGAGTGTGTAGTTTGATATTAGTTTACTTTCTTCAAATTAGATATATTAAATTGCTCATGTCATTTTCAGTTACCTCCGAAAGCCACAGCTGGACTGATGGTGAGGGATTGAAGTATGAGTGTGTAGTTTGATATTAGTTTCTTTTTCTACAAATTAGATATCAGATTGCTCAAGTTTTTTATGGTTACCTCCGAAAGCCATAGCTGGACTAATGGCGAGGGATCATAATATAAGTTGATGTAATTTGATTTAGATTTACTTTGTTGCAATTCTTGGATTTCTTTAAGCATAGTTTCTTTTGTGTTTAGACAGCAGCAAGGATAATTTGGTTTTCATGCTCAATAGTTCACTGTTTGATTTATTAGGCTAGCAGCACATTTTCATTTCCTTTCAAGTTTTGTCATTGTATGTTTCAAATTCTTTTTTAAGTTTGAAGTTGGTAAATCATTATAAAAGATATCATTGCCTTGAACAATCATAACCATACTTGTTTTTATTTTAGAATTTCCATCTCATATTAGAAAACCAAAAACGACAAAAAAGTAAGAGATAGGTTATCTTGCACATATAGTGCGCCACACTTCGTCAGCTTACGAATCCCTGGTTGATAATTTATGTTAGCAATTTAGGACACACTAAATTGACCAAACAAGTATATGTCAAACACCCAAGTTGGAAGAGGAAGGCACAAATTGGAGGCAGGAGCAATAAAATGTATAAGTTACAGCTTGAATCTCCAATGACAATGATAGGCAGCTGTGAAGAGAAGGATTTGAATGAGCTATGGCACAAGAGAATGGGACACTTACAACATGGGGCTTTGAAAATTCTCAAGAATACCATCACAGGAGTTCCAAATTTTAGCACCAAACAAGATGATGTTTGCAGAGGGTGCGTACTAGGGAATTACACTAAGGCACCCTACCCCAGAAGTAGTAATAGGGCTAAGAGTGTGTTAGGATTGATACTCTCAGACATCTACAGAACAATGTCCACTAGAGCTCTTAGTCGTGCCGTATATTTCGTCACCTTTATTGGTGACCATTCCAAGAAAACCTGGATCTACTTTTTGAAGACCAAAGACGAAGTCTTTGACAGATTCAAGGAGTTTAAAGCTCTTTGAGAATATGATAGGAAAGCGGATAAAGGTTCTGCAATCAGATAATGGTGGAGAATACATTGATAATAATTTCATAGAATTCAGCACGAGGGAAGGCATCAGTAAAGAGTGGATTGCTCCATATAATCCGAAGAAGAATAGAGTTGCAGAAAGGAAGAATAGAACTATTGTGGAGGTTGCAAGAGCAATGTTGTATGATTAAGACATGCCTAAATATTTGTGGGATGAAACTTGTAACACAACTTTATATGTTTAGAAGAGGGTTCCTCATAATGCATTGGGTAAGATCACCCCAGAAAGTGTCTTTACTGGTAGGAAGTCAGAGGTAAGCCACTTTAGGATCTTTGGTAGTGTGAAAAACTGCCATGTACCTGAAGAAAAGAGGAAGAAATTAGATAGGACTGATGAAAAGGGGTATCTGGTGGGATAAAATGAAAATGATAAGGCTTATAGAATCTACATTCTTAGCAACAAGAAGGTTGTAGTGTGACAGAATGTAAAGTTCATGGAGGAAATAGCTTTTATAAAATCCCGAGAGATGCCTTCAGCAACGCAGTCTAAAGATGACCAACTGGTCCAACCACTACGACCAGCTGAGGTTAGCCTGAGTGCTTCTCTAAGGCAGAAAGATCCAATGGATTCATCTCCAGAAGATTTGTAGGAGGGGAGTAGGTAGAGCCACCCACTACTAGTGGTAGGATAAGCAGAGAATTATGAAAAATTCTGAAGGATGCAGAGGAGTTTGTCGAGGCCCTTAGAAATGAGAAGAGGAAGTGTAAGCAACCAGACAGGTACTAAGCCTTGGTAGCCTAGGTTGGAGAACCCTCTATTTTTCAGAAGGTAGATCAAAATCATGTATGGGTCGATGCAATGGAGGAAGAGTACAATTCCATCATGAAAAATGATGTTTGGGAGGTGGTTCCTAGGCCTCATAATAGATCAATTGTGGGTTCGAGATGTATCTACAAGATAAAATATGCTGCATATGGTAGCGTAGAAAAATTCAAAGCTAGGTTTGTGGCAAATGGGTATGCTCAGAAGGAATGGATAAACTATGAAGAGACCTTTGCCCCAGTTGCCAGAAATACTTATAATAGATCTGTGATATCCATTGTTGTGCAAATGGGATGTTAGATTCACTATATGGACGTCAAGATTGCATTCTTGAATGGGGTGATAGAAGAAGTATATATCGAACAACCAGAGGGCTTTGAGAAACATGAGTAGAAGACTCATGTGTGTAGGCTTAAGAAATCCTTATATGAACTTAAGCAAGCCCCTAGAGCTTGGTATGGTTGAATTGATAGCTACTTATAGAAGATGGCATTCGTCAAGAGTGACACAGATCCCAATATATACTATCTGAGAGTAGGGGATTAGCCTTTGATACTGGTGTTGTACGTATATGTTATATTCCTAATAGGATCATCTAGGCTCATCAAGGACCGCAAGGAGAATTTACCTGTAGAATTTGACATGAAGGATCTGGAGCTGATGCATTATTTTTTGGGGTTGGAAGTTTGGCAACAGAAGAGTGCGATCTTCCTTTGTCAAGGGAGATATGCTACATAAATCTTGAAGAGGTTCAAGATGGAGGAATGTAGACCCATGGCTACACCAATTATCACCAAATGGAAGAATATTGATACTTCCAAAGATGATGAGGCTTATCCTACCTTTTATAGGCAACTCATAGGATCCCTAATGTATCTGGTCAACACTAGGCAAAACATATGTTATGCTATCAACACCCTCAGTTAGTTCATGCTGGAACCAAGGAGGGAACATTTGGCAGCAACCAAGTGTGTTCTCATATATGTACAATGAACACTCGAGCTTGGATTGATATACACCTGAGGCAATGAAATCAGATTGAGTGGGTTCACTGACGTAGATTGGGCTCAGAGCCCAGTAGATCGGAAAATTACCAATGGGTACTATTTCAATGTTGGATCAAGAATGACTTCCTAGTGAAGCAGGAAACACAAGTCTATGGCTATGAGCTTAGCTGAGGTAGAATATATGGTTGCAGTCAATACTTCGTGCGAGTCCATATGGCTTAGGAAGATGCTTGTGAATCTACTCAAGGAAAAGATGGAAGCGACCATCATTATTTGTGATAATTAGAGTTGCATAAGCTCTCTAAAAATCTTGTGTTTCATGATTTGTTGAAGCACATTGACATCAGGTGTCACTTCATCATAGACTTTGTCCACTGAGGAGCTGTAAAATTGAATTACACTCCGACAGGAGAACGGGTGGCAGACATCCTCACTAAAGCTCTGGGAAAGACAAATTTTGTCTACTTCAGAGATAATATGGAGATGATCAAGAATCCATTTTAATAGCAGAAATGAACTGATGCAGAATTGAGAGAGAGCTACGATACACATGAGGCAGTGATAATGGAAGTGTCGTGGGCAACAATACAGAGGCAGTAGTGCAACAAGTGAGGGGCAGCAGTAGCCAAGCATCAACAATATCCAAGCATCAGCAGCGCAGAAGATGCTTCAGTGTCATAGCAGTATGCAATAGGAAAATTTCTAGAACACTTTCCTCTCTAAGAGGGAGTGTTGATTTTTGTAGCATCAGAAAGTGATCTAAGTCTAAATTTGGTGAGGACGCTTAGACACTAGTATTCCAAAAAACCCACAAACTATTTGTGGAAATTTCACTCGGTTCATGTTTTATTAAAATAATTAATTATTTTAATGGAGACTCTAAGTCTAAACTTAGGGAAATTAAATAATTAATGGGTATTAATCAAACAGAGTGTGAATCATCTAGAGAACGAAGATCAAGTCAAGTTTTAATATTAGCCATTGATTAAACTTCTAATCTGTGTCGTTGATTCTTCAATGAGAAGATTATAAAAGAAGGCTTGAGGGTCATTTTGAAATCAAGTCAGACATACACTCAGTAACCCGAAGGAAGTCAATTTTGAAGGAAAAAAATTCGATTTTAGAGGGAGAGTTGTAGGGCGAAAATTCTCCAAGGTACATACTCTAATCGGGTTTCCACCGAGTATGACCTCATAGGACTATTCTTAATTCTCAAAGAATATTCATCCTTTCATGACTACTCTTTTCATTGGATATCTTAATACATAACAACAGAGTATCAGATGCCAAATAATTACCCAATCCCAACATACTCCATTCTTTCTTCCAATTGAATACAAGAATGTGTGTCTATCTCTCCCTCTCAAATAGGGAGGATCCATTCACCATGTGTCTACATTCTTCTTCATGGCATTCACTAAGACTTACGGTTGTTATTCCTCATCTAATGCATGACCCATGAGATAGAAAAACACAATTGTCACTCACTCTTAACCAATGATGATCAATTCATTCAATAGTGGAATGTACCTAAGATTTATTCTTGGCTTAATTAAGAAACTCACTATTAGGCTCCCTCTTAATCAGGGAGCTACAACATCAATGATGAAAACATCTAGCTACTCTTGAATTACTCCTTTCGATGATGTCATGAATTGAGGAGCCTTCAATTTTGAGATTCAGATCATCCATCACTTTCATCCAAGAGCCATTTCTTCTATCATAAAGTGATCCATCAATATTTCCACCTGGTCTAGATTCATGTTATGTTACTTTCTTTCAAACCATATATCTTCCAAGGATATTTTATCCTGCCATATGGTTATCAACTCGTGGAATTCATTTACTTCCATTTGGCAGCCTTGCATAAGATCATCAAATGTTATTCAATTATACATATGAATACTTAAATCAAGAGTTACCTCAGTGATGATATTTCATCATCACATCCTTCTTGTAGGCATCGACATTGTTCGTATATGATTGAAAATTTTCCAAAATATATGTATTTCCAAGGGTCTTCATCCTTTCCGAACTTCTTATCAAAGTCTACATATTTTCCCGAAAGATTTTCTATTCAAGTCTTCTTGGCTTCCTTGGATGTTGACTACCTCTTTTCATGATTTCACCTTTTTCATGATGTCTTCCTTTTTCTTCCACAATTTTTATTTCATTCCCAGGAGATTCCAATGTGAAAGTCCTTGATATTATATAATTTCCTCATATTCCATATGAGGACATATTATGTTGTTTTTATCTAGTGTGGAATATGTCATGTGTATCAAAAGAGTTCATGCTATCTTTTGATCATACTTCTTCATATGATATGTCTACATAAAATCTAGTGTTAGCATAAATATGTGTATGTACCTCATTTCTTTACTTTGAGTCATGATTTCTTTAGAATGAATAGTTTCATTCCCTTGACCTACTTTACCAATATGTCTTCATATCCTAATTCTAGAATTTTGCAAATTGGAATTTCTCAAGGAAGCATATTTCTTTGTTTCTAATCAGTGAGTCCCAAAAGGATTCCATTAGAGAATGTTAGCAT
Source organism: Pinus albicaulis (assembly GCA_034641835.2). Classification (NCBI taxonomy): domain Eukaryota; kingdom Viridiplantae; phylum Streptophyta; class Pinopsida; order Pinales; family Pinaceae; genus Pinus; species Pinus albicaulis. Next base: position 189,192,228 of record CM076578.1, on the reverse strand, counting down.
TTGTTTCCTTATTTATTATTGCATGCTGAACTTTTATATTGATGACTGACTTTTATAAATGTATGTTTTTCAGTGAGGTTTCCAGGAGTCTTTTATAGCATAGATGTTAGATAGACATCTTCCTACAATGAGTGTTCCTCCTTCAATTCTTCCATCATGATGCCCATCCTAACGATATTCATCTTCCTAAAATACAATTCTTTCTATGATATTATTTTACAACTGACAGAAACCTCCTAAATATGAATATGATCTCATTCATGGAGGAGATCTTTTACTTATTCTTTCTTAGATCTCTTTGTATCAGGTTCTTCCTTTTCTCTGGAAATCTTCCTTCTTTATCTTGTTTTTAATATGTGAGAAACAATTTCTTTTATAGTTCCCAATTTCATTACATTTATAGCATCTTGTATTATTATTCTTTCTTTTCTTCTTCTGAGGACCAAAATTTCCAAATCTTTCTATTCTAGATTCATTAGCTTGGTTTGATTTAGTTTCTTTTGTATTACATAAAGACCATATATCCTGAAATGTTATTACTTCTTTCTCCCGATAAGTGCTTGAAGTGAAGCTTCCCCATTCTTTAGTTATAGCATTTAGTACCATAGTGAGTATTTCTCCATCAGACATTACTTATCTTAATTTCTGTAGTTGATCTCAGATTGCAGAAACCTTCATAAAATATGAGGTTATTCCTTCCTCTCTTGACATCTTCACCTTGAATAATTCTTGTTTTAAAGCTTGTATTTCTCCTGCAGGACTTACCAAGAATATATCTATTAATTTAGCATATATCTCTTTTGATGATTCTATATTTGACACATAGGGAATGATAGAGTCATGTATGGATTCTATAAGGATTCTTCTGGCTCAAATTTATCCCTTTGTGTATTTGGTATATGCTTGAATATTTTCTTTTGATGGTTCAACTTGAGAGCCTTTGACATAGTCCATTACTCTACTTTCAATTAAGTTTATATCTATCCTTATCTTCCATGCACGAAAATTTTCAATTCCATACATTTTGTTACTTTCCTTGCAAGAAATCATTTTGACAGATATTGGATTCTTACTTGGAAATATGCTTTCTTATTTTATCAGCTTTGATGATGATGAAGATGATGGCAAAATCTCCCTCTTAGATTGATTTCAAAGTAGTGATATTGGATCCTTGATGATCAAGGATTACTTCATAATGATGATTTCTTCAATAGTGTTGGGTGGTGCTTGATGATGTGTCTTCCAAAAATGTCTTCAATATAAAGAATATTTGATGTCAAATGTTACCTCCTAGATGTGTGGGATCTTTTAATTTGGAGGTCTTCTTGAGAGGATTTCCTTGCAAACTAATTTGACTTTTCAAATTAGTTTTTGACTTTGACTTTGATGCTTTCTAGAGAAATTGATTCTTGCTCTTTGATCTTTGAGTGTCTCTTTGTCATGTATCCCTTTGTCTTCAGCACCTTAGCTCTGAAACCATGTTGAGAATTTGATAGGGCGTATTTTAATTTGATTCTCTAATTCATAATTAATTGTGCACTTGTTTCTTTTACTTAGATATTTTCTTCATTAGATTATTAGGTCTTTCATCTAGCCAATTATCAAAACACAAATGACACAAGATTTTGGCTCTTCCAGCCATGGCCAAAACCTATCCCTCTTGGAGAGGAAAACCTGCAAGTAATTATTCTTATATATGTTCAATTGACAAGTAATATGACCAAGATAGAACCCTTGACCTATGTCTGCCTCCAAGACCCTGTCACTGCTCCCTTTTGACTCCTAGTGTAGCTTCTCTCTTTTCTACACTATTGTGCACCGCTCTACACCAACCTTAGAAAGCTTAGTCCCTAGCCCATAAACAATGTGATTATGTTTGTTCTTACTTTGGTTTACCCTTTTCCTCCTAGAGACTCTTTCATGATCTACCTTCTAAGTCCAATATTGAGATATCTTTCTATTGTACTAACCCTTCTTTGCGTTGCACTTACCTTTGGCTCCTTTATGAGTTATGCTAGATACGTGCTGACCCAAACCAAAATATATATGACTCCTCGTTAGCTCAAGACCAAATTGTGGATACACTGTGGTAACCCTCGGTTTTCACTAAGATATGTGAGGTATAGATGCAGCCCTTTAAGACCGAATTTTGTAGACTTTATTACCACACAGACTTGCCTTCTTACTAACATCTTCTTCTCACTGAATATCCTATTTTATTCATACTGCTCTTCACACTGATTTTCAGACTTGATTCAAATTGGCGTGTTCATAATGAGGCCATAGTTCCATTATTTATACTGACTATTTCCACCATCTAGGACGACATGAGGTTTGTAGGCATGAAGAATTCATCAAGGAGGATATTTCCAACACATTTAGAGTTGACTTCGTGGAGGAAGGTGGAAAGGTCTTGGAGCATATAATTTCTCCTTTACACAAGTGTAACATGAATTCTCATACACGACTCTATTTATACATTTATGACAAGATGAAAAACCCCTAAAATACATCAAGAAGAATTCTTTGACCTATAAAAACTACTTGCTCATGAAACCCATGAGTCAAGCTTTACAAAATACATTTTATTATCTTTTTCTTCTTCATTACATAAATTCATAATTACATAGTCATTATGAAGACCAATCCTAGTTACACTTTTCAACAATATCCTCGGAAATTTATGAATAAATAATATAGAAAGTCATAAGACTACTCTATTCACACCTCAAAATAATGGAATAGTAGAAAAGATGAATTGGACACTGGTGGCGAATTCAAGGAGCATGCTTAGTGGTGTCGGTTCATCCCAAGGATTATGGGTAGAGGTGGTGGACGTTGTGTGTTACTTAGTAATTAGATCACTATCACCAATGTTGTATGAAAAGACTCCACATGAGGTATGCACTAATAAGAAACCCACTCTTAAACATATCAGACTATTTGGTTGTGATGCTTATCTACGTGTTCCAATAGATAATAGGAGTAAGCTAGATAATAAATTTGAAAAATGTAACTTTATTGGATATCAATATGGTTTGAAAGGTTATAAGCTTTGAAAACTAGAAACTAAGAAGGTTGAGTATAGTTGAGATGTGATATTTAGATAAATCAAAGATGTTTTCAAAATAGGAAGTCCTACCGAGGGAGAAAGAACCAGAGAATATAGATTTTAAATTGAAGGATAATGACAGTAATATCTATATAAAAACATGAAGAAGAAGAAGAATAACCACATACTCTAGCATTGAGGAGATCGATTAGGAAAATAAGGTAGACAAAAATATACACTCTAGCTAGATTCTATTCAAATTTGGCATTGTTTTTTATTGGTGATGATCCTAGAATTGTTAGGAAGGTAATGAATTTAGATGACAAAAAACTTCAAAAAATGGCCATGGTTGAAGAAATGGAATTGTTAGACAATAATGATGATTGGGATGTAATGGGGTTGTCGGCTAGAAGAAATCCCATTGGTAGAAAATGGGTGTTTGATAAGAAGTTGAATGCAGAAGGCAAAGTGGAAAATAGAAAGCTTGATTAGTAGCTAAAGGTTATCCCCGAGTAGAGGGAATTGAGTTCAATAATATTTTATTTTATCTTTTTTCGAAGTTAACTTCCATTAGACACTAGTACATTTGGCGGAAATTCTGACACTTGGTTCCGACACTTTTGACCAAATGTCGGAAATTTCCCCAAATTTTTTCAATCCCGCCCGAAACCGTCGCTTTACCGACGTCTAGAGAAAATTTTTAATCCTCATTGTTAAATAAATTTTATCAATATTGTCCATTTACACTTTTATGAGGTGATCTTATAAGTAAATTCATAGATATCTCTTTTTAATCCTCATTTTACTCCATGAATATGTTTGGAAATGAAATTTCAATAGATTAATTTTCTCCTAACCTATGTATCATCAATATTGTACATTTACATTCTTAATGATGAGGTGATGTTATAGGTAAATCCATGAATATCTCCTTTTAATCTTCATTTTACTCCATGAATATGTTTGGAAATGAAATTTCAATAGATTAATTTTCTTGCTATTATATGTTTTACGAAGATATGGTAAGGAATTTTCTCTTGTTCTTCTTAGAAATAATTATATATAATTTTTTTTTCAAAATAGATTAAAAAAATTATATGAGAAAAATTATTAATTCATCAATATGTGTGTGTGTGTTGTGAGGAATAATTTCATAGTTCAACTTAATGGTTCATTATATAATCATGTGATCATCACCAATGATATATCTTAAAAAGCAACTGAAAAGCCATGTGTACAAAATCGATGTATACTCTAGAGGGTGGTTCTCATATCACTATGTAAATTGTTTTATGCTACTTCAACAAAATTATAAGATAAATTGTAATACATATCATATATGCACCATAACAATTGGTGTAGGGTAAAACCCACCTGCCACACCTTTGTACTCGATCCAATTTTCTCTGTCAACTCTTCTAGCTGTGGGAGTATCCTCCAAGGATCATAATACCCCCAAGGCCTGTTATCACCCTAGTAATTCTCAGGTTGTGGGATAGGGATTTTTGTAGTTAAGAACACCAGGGGTAACCAAGAACCGCTTTGGGAATTCAAGATCTAGCCTTCTTGAACTCTAGAGAGGGATCTCTCCGTATGATTTAGCTTTGCTTTAGTAACAGATATTAGGCTAGCTATGATTGTGTATTTGGGTTTGATTTTAAAATATTGGTGGGAATAAAGAGATTTCAAGGTAAACCAGAAGGATCTACCAAAATATTGGGCAATGGAGTCAACTCTCTAGGCAAGCAGAACTAAGAAATAAGGCTCAGAGATACAAATGTGCTAAGGGCAAGATAGGTGGCCTTCTAAGGCTATGTATAGGCTTGATTTGATGGAGTGATGGAATCTGAGCAAAAGGGCACTTAAGAATCCTTAAGCTACAGATAAGAAGATTGAATAAGGGGATCTAAATGGGAACCGTAGAACTTCCCATAAGGTTTTACGAACAGGCTATTACTGGCCCACCATCTTTAAGGATGCCAAAAAATTCGTGCAGGCCTGTGATAGCTGCCAAAGGGCAGGACGCCCTGGGCAGTCTGATGAAATGCCTTTGAACCCTCAACTAGTGATTGAACCATTTGAACGCTGGGCACTTGATTTTGTTGGCCCCATTAGTCCTCCCTCAAACCAAAAAACATACATCCTAGTTGCAACCGAATATGTCACTAAGTGGGTCGAAGCAGAGGCAGTTTCTCTTTTCCAAATCTTTGTGCACTATGGTCTCCCAAGGGACATAATCATATATGGAGGACCACAATTTGTAGGTAATAAATTAGCTGAAACATTGCAAAACTACCACATTCAGCACAAGATTACAACTCCATATCACCCACAGGCTAATGGCCAAGTAGAGAGCACGAACAAAGTAGAAAACATTAAAATGCCAACAAGTTTCGAAACAGGGAGCTTATTATCACTAATCCTGTTTAATTTTTCCTTAGTTGATCATTATAGACTAGAAAAACATAATATGAATGAATTTAAACTTTAAATAAATACACTGAAAACAAGGAAAGAAATGAGACTTATCTTGTCACCACGAGAATCCTTAGCTATGATGTCTCTTATCTCTTTCCAGTCTTCTTCTTTCACTAATAGACTCACCAACTTCAATATAACCAGAAAATAAGACTATAGTTGTCTTGAGAAATTTTATTCACACTGAATGCTTCGAATTGTGAAGTATTTATACAAAAAACTATTTACAAAATATCTTAGGAATTGAGATAATGTTTTAATAAAAAATAGGAAAGAAAACTTAAAAAGAGGGACAGTTGCAAAACAATTTTCAAGCTGTTACCTTTTTACAAGCAAAAATAGAAATGATTATTCTAATTTGAACTGATTGTTGTTGTGCACTTTAACCCTGTATTTTTACCATTTGAGGTAACAATAAAAAATGAATTTCCAAGTGAATTTCCTGTTTTTTATCCATTAAATTCACAACAGATATGTGAATTCTTACAACTTTTCTGCAGAGGGGATCTTCATAGTATTCAATTTTCTGTAACTTTCATCTGCCTTAGTATACTTGGAAAAGTTAGGCTTGATAGTGAACATATGCCTGATCTCATTATCTAAAAAGAACATATTTTCAAAATACTGAAGAAGTATTTTGCCTGTTGGTGATCCTTGAGGCAATGGTTATCTGGCTTGCTCTTTTGCATGATTTCTTATTTTTAGATCATAATCTTTCTGAGGCATTAACTTTTCATTCAATGCGTGAATATCAGGCAAACCTGCGTCTGAAAATGTTTTGTATTTGGCTAAAAATATTGAAATGGATACATTAATGTCTTTACATCGGTCCTCTAGATTACTCATTATGTTTCTTTTGTTCAAGACCTTTTTTATTTGAAGAATGGTTTCTGTTCTATCAAAAATTTTCAATTCTTCCAACTCTTCCCTAGTTTTACTGTTTAAAAAAGCTATGAGTTGGATTGCTTGGGCTGGTTTATTGTCAATTTCCCTCTTAGTCTTGTCAATCTCTGCACTAGCAACTTGAAGTAACTCCCTTTGTTCATAAATTATCCGAATTGAAGGCCATTGAGAATGAATGCCTTCAATAATTTTGGTCCATAAATGATTTTTATATAGGCCACTTGATCTGTAAGATTTACTTGTGCTTGCAGAATATTTACTTATTCTTGTAGTCAATCGGCCCTTTGCTCATGTCCTTTAGAAGTAATCAAGGCATCATTTTTGGAATTTTCTAAATTTTTAATAATGCCTTTCAAACTAATAATATCTTTATCTTGGTGTTGTAGTGTACTCCTCTATGAGGATGAAGAAGAAGAGGCAAAGATTAGAGAAGTAATTGGCACTACAGTTGCCAATACTCCTTTCGCTGCCAATTGTTCTACCAAAGTAGATGGTATAGCAGTGTTTACAGTGGGGATCACTGTAGGAATGACCATTGGTTGTGCTTTTCTTAGTTCTTCATTCTCTTTCATTAGAGCTTCTATTTGACTTTCCATTGTTTTTATCTGATCTGTCATTTAATGTACAAGCTGCTTTAAATCATCATTGTCTGTTTTTTGCTGTAGAATTTCTTTTGATTGAGAGTTTTCACTCTGAGGCAACTTCGATTGTTTTCTAAGAGCAGCTATCTCCTCATTTTTCTGTTTAATTAAGACTTTTTCCCCTTCAATGTTGGCTGGGTCACCCCTTGCTTCAATAACTATATCTTCTAGTGCTTTTATTCTTAAATTATTAGCATAAAGTGAGGCTTTGTCCAACTTCATTTGATTTTGGAGGTTAAGCACTGTTTTCTCAAGCCTAATTGATTTCATAGTTTTACTGAAAATTTTGGAATATAGCATTTCAGTATTGCTCCTATGAAATTCAATTTGATCTAATTCATGAATGGCATCTGCATCCACTTCAAAATTTGTTTTGGAATAATCTGCCACTGATTTTGGCTCAGCCACTGTAGGCTTCAAGAATGACATTACCAATTTATTGGATGAATAATCAAATGCTGAAAGAAGCCTGTCTTTGTTTCCAGGCTTTTCCTTAAGAAATATAGAATGAGCGTGATTCTTGATCTCTTCATTCTTCTCTTTAATTTGTCTGAATCTAATCTGAATCTCTGACTCTGTATTGTCAGTTTCCTGAGAAGAAGGAGGCAAATAGACAGTAGCCTGGTTTTCCTTCATGACTGTATCTTTTTGTTGTGTTCCAATTTTTACATTTTGAAGCTCTTTTAATGTTTGAGTGACTATTCTTGTTGCTTCATCATCTATATCAATATTTACAGCCTTATCCTTTTCTTCTTCTGTTGACTTGCTTCTTTTACTATAAGGAGTTCTGAATTTTATGTCCTTAATATTCTTAGCTATGAAACTATCTCCTTCTCTATCTCTTTTATGTACATTATCAGTATCTTTTCTTGTAGAAGCCACCTGTGTCTGTTCAATTTGTTTGCCTTTGCCACTGTCTACCTATATTACCTGTACTTCCTGTGAATCATCATCAGATAGAGTGTTTGGCTCCCATTCAATTTTATTTACATATCTTTCAATATGGGGCTTAGGATCATGCAAGTAAACAGGAAACTTACATTTTACCCTTATTGCACTCAAAATACCTTGTGGATCATACTTCCATGTAAAACTACATGGGAACTTATACTCTTTAAGTTTGACATTTATCTCATTGGCAGCTTCTCTGTTATTCACAATGAATGGCCCAATTTGATTTTTCAGCTTGAATTGGGTCTTTTTCTTGGAAGCTATGAAGTTGACTTCGTCTACATTCAATAGTTGTCTCAGATATTATAAAGCAAATATTCTTGTAGTAAGAAATATAGGTAACTTATATGGGGCTAGGGATGAGCCATACACTTTGATTTCTGTATGATTTTTATATAAATACCAATCTCCAGTTTTGTAGCCCTCTGATAACTGCAAAATTCTTCTTGTCTCATCATTGATCCTAGGGATCTCCTCTTTTTCCAAGAGATACATAGCAGGGGCTATAAATGAGTCATTGAAATCTGTAAAACTATACTCTTTGTTCCATTTCCTTAGAATAGATGACCAAAATACTATTGATAGAACTTTTCCTTCTGCATCCACTTTCTGACATTCAATTGGAAACTTATTTGTTTGATAATATAGGAAGAGGTGGAGTAGATAAGAGGAGTATCTGAAAACTCCTTCTGATAATCTGGATAACTGATAATGCATACTTTCAGCAATAAATCTAGCAAAATTGAACTGAATGGATGGTGATTGACCAGGGCTTAGAGTTGACAGAAAACCTAGGATAGCCACATCAGTGAATTCATCACTAGTGTATCCTAGTATGAAGGAGAGCATTGAGACAATCTGTCTAGTTTCATCTGGGAAATCAACGGTGTCGAAAGGAGGATTTAACTTAGGAATATCAACTTGATTTGGACAAAAATTCTTGCATATTTTGAATCTAGTATTGAAATCCAATTCAAGATATAGTTGGGTTAAATCTTCTATTGATAGGGAAGCAGAATTGGGGTCATGATTCATTTGCAACATGGAATTTATCGACTCTTCAGTGATGTAAAATAGGATGTATTTTTCTATGTTTACAATACATCTTTTTTCTGGCATATAATAGGCTTGGCATAATCTGATAAAGTCAGGAACAGAATGAGTGAGAGGGATAATATATCTAGGCAGATTGGATTCCCAAATTGGAATATCTTTGTCAGCCTTTTCCACTGATTTGCCATAGCACCAATTATAGACATCAACCAGGTTAAATTCTACATTAGGGTCTAGTATTCTATAGTCCAGATCAACTAACGGGTTGTTCTCTGGAGAAATGACTGGAGGCTGGACTGGTCTGACCACATCTGTAGAATCAGCCGTGAGTGCAGGAGTTGGTTTGTCGATTTGAAGGACAAAGGCTGAGGAATCTTTGCAGAAGACTTCTTTTGAGATTTTGGGCCTCCATTCTTGGGGGTTACCTATTTCTTGGTCATTTTTAATAATGAACGAAGCAAGCTTAAACGGTTTGCTAAGTTCCTTTACGAGAAACAGGGGTTTCTTGGCGAATTTCCACTGAAAATGGGGTTTCTGAGCAGGGTTTTTAGGAAATGCAAGGAATTTAAAGCTCAAAACGTGTATTTAAAATCGATTTCAACAGCAAAACGGACCAGGGTATGGAAAAAACTGCGAGAAAGGGAAATTAGGGATTCCAGGGAAATTTTGACAGAGTTTTCCCTGAAAAATGGACACTTTTTTGCAGTAACTTTGGTAATTATTTTAAATCGACAGGAATTTTGAAATCTCAGAGGGCAACTTCGAATAAAAGTACCTGGAGAACCAGCGGAATTCGGTTGAAGACGTTGCAGAGGTGCTCAGTCTTCAATTTTTTGAAAATGGCTTCGCAGAGGACAATGTAGTACTTTGTAATGGAAATTCAGGGCAATGGGCATCGAAAAATGGTACTGGTAGGTTGAAAATGGCTCTGCAAAGTTTCTCAGGGTTCAAACGGCGTGATTTTGAGGTAAAATGGTTCTGTAATGTTTTTACAGGTTTAAAGCGAAAAGGTGAAAATTTGAATGAAAAATATAATTTTAACCTCGGGTTAAACGGGTGAGGTTTAGGGAATACCGCCAGTGGTATTCGCGAGGGTAAATGATGGTAAGCGGAAAAAAGCTTTTCGAACGTGATACAACGTGGTGGCAACACGTAAGCGCCGGTGGTTTGGAAAAACCACCCATTTCGCGCGGCTTTGCCAAAATATCAAACGATTACTTTACGAGCGCGAAAATGTATTAGCGTCGTCGGATCTGGATTTAACAAGAGAACGGCCACGATCAAAAGGAAAGGTGCGGGGAAAAGGTAAGTTATCGGGTTCACTTTGGGCCATTGATCTTGGGAAACCATCGCTATACCGAGAAAAGTGTCGCAATACCGACACTTAGACAAAGTGTCGCAATACCGACACTTAGACAAAATGTCGCAATTGCAACGTTTGGAGGAAGACGTCACAATTGCGACACTATGCCCCAAAAAGTCACTATTGCGACGGTTGCCTCCAAACGTCACTATTATATGTTTTACGAAGATATGGTAAGGAACTCTCTCTTGTTCTTCTTAGAAATAATTATATATAATTTTTTTATTTTTTTCAAAATAGATTAAAAAAATTATATGAGAAAAATTATTAATTCATCAATATGTGTGTGTGTGTTGTGAGGAATAATTTCATAGTTCAACTTAATGGTTCATTATATAATCATGTGAGCATCACCAATGATATATATTAAAAAGCAACTGAAAATCCATGTGTACAAAATCGATGTATACTCTAGAGAGTGGTTCTCATATCACTATGTAAATTGTTGTATGCTACTTCAACAAAATTATAAGATAAATTGTAATACACATCATATATGCACCATAACAATTGCCATACAACTAATTTGTTTTAGGATACATGTGGCATTCTATGGGTAAATTCTATATGATGTGTATATCAATCTATTAGGTGTTGGTAAGTTGTGAGTATCTAATAAATGATAAGGAATATCCATACATCATGATCTTGTAATGTGATTATAAATTGTGTCTATAATTTACATAAAACGTATAAATGATTTGTTTAAAAAAAATCAACACAATCAACCCTAAACAATGCTCATGATGTGGAATGTCATTGGAAAAACCAAAATTATGGTCACATGTCCCATTTTTATGGTAATGGTGATCATATATATGTTGTAGCGACACTTGACGAGTAATTAAATAAATCTCAGAGTGTGACTCATTGTGCCATATTTTTTTAAAGCATGATTTGTTTTCCTAGTTTTTACTAATTTGTTAACATACTTTATTCATTTGGAAAGCTAATTAATGATGCCTTAAGTAATTAGGACCTAATGAGATATCATCTTCACATCTTCACTGAAATATATTTGGTAATTGTAGTCACTATATGGACCGCACATGCATGCTACTTAAGAAAAATTGAAATATAAACTATAATACACATCTTATATCTGCCATAACAATTGTCATACAACTTATTTACTTCTAGATACATATGAAATACTTCAATTAAATGCCATATTATGTGTATACCAATATAGTAGGTGTTGGTAAGTTATGAGGATCTAAGAAATGATAGGGTATCCACACATTAGTAGTGCCCTGGTGAATTTTTTGCATAATTTTCTATTTGTTGTAATTTTGTTGCCTGGATTTGTTATAGATTTCAAATAATATATAAAATTATCTACCAATTGTTCTTTATAAAGAAGAAGTACAATAAGTAGTCACCTAAAAGTGAGCCATGTGAAAATATTGGTAACTTGAGTAACCTGGTAAGCTGTAAATGAAAAGTGAATAACCTCCACTCACCAACAAGTGGCAGGCAGGGTTGGAATTTGGATTTCTCTTTACCCGTCACACAATTTGTTTTGACGTTTTGGTCATTATTTTTCTAGTCAATAAATGTTACGTTTAAAATTTTGCACTTCATTAATGACATTCTCGTAATAAATTAACCCCTCACCAATAAAAGTTTGATTAAAAAAATTGAACGCTCTTTCATTTTCTTTGGATTTTGGAGTGTGATATATCTGTGTCATGGACTTTTAATACCTAAAGTTTCAAGAGAAATAATTGATTCTTGTCAAACTAATATTTCCTCAATATATGCTATGATCTACTAAAAATTACTTCAAAAATCAAGTAACCTTCCAATATAAAGAAAAAAACATGAACAAGCTTTCCCTAAATTGCAATAAATTTATGTTTATTATTAATATTGCATAATCTGTCTTATAAAAATTGCATAATCGGACTAAGAACAAATCCTCGGTGCATTTTTTATTGTTGTTGTGATTAAAAAAATGAGCCAAAGAACGCTAAGGCACTCAGAGAAATCAATCTATGTATTATTTCTCACAAAATCATGTTGAGTAGTGGAGACTAAGCGCTAGATTTTTTTTTGTCCTCAATCTCTCTATTAATTATGTCTATGTAGTTATAAGAATAACAAGCCAAAGAAATCTCAGGCTTCCAGAGAAATCAGTCTCTGTGTGCAAAAATTAATGATTACTATTGACTAAATGTTATACCATTTGAAATTGCTGAGCGAAATTAATCAGGCCATGATGTACCATTTGTCAGTATCTATTTTCTCATGTATGAAAGTTGATGTACCATTGAAAGTTTAATAATTCTATTGAAATTTTAATAACTATAATAACTATATATATATATATATATATATATATATGTATATATATATATTTTTAAATTTAATGATTAATAATAATTAAATTAAAATTCTTAAAAGACAAAATAAAAGCCTAATAATCACGAACTATTATGATAATTTAAAAATATAGAACTCGGGCTGAACATAGTTACAAAGATACCAAGAAAAGAAGAGTGCATGTGCATAATAACCTCTTTCTTGACAACCTATGAATACCATTCTCAATGAAGACTCAAGACTCAACTGGATTGGATTGTGTATCAAAACAGTAGGAATGAATCAAAGTTCAATGAATGAATAACTTGATCGAGAAAATTTATAGGGAAAGGTAAGTTGACTATCAATCTACTAAACCTCACTTCCATGATTAAAAAAACACCCCCACCTTCTTAGTGGTCCCATCATGGTCCACCTATTGAAAAACAACCAACAAATATTATTTTTTATATATTTTTGCATGGCCATTGGACAATGATTTACTATGGTTTTCCTACTAAATTCCAATGGATGATTATTCAAAAATATTGAGAATTAGTAATTTAGTCTCAAGGCATAGCCAAGAGTCTTACTGGATAATTATAGATTACATCTCCATTGGATGATTGTACATTTTTCATCTACTTTTTCACGTGAGTTTCAGTTGATGCTAGATCTTTGCCTTCTATTTCTTTAGTGAAGCTAAGAGTTAACTTTGATCTTACATTAATAACTATACTTGCATGAATATTCATGCTTTTATACTTCCCCACTGTGGTCAATGTTGATGTATGGCCTTGGCCCATTGATCTTACAATTAACTCACTATTCATATTCAATTTTCTCCAGTTCAGCCCAATAAAATAAGGAAAACAAAAAATGAAGTCTTGATTTTTCTTTCCAGTGCTCCTACATAATACAAATACTCTTAAAAACCAATTAATATATAAATTGTCATCATTCATGCTAAAATCAGTTTGAATTTTTTTAATGAATCTGCTTACAATTAATAGATTACATTGCTCACAGAATAAGAGATAATTTAGAACTATGATTTCACAATAATAAATTATCGGGCTCCCACAGGGCGATGAACTTGGTCGGATGTGACCCTTCTGCATCAACTGCTGAATCTGCCTTTTGATTTCATCATTCTCCAGAACATAGCGCCGATAGATCGGTCCGTTGGGTAGCGGCGCACCTGGGGTCAGATCAATCGGGTGCTTGACCTGACAGTGTAGAGGAACCCTTGTGGGTGAGGTGAAAATGTCCCTGTACTCCTCCACAACCTTATCCATTTGTTGTTGTCGTGCAGAGGAGCCTTGTCTGGAGGTCGTGGCCACAGTCTTCTTCTTGCCCTGGGGGCGAATCATCAGGAAAACGAATTTCCTGGTTTGGGAAATGAGCTTACTACATTGTTTTGCAATAACCAAGAGATAGTGGCAGGAGGTGGTACCTCTAGTATCTTGTACAACTTATTTCCCAAAGTAACAATAACAGCACGAGGCCGAGACTCCACCACATGACGCTTCCACAAGTATGGTTGTCCTCATAATACATCAGAAACATCAATAGGAGCAACGTCGCATAATACCTCATCCGTGAAGGGCTTGATGCTATAGGGAAGGTGGCACTACTGGCTGACGTGGAGATCTCATCCTTGGTGAAGCCACCCAATGGTGTATGGATGTGGGTGAGCTGTGGTCGGCAAGCTCAACCGCTTCACGGCATCTACCGAAATGAGGTTCTTTTGGCTCCCATTGTCGACAATGAACTGTACCGAGGAGCCCTTTACCCACATCTGGGAGTGGATCGAAGAGACGTTCCTCGTCCTCCGGATCTTCTGGTTCCTCCTTCTGGATCTTTGTAGTGGCAACAGTGGCATTGGGCTTAGCATCAATAATCTGTTTCCATTTGTCATTCCCCTTGTCAGGTTCTGATTCAGATTTGGAGCATGCATCTGACTCAGAAGCCCGCATCTCGGCCACCAGCGACTGCTTGGCCCGACACTCACTTGTGTTGTGAGTGGAGCTCTTATGGAACTCACACCACTTTCCCGTGTCATTCTTTGGCTTTGCGGTGTTGTTCTTTTCTTGTGGCTTCGACAAGTTGTCTTGAGTCACCATGCCTTGGCTCTGTCCTTTTTTCTGCGGTTTGGGAGCACCTTTCCCTTGATTTTGATTCGCAGATCCAAAGTCTCGCTTCTTCTGTTTGAATTTCTGCTCAATCTTGGCAGCATACCAGTATGCCGTAGCAAGCGAGGAGATGTCGAGGAACTCCATTTCATCCTGAATGTATTTGTGCAGACAACTGCGATACTTTAGCACCAGATGTTTCTCTGAATATTTGATACCCAACTTGGTGCACAGGGTATGGAACAGATTCGTCAGCTCATGCACATCTTGATCCCTTTGTTGCCGCAGTGTGGTCCATTGTATGTACTTGTCCTCATAGCTCCCCATGGGATAGTATTGTTCCTTGACGGCGTCTCAGAAATAATTCCAAGTGGGTACGGCCGAGAACAGAGAGGGTTCTGTCTCGTCCTTTTTCTCACAGTGGGTTTCCCACCAGTCCTTGACATGGGGGGCAGCTTTGAGGAGTGCAAAAATAATCTTCTCCCTATCGGAAAATTCATGAACCGAGAAATATCCTTCTAATAGATTCAACCATCTATCTATGACATCTGCATCTATCTGACCCTCAAATATGGGAATGTCGAAATTTACTTGTACCTTAAAAGGAGTCACACCTCTAGAGTGGCTGTTGGATGCAGATGCGCCACCGGTGGGCAGCCGTTGAAGGATCTGGGTAAAGTTATCCATCATCGCGTTCCTTTGTTTTTCGAGGGCCTCCTCGAGCAATATTTTGATAGGATCTCCTGCTCCCTCATCTTTATTTTCGTCCCCCATGGGTGTCCGTCGGGGTTTGTGAGGCTAATCTTGCAAAGTTTCCACCAGATCGAGCCCTAACTCCTTATACACCGACCTCGTTGGGGACATGCAAAGAAGGATCGAGAAAAAGCAGACTGCTCTGATACCACTGATCCGGATTTATGCAGGAACGCAACAGAATAAACACATAACCATAAATATAGAGATGTAGTGGAAATAACACTTCATTTTATTAATATCAAAGAACTAAAATTTGCTTATAGACAGAATCGAAATAAAACTAGCTAGGGCACTGGTAGCTATCTCTGAGGAGAGATGTGGCGGCTACAGGCCTCTGAACTGAGTTACAATGAGGCTCGAGGACCTATTTATTATTGAGAAACAATGGAGAACCCTAAACATCCAAAAACCTAACCCTAGGAGATGAAGCGCCAAAACTATGGGCCCCGTTTGGGTAAATTGGTGTTTCAACTTCCCAGGGAGGTAACTTTGGCATACTATCTCTGTTTGATGCACATGATACATCATTAGAAAGATCTATCTGAGGACTACAACTTTCACTACAAATATAATTCTGAAACGGAATGATACAAAATGATATATGTTGGAGGTGCGATGCCCAAAAAACGTCGTTTAGGGCCTCAAAACGGCTCCGGAAGTTCAGGACCCGAAAAAATGCTAAAAATAGTAAGTTGTGCCGAAACTGAAAAAATGGAAGAGACAATGGTGGGGCCCCAAGTGGAATAGGCAGGTGGCCACCAGTATCCACCCGGATCATTGAGTGAGCCAAAAAAGTAACTTTCATTAGTTTTTGAGTATAGCCTTGCAATTGCAAAGAGGACTAGTGTTGCAAAATTATTGGTAAGTGGAAATTAAAGGGCGTAAGAACGTTTTTGAAAAAATTTCAAACGTCAAAATTAAGTCTTCTATCCTTCCTAGCACCTCATGGAAAATGAGAATCCGCAAATTCTAGTCGTCAAATATGTGCAAAATGCCTTATGACGGGAAAAATGGAGGACTGGTCCTATGCTGCTACATGAGTTAGGGTTTCATGTGGAAACAGGGAACCTTGTATAGTTTTTCAAGGATAGGAAAGGAGAATATTGTCAGTTAACCATCACATGAAACTTCATCACCATTTGAAAATTGTGTCCTAATTTGAAACAATAAGACTACCCAACTATTTCATTATTTAATTTTGATTGTGTAATACAAAAAAATATCCTAGATAACTTAAATAATGTAAGCACTTTTGCAAAAATTTAGTGGGGAGAACCTTCAATTACATTTATTTTGAAGATCCACTTGCATTTTAAGCCATTTTAATTAGTCTTTCATGGCTATTATAGTAAAAATTTCAACCTCTTGTAGAAATTTGTTTGTCACTTGTATTAGAAATGCAAAAATCAAATGTAAATAAAAATTATTTGAAATTCAAAAATCAAATGCGCGCTACATAAAAATGATTTTTTTAAAACTACATTAACGTCTGATATCACGTGCGCATTCGCCCTCAGCTCTTGCAAAACATCATTCGCCCTCAGCTCTTGTAGAAAAACATTTTCCCTTAGCATTCGCCCTCAGCTCTTGCAAAACAACATTCGCCCTCAGCTCTTGCAAAATGGTAAGTTCTTACTGCAGGCCCTTCCTCCTATAGTAGGGTTGACCCTATTTGGGTTTTTTTGGAGCCTCTGAGAATACAAAGGTTGTGATTGATTACGGGCCACTGCCTATATTTGTGGAACTTCTTGCCTCTGGGAATGATAATGTTCAAGAACAGGTAGCACATTCATTTTAGAGGCATAAAATTATTCTTCCCAACTATCTTTATACGTCTGTAATTTTGGAATTTGATTTAAAAAACTACTACCCAACTTTGAGTTCAACTGGTGTTCGTGTAAGGCTTTTTGGGCTTTGGGAAATATTGCTGGAGACTCTGCATCATTTAGGGATCTTGCCCTCAGTCATGGAGCTCCGAGGCAGGTGCTTGCCCAGTTGAATGATACTGCCAGAATTTCAATGATAAGAAATGCTACATGGGCTCTGTCAAATTTTTGTCGTGGTAAACCCCAACCACTATTCGAACAGGTAAGCAGAATACATTTTTTGCCTCTTCTTCTTAGTTCGCAGATACTGTGGATTTTTTTTATAGATCTTGGTGCTTGGTAGATTTGGACGTAATATGGACCTCGGCGCTTGTTCATTACAATGACTCCGTCATCAGGTTTTAGAAAATGCTCAAAAATTTGGGTTTCACAAGGGGATTACCCTTGCTTGCAATTATCGATTATCAATCACATTCAAAAAAAGTCTTTCGTAGCATTGCTGAGCTCTTTGTAGGTGAATTTCCAAGGAAATTTCACAATATCTGAACTAAATTTGTCTGTCCTTTTCAATACTCTGTGCTTGTAACAGAACCAGACAAACAATCTAGTGGCCAATGCAACAACAACAACACCTCCTGTTGCAATGCCTACAATTCACCCTCTCTGCACGCATGAATGACTATGGCACCCTCTTTTGTGAACAGGTACTGGAGCTGAAGGTACTGGTTTCCATTATTATCGTGGAATTCAACATCAAAAATAGTATCAAATTCCACTGCAATAGTATTCCCCGGCGAGGGCAACAGTTCATTGAGACCTATTGGACTCATCACCCCAAAATAGCCTCCAGGGCTACCCAGAGTGTGATCATCTGGAGCAATAACAAATGCTCATCCATCCCCAATTGAAACAAGAATAGGACCCACATTGGTTACAAAAAAGGAGAAACATGTTTTGAAAGAAGAAGAAACTTTCGTATTAGGGTCCAGAAATCTAACTGGTCTATTGTACAATGCCCTACCTGCACTTCAAATTGGTACTCCCAACTCCATGCTAAGGCTCACTGTGCCATTCTTCAGATGAGCATCTTAACCTGAAGTTTGATTCCAAAAAACCCAAGTCCCTTGTTCTATGCCCAAGACCTCTGTTACAACGGGTAGAGTTCTGAGCGAAATATTTCACAATAGGAAGCAAAAGAAACATCGCAAAATTGCTCCGCTTTAGACTGATAATTTTCTGTGCGAAAATTCAACTGCGGACAGTAAAAACATAATATCAAACACAACCAATCCACAATGGAATTTGAACATGAGGATTTATAACCACAGAAAACCCTCTCCAGGTTAAAAGAATTCTAGAATGGCTTAAGATTCTACTAATGAGCGCTTACAACACCATAGCAATTACTGTCACAATGAAATCTGCTGGAAGCAAAGCCCTTGTACAGTTTCTACATTTCCACAGTGGAAGCAAGAATCTTGCTATCTCTCATGATCTGGTTTTGTGGTCAAATCCTTTGCTATGGCTGTCTTGTTCTGCTAAACGTGGATCTGTCTTAGCTTTGGCTCTAGTTCTCATTTAGGATCATGGCTATCTGATCTTGCTGTGGCTTTGACTATACAAACTTGTTCAATAGGAAAATGTTGACTCTGCTATATATAGGAGCTTCAATGGGTGCTCTCAAACACTTTTTTTGGGCAGCTTTGTTTTGTCTCTGATTCAAGGCAGAACTATGTTGGCCTTGGTTTTTTAGTCCTTGGAACTTAGTTCTCTCATATTTGCCATCCTATCCCCAGTTTGCTACCGAGAAAGACATAACTTCACGATATCAAAATTGAATATTTTTGGCCATTTATCTTTAGTAATGGTACAGCCTTAATTTGGTGCATTCGTACAGTATCTGAAGAGCACTCTCAAGCTGTTATTCAGTATTTTAGCATAACTACTACATTTAATTGCCATGCTCTAATATTTATATCAACCATAAGCATTCTTAAGGTAGTTCCACATTTGTGAAGCAGAAGGAATGCTTCTGACAGCTTCTTATCATAGTGGTACAATTCTGTTCGCAGTTTATCTTTTATAAACCTCCAATTTTCCAAACGTAGTAGAGACTACAGTTTGCATCTCAAATTTTGCACAAATCTGTTTAGTATTCTACAGAAAATGCATTAAGAATAAAAAAAGCCCACAATTTGTAAAAAGCCCACAATTTTGTAAAAAGCTCACAATTTTGTAAAAAGCCCACAATTTGTAAAAAGCCCACAATTTTGTAAAAAGCCCACATTTTATTAAAAATATAAACAATTTGTAAAAAGCCCACAAATTGTAAAAAGCCCACAATTTGTAAAAAGCCCACAATTTTGTAAAAATCTCACAATTTGTAAAATGCCCACTTTTATTTTCTTTTTGCTTATATATTGAGCTCCCATTGAGTTCAACAAGTCTTGGGTTTTCTACACCATTGAAAGAGATTTATTGTTTTCTTTGTAGGATAATTTGCATCAATGGAAGAAAACATTGGAGCTGGAAAAAAAATTCAAAAGGGTGAAAGGGGTGATGGCAGAGTTTATTGCCCTTGTAAAAAATGTTGTATGAGAAATAATGTTAGAGTTTTAATAGCAACAACAACAGTGCATTGTAGTAAATTTGGGCACATTGATGGTGGATCTAATGACTTTCGTCCCGTGGTAATTAATTATCTATCTTCATTTTGATTATATCGTAAAATTATATATTATTTTAATATTTTTTATATGCGCACTAATGTTTAATTATTAATGTTTGTAATTTTCATAAAGGCACAGTTGCCCCCCAAATTTTTGCAGATTATCAACCAGCTTCCACATATAAATAGTAGTAGATTAGATGATGTTGCACCAGTACAAGAGAATATTGCAGCAAATATTAGTATTGGAAATGATGTTGTACAAGGTGAAGAACATGAAGCGAATGATGAAGGTGATTTTAATGATCCCATGGAGGTAGATCATGATGACAGTAATGAGACAGTTCACATTAATGATGGGACAAATCAAATGCTCCAAGACTTGCATGGTGAGTCAGATGATGATGGTGGAGATAGCAGTGACAGTATTTATGATGTACCTCTAATTGAAAGGTCAAGTGAACGACTTTTTGAACACTCAAATGCAACTCCTCTCTCTGCTACATTGTTGCTGGTGAACTTAAAGGTTATGAATAATTTGTCGAACAGATGTATGACACAACTCCTAAGGTATGCAATATGTATATATGATCACATATAGGTAAATGTTGATTATTTTCCCTTTTTTTAGTTGTAATAAATGTGTAAAATAATAACTTATATATATATATATATATATATATATATATATATATATATATATCATAGCTATCAAAACCGGCTGGTCAGGACGACTGCCAATTGGAACCAGCCTTGCAACCTGGTCAATAGCCTATTCTCACCTGTTTTGGCCAGTTAACCGGACCTAACCGGCCGGTTAAGTAAGGAACCGGCCAGTTCCATACTTAACCGGCCGATTAGGTGCTCCTCCATGAGTTGCAAATTCCTCAGTGTCTCCTCCATGAGCTGCAAATTCCTCTATTATACTAGCAACAAACTTGTCTAATAACACATACTCAACACCTTATAGTAGCAACAATACACATGATGACTGATAAATACAAGGCTGGCTAGCATAAAATCCCTGGCAGCATGCAACTCATCAAGTGTACTTGATGACAATTTACGTTCTCAAAACAATCAGCAGCAACCTTATTTCACACTCAGCTAGGAACTATCAGACCCTCTCTCTCTTCTCACACATAGCAAAAGCATAAATACAAAACCTTTCACACAGCATACAAGAAATTTGATCATGGCATCAAGACTGATGCAAATGGTCTGACGCCACTCAAGTTACAAAAACATACAACCTAATGAAAATGTGACTGGCAATAATAAATTGACCACTAGAAAATTCCCGCTTGGAAATGCACTAAACTGGCTACTGAGTTTTCTGGGTTTTAATGAATATTTTCAGTGATAAATTTTGTCAAACACATTGTGAGCAGACTGCTGAAGTTGTAATGCTCTCTCAACTTGTTACAAATAGCACTAATAGTGGGTTTCATAAACCAATTCAATACCTCTAAGTGTTGTAGATGTTTTTCTAGAAATGTATTGGCAAGCAAACATAGATAATGAAGAATACAAGATCTTCAAAATGCTGGTCTGATATATATATATACTGAACCCAGAATTGTCTTTAAGGCTGATACAATGAATTGACAACAGATCTGAGCAGGGACAGATTGTATATTATAATATTAACTCAGCAATAAAACACAGTGAATAATATAAGAGAAACCTGATACATTACTTCAACAAGTTTGCTTATGTATTTTTCGATGATATGTATTGCATTTGGTGCCATTTTGATATATTCACCTTTGCATGCTATATAAATGAGCAAACTTTTCATATTTTGTCTCTATTGGCTTGGAATCATGGTTGAAAATCTTAAAAATAGTTTTTTTTTTTCATTTTATTAAAAAATAATTATTTAATGTATTTTTTTTAAAACCGGTTCATTGAGATCTGATCACTACCGGTTAGACCGGTTCTGGTTCGAAACCTGGTTCATTAGCTCCACCGGTCTGGTCACCGGTTCCGGTTTTAATAACTATGATATATATATATATATATATATATATATATATATATATATATCTATATCTATATCTATATCTATATCTATATATATGATTAATAATCTTTACAAGACACTACTTTTTGTTTATGTTGTAGATTGTTGGGTGAATATTTGTTACCATTGCCAAATACTTTACCTCGAACATATCGAGATCTACGTGCTATTATGAAACACTTTGGAATGGAATATAACACTATAGATGCATGTCCTAAAGATCATATTATATATTACGGAGAACATGCGTCGAAAACAGAATGTCCGAAATGTGGTACCAGTAGATATCGAACAGATCAACTAACCAAAAAAGTGCCTCAAAAGGTTCTTCGTCATATTCCCATAATTCCACGTTTGCAGCGAATGTTCAGGTGTAACAGCATAGCACAGTTTATGGATTTCCATGCAAAGAATAGAAGTGGATATGGTGTTCTTCGAATGCCTGCAGATGGTTCTGCATTTAGAGAAATCGAGGAAAAATATGTAGATTTTAAAAATGAACCTCGTAATGTCAGGCTTTCATTGGCAGCCGATGGTGTTAATCCATTCGGAGAGCTTAGATCTACTTACTTAGTGTGGCCTATTTTCGTTATCAATAATAACATTCCTCCTTGGATGTCAATAAAGAGGGAGCACATAATGCTGACTATGATTATTCCAGGTATTTGATACATTATTTCTTTGAATGTAACATTTTCATTTCTCTCGTTGTTTGCATAAATATATATTTTATTTATTTACTTACTTATATATACATATATCATGGGAGTAATTATTATGTACCTTAATTTTGAACAATTAGGTAAGTACCAGGTCAAAGATATGAATGTATATATTGAGCCTCTTATCGATGAGCTAATACAGTTATGGCATGGCATCACTATGTATGACATCACTAAACCAATCAAGCAGAAGAGATTTCAATGTCGTGGAATGCTTGTATAGACAATTCATGATGCCCCAGGACTAACACATGTTTGTGGTATGTAATATTTCGTTGCACTTTAATATAATACATAATTATCTAAATTAGATATACCATATTGCATGTTTTAAAAATGATCTCATAGTATATTAATTGTTATTGATCCATCTATTACAGGTCTTCAAACAAAGGGTAGATTTGCATGTCCAGTTTGTGGCCCTAAGATGAAGTATCGTCATTCGCCAGACTTAAGAAAGATGGTGTTTGATGAGTTTAGGCACTTCCTCCCTAGGAACCATAAGTATCGTACTACTGAAAAACATATTTTCAATGATAAAGAAGAAACTAGATTAAAACCACGAAGAATGACACCTCAGTTGTGGATGTTGGAATATAACAGAATTAATAATCGTCGAGCAGCTGGTACGTAATGTGTGTGTGTGTGTGTATATATATATATACATATATATATTATTTGTTTATGTAATGTTTGGAATTTTTGTTTTAACTAATGAATTTGTTTTATTGTATTTTATAATTAATATTGTTCTGATTTATTTTATTCAATAATATCAAGGTCATCATCGCGGTGAAGGTACTAATATTGTACTTCCACCTGGAATGAAATGTTATCCTTCTCAATTCGCGAGGTTGCCCTACTATAAGGACCTAAAAATAGCTCATTTGTTTGATAAAATGCATGTCGGGAAGAATGTGACAGAAATGTTATGGCGAACCATAGATGGTGCACATGATAGAGATAAAATTGACAAAATTTGTGCTGACATTGAGAAATAGAATCATGCAATGAAAAGTGTGATCGACAGATCAAATAACAATGGAGGTCGAAATTATAATAATATTCCATGGTTATTAAAAAAACAACAAAGCAATGATGCAAAAGAGGTCATTAGAAGAATTAAATTTCCAACAAGTTTTTCTTCAAACATAAATAATATCGTAGCGAAGAAAGGTGACTTCAGTGGGGTGAAAACACATGATTGGCATACCTTTGTTAAGGTAATTTTTTTGCTATACGTTTTTGTATGTTATTTCTTGAATACATATTTTAAATTTTCCTTTTTTCTGTTTAATTTTGAAACCAATAACGATTCATTTTTTATTGTTATAGTATGTTCTACCTGTATCTCTCCCAAACGACTTCAACA
Source organism: Pinus albicaulis (assembly GCA_034641835.2). NCBI lineage: Eukaryota > Viridiplantae > Streptophyta > Pinopsida > Pinales > Pinaceae > Pinus > Pinus albicaulis. Next base: position 189,167,978 of record CM076578.1, on the reverse strand, counting down.
ACAATTTCAAACAAGTTATATATGGTCTTAGTAAATACATGAGGTAAGTAGTTTTGATTTATACGCAAAATCTAATTGCTACAATTTCTTTTTGTACTTGATGAAATGATGTATTAATTTACTTGTAATGAAATATATGCTATGTTTCATTGAAATAACCTTGCGTAATTATTTGCAGATGGTTGTCATTGAAAGAAATCCATCAAGATGAAATAAAGTATTGGAAGAGAGAGATTCCTCGGATAAAGTGTGAAACGAAAAAGTATCTACCTCCAATATTTTTCAATGCACAAGAACACTACTTGATACACCAAGTTGAGGATATTGAAATGTGTGGACCAGTACACATAAGGTCAATGTGGATGGTCGAGAGGCACCTGAAATCCTTCAAGGCTTTGGTTAGACAAAGAGCACGACCTGAGGGTTCTATGGTGGAGGGATATGTGGTATATGAATCCATGGTGTATATTAGTCATTATCTTCCTATATTAGCTACGCCAGCCATGAAGGCGGTGGATTGCATTTGGGATGTGAACTCCATCAAAAAATTTGAAGTGGAGCACCTGTTGGGAAAAGGTAGAATGAAGAAAGCGAGAGCTAAAAGATTTATTGTGTATAATACATATAATGTTTCATTTTTTTACATCATGTGTATGATCATTATATTCATTTAGGTCTTATTCTTTCATAGTTTATTAATTAATATAATTTACCATGGTTATAAGTAATATTTATTAATATTGGTGAATTACTGTTTTTTTATTCAGGTGCTCAAGATTATGAGGCACTACTTTAATACATTGCAAAAAATCTTGAGTGGATGAGTGAATGGATTAAAACATGTAAAGCACGTAACAACAGTAGGTTATCATGGCAACTACTGTCTGAATTGATTATAGAAGCGTATCGTAGTGGAGATGGAAACGTTACGGACAGGGAAATCGATTTAGCATATGGTTTGAAAGATAGAAAGGTAAGCAATTAATTCACCTATTTTATTCATTAATTATTTAATACTATATTTATAATGTGACAACAAGTTTGATTTTTCAGTTAATTTTCATGCTGTGTAAATTATATGATTAATTATTAATTGAGAATGCATCTTTTTCATGTTTGGCATATTGCAGTTGAAACACCACAAGGCTATGCGGTGCAATGGTCGTAAATTTCGCATTAAACAGTTGGATGTTAACAAGAAAACTTCTTATAGTGGGATAACTGCAGTATTCCAGGTCACTAATGTTTCCTCCAGGAGTGACAGGCATCCTTGAGAATCTGAAAATAGATATTATGGGTTCTTAGATGATATAGTTGAGTGTGACTTTAATTCCTTCAAAATAGTTTTGTTCGACGTCAAATGGTATAGGCTATGAATGAATGTACGTGATGATGATAGAACACTTATTCAACATGACAATGGATTTCCAATGGTTAAAACATCGCAGTTTGAAGCAGGAAAATATTGCTATGTTTTTCCAAGCCAATGCGAACAAGTATTTTACTCAGAGGTTCCAGGTGAGAACGAATGGTCATTTGCTATTAGATATGATCCAAGAGGAAGGCCAGTAGAGTATACTGTAGAGGAAGAAGATGATATTGATCAAGAAGAAGATGATGCAATGGCAGATGAGCAGGAAGATGCATTGATAGACAAAGAAGATATCTTAGAAGATGAACCGGGCATAGGAGATGAGGCAACAATTATTGATGATGATGTCGATGAGGATATTATTGAAAATGACATAATTGATGATGATGATGACATGGTCGATCATTTCAACACCGTTTCTGAATCAGATGTTGATATAGATGTCGATCAATTGGATGAAGATCAAGAAGATACAGAAGAAGAATATTGATACAGATGTTATGTTCGAGTATGAGCTGGTATGTTATAACTTTATATTTTAAAATGTAGTAATTATTGTCTTTAAATAATTTACTAATTATGTGGGTTTGTGGCATGCTGTTTATTATTTCAAACCAATAAATAATGGCCTGACTATTGTTTATTATTTCGCAGGATTCGCAGGATTCATTTGATTCTATGGTCAGGTCTCTGAAAAAACCAATTAAACGCTTAAATAGTCAAGATCTGGAAGACAGGCTTTACCCCCACCATAAATTGCTGAAAAACCGGCCTTCAGTTTAGCTTGTTGTGTTGAAGACGAGGGTGGATTTGCATGATCGGTTGAATGAAAATGAATCAGATATTCAGGATGTTTTTTAGGGCAAATCCATAAGCCCCATAGATGAAGATCCCATTGCTGCAGAATTTCTGTTTGCATTGAAGCACAAGTATAGTGTTGTATCGGAATACAAATCATAGGACAACTATACCAAGTCTAAATCAACTGAATCCAGTTCTAGTGCTCTTGAACTTACCGAATTAAAGCCAGAAGCAGGATTTACAATCTCTAATGGGAATGGGTATGGCAGTTCCAATATTGGATTGGATGTCTGGAGCTCTACAATAGGCACTGGACCTGATCGTAATGAACCCCAACTAATTCAATGTGATGAAAATATGGACTTTGATGATGATCAGGAAAACAAGCCAGAGCATTTTGGCAATATTGAAGAAACTGAAGAGGTTTCCTGTGATCAATTAAATCAACTCAGCCATAAGACATCTACTACAGGCTGGTTTGTATCAGAAGGAGAATCGGTTTTTTTTTCCCATGATGATGGATGCTGCTCTTTTCACGATATAGCAAATTCAGAGGTGTGGAGGTTTTAATTATTGTACTTAATTTTGGGGTTTATGGGTGTTATAATTTATACATTTTGGGATTTTCTATTAGAAATAGGGAAAATCCTAGGGGTTAGATTATTCTCATGGTTTAAATTTCTATATTTGAAATAAAATTCACCAATTTATATTTAAAAAAATTATTTTCCTAAATATTTGATGTAGTTTAAATAGGATGTAGTTCATTTCAAAAACTGTTGAAATTTTCTAGAAACTATGATTGGGATTTCAAGAATATTTATGCACTCTTTAAATTTTCCCTTAACATAAAGGGCAGTTGATGTATGAGTAATACTCAGTATTGTTTTTTTCCAATCCCCAGGAGAAGGCTGAATATAAAGCTCCATATGGGCTTACCCCAAACATGTGGGGTGATTGCTGGCTGATTAGAGCAGCTGGTTCAGATGGTCGCTCTGGTAAATATGTTGTGGTAGCATCTACAGGTTGTACATTGGACTCGGGTTTCTGTTCATGGGAATTTTATAATAAAGAAATTATGGCATTCCATACTGAATCAGAGGCCTTCACTTCAACATCTAGTACCATCTCTCAGTTTTGGCAAAGATGGATGTCTTGGGGAGAAATTTTGGCTTTGCAAATGTTGTGCCAGAGAATCAACATTGGTGGTACAGGCCATGTGGGCCTCTTATGGTATCTACTGCCAGTGCCCAAAAGACAGTTAATATTTATGATATTTGTGATGGAGATCCTATGATTTCAATGTGTTTGTTTTGAAAGTTTAGGTTTAATAGTAAATCATCAATGGGCTCTGAAATAAGGCACATTGAAATCTTAGATACATGTTTCATGCCAAAATCAGTTGTATCTTCCATAAATACACAATATTGGACCACTCTGTATAAATCTGCTTCTCAGACAATATTACATCTCCCTCATTATACAAGTGGTGTTCTTACATGCATAGCAAAGGCATTGTTTTGGCAATCATTTTATAAGTCACTAGATATTGTGGGTACAAGGATCTAGGGTCTCCACATGAAACTGTGTTGCCCGGAGACTCACTCTGCCTGTTCTTAAATTTGTAAACATAGTAGTATGCCAATGCTTCTTTCATTTTGTATGCATAAGACGATTTTTTGTCAAATTCCATAATTGTTTTTAATTTTTATCCATCCCAGATTTGTTGTGAATGCACAGGTTTTTGGCTCAATACAAATCTGTTATATCTTTGTACTTTTCCTTTATGAACTATTTGAAATTTCTAGTTATATTTAGAGGTGTCTTTTAAGGGATGAGGGGAATTACTTGGATTTAGTGTTGCCCACTCTCAATAGAGGCTTACAGTAAACTATGACACATTGTGATGTATATCAGTGGTAGTTGGGGCAGCAACAAAATCAGTTTCATGCTTCAGTAGTTTTATTCTTCTTGGAAAGCTTTCAGCTGACAAAAAAAATGGAATGAAACACGCAACCAGTCCCCTTCCTTTTATTGGACCACCTGCTTTCTTTTAATGAGAGAATATACAAGCTAAAGTTACTAGAAGTGGTCAAAAGTGAGTTTGGTTAGTTGGCAAAGTCCAACTATTCTTAGCCCTCAACAATGTTTAAATACTTCATAGGCATGTTAAACCCCTCCTAGACTGTGTTGCGTAAGTGGGTTTTGCAGAATTTTATGCACTTAGGGTTAGACTCAAATTTTGAAATTTGATGTAATTAGGATTATATTCAAGTGCTGGCCAAATTGGTAAAATTGATACTCAGCCATAGCTGAAAGGCAGTGATATGCAGTGGAGTCATTCTATTAAATGATTCAATTTGGCATGTGAATCTCACATCTAAGGGCCATTGAAATCCCATGGATGGAAACTAATCAGGATTCAACATTGCTGTTCACATAATTCAACATTCCCATGTGAATTATGTTCATAACAATTGGAACGCCCACAATTCATAACAAATATTGGAGATTTACTGTCTTGTTTTAAAGTTTCATTTTTTTTTTAGAAATTGAACCCACCATTGGTATATCGACGCTTCGTAAGCGTCGGTCTTCCGACATTTTGAACGATTTCCACTTTCGTCGGTCTTGCGACGTCCGTCGATATTGTGGCCATTCTTCTTGGCGTCGGTATTGCGACCGTTTTTCTTAGCGTCGGTATTGCGACGCATTTGGAAAGCGTGGACACTTCTGGAAACCGTTGGTCTTGTGACACTTTTGTATGGCGTCGGAATTGTGACAGTTTAGAAACGTCAAAAGAGCGACAGTATAAAGACGTCGGAAGAGAGACATTCAAAACGTCGAACCACATTTCGTTGGAATTGCAACAGTTCTTAATGGCGTCGGTAATGCGACGTTTCTGGAAAGCGTCGGTCTTTCAACACTTTTGCAATGCATCGGTCTTTTGACACTTTTGTAGGGTGTCGGAATCACGATATTTTGGTAACGTCAGAGGAGCGACAGTATAAAGACGTCGGAAGAGTGACGTTCAAAACCACGTTTCGTCGGAATTGCGACACTATACAAGCGTCGGAAGAGCGACGGTTTGTTAAACGTCGGAAGAGCGACGCTTGTTTGGAAGCGACGGAAAAGGTGTCGCTATTGCGACACTTTGTCAAGATGTCGACATTGCGACGTTATGACGAACCACGTTTTTTCCGTCCTCAAACTATCGCTCTTGCGACGACTATGTGTCGGAATAGCGACGCATTGGCCGTCGGAAATTCCGTCAAATTTTCTAGTGAGATTTGTTTTATCTATTTTTTTAGCTTTTTATTTTGAGGTAGAACATATGGATGTGAAGATAACATTAATACATGGGGATGTAGAAGAATAAATATACGTGAACCAGCCACAAGGCATTGTTGTGAAAGGAAATAAAGAGATGGTCTGTGCATTGAAAATTTCCCTTTATGTGTTAAAGAAATAATCAAGGATATGATATCAAAAATTTGATACTTATGTATTGTGACTTGGATTCATAAGGAGAAAAGTTGATCACTATGTGTATTTCGAATTAGTTGGTGATCATCTTATTTATTTGGGCTTGTATGTGGATTATATGCTACTAATTGGAAATGACGGGGAAATAATCCATGAAGTGAAAACTTAGTTATCGTTTAAATTGACATGAAGGATCTTATTGTTGCAAGTTTAATTTTGGGCATGGAAATTTAAAGAGATCGGGAAAATAGGAAACTCTAGTTAAATCAGAGAAAGTTTGTTGAGATAACATTGTAGAGGTTTAATATGTAGGAAAGTAAACCAGTAAAGGTACCTATTCATGTAGTGTAAATTTATATGCAAAACAATTCTCTAAGACATGATAAGAGGAAGGGACATGTCTCGTGTCCCATATGCCAATGCAGTTGGAAGTTTAATGTATGAAATTGTATGTACCAGACTATACATTTCACATGCAATCAAACTATTGAGTAAGTGTATGTCAAAACTTACTCAATACTCCCATTGCAAGTGCAATGGTATGTACTAGACTAGACATTACACGTGCAGTGGGAGTATTAAGTAAGTATATATCGAAACTTGGGAAGGAGAATTCAACAATAATAAAGAGGGTTTCAAGTATTTTTGTGGCACTAATATCTATGGATTTTGCTACCAAGAAATACTGATATTGGAAAAAATGTTGTACATACATGGCATAGTTGATGTTGACTAGGCCAAATATCTAGATCATAGAATATCTACAAGTGGGTATGTGTCTAATCTATTTGAAGGAGCAATTAGTTAGATGAGAAAGAGAGATATTGTAGTGGCACTCTCAAATAAATGGCAACCACTCATGCAATCAAAGAAGAAATATGGTTACAAATAGTGTGTTTAGGTACTAGGTTGGTACAACAAGTTGTAAGGATAGATTGTGACAAGAGAGTGAAATATTATTGGAAAACAAATTAGCTTATAATTTTAAGACAAATCATAGTTATGTTCAATATCACTCTATAAGAGATATGATTGAAGACAATAAGCTGCTAGTGGTAAAGGTGGACACTTTGAAGAATGTTTCATATTCAATAACAAAGTTTGTGAACATTGAAGAGTTTTCTTGGTGTAGAGAAGAAATGGCAATCATTGCCCTAAATTGTTGATCATGTACTCATGTGACCCTCTACATCCAATGAAAAAAACAAGAGGGAGAATTTTGAATTTGTGTTATATTCTTTACGTGGCTATTTCCATCCATTGTATGTTACATTGAGTGTAGTGCCCTCGCAAAAAAAAAAAAAAATTAGGCATTTTTTTGCATCTATTTTTGGAAATTTTTTACAGATGGTTTTCACTTTTAACGGTTTTGTGGCACATGGTGGTTTATCCCATGGTTTTTGGATTTGGATTAATTTTTATTGATGTTTATATATATATATATATATATATATATATATATATATATATATATATATATATATATATATATATATATATATATATATATATATATATATATATATTGTAAAGAGAAATATATTGAAAAAAAAAATTGGTTTTTCGATTTGGGTTTTCAAGGTAAAATATATGTGTTAATGTTTTTGTGTGTGTGTACCATTTCATCTTTTCTATTTTTATTAAGAATCGTATGCAACAATTAATTATATAGAGTTAAAACCTACACCATTGTTTATGTAAGTTTGTGGCACAAAAAATCCTCCAAGCATATTTCATGGATGATCCCTCACAACTAACATAAACAATGTCAACAAATGCATGCAACTCTTCTAGAAAAGCTTCGAATTTAAATAATGTTTTATTTTCTTCCCTCTCATATATAGTATGGTGCAGGTATTGAAAATTTTTCCAAGCTAACACTTTGAATTCTCATCTTTTCCACATGAATCCTATACATAATGGCAAGGGATAAACAACCCTATGGAGTTGTACAAGAAAAATATTGGGGAATTTTCCATTCAAATTATCTACAAAAGTTTGAACACATTCTTTTACAAATTGTTTACAACTCTATAGTGAACCATCAATGCAAGGTTTCCATGATTGCTTTTGTGTATCAAAAAAATCATCGTATGCAATTGGAGTTGTTACAAATAATAAATCATGCCTATCAACAAATCATTTTTTATCTAATATTTTTAGATAACTAATCCAAAAATTTAGATAAGTAATGTGTGAAATTTTCAAATGTATCACTTCTTAAAAAACACTTTTTAAGAATGTTTATAGTATTTCTATGTATTCACCTAAAGAAGTAATATCAACATACTTTTCAAAATTTCTTATTTAATTGTTTAGTTCACACATTATATCTACAACATATGTAAATAAAACAAAACTAAAACTATATTCCTTATCATACCATGAGTCTTTTTCTTTCAATTTCCACAAAGCTAATATGGGAGGCATCAATATAACAAGCCTTCCAATGACTTATCCTCTCAAGAGTCATTTAAATTAATGGATTTGAAAACATTGAAGAGTTTTGAGGTTACAAAAATTATTGTAAAACAATAAGTTGATTATTTATTTTAATAAAATTTTACACCCCAAATATACACCATTTGTCAAATTTTCAACAAATAATAATTCAAGGATCCTTTTGGTAGTATGTGGCTAAAAATTAATGGTGAGCAATACAATGAATACCTATAAGATTAGGTATATCATTTTTTTTTTAATTAATGAATTTGGTTTCATTTACAATAATTGATGAAGTGTCATATGTAGAAATCACTATTGATGTACTATTTCAAATACCCCTTACTTTCTTTAAATCATTGATTATTTTATATGCTCTTTTTCCTCTTACATATATTGGAAACCAGGAAATTACTAAGAGGGGTGTTGGAAAAATGTAACTATTTTCGGTCTTCAAAATAACAAAGAAAAAAAATATTAAATTTATTTTCATTTATCTTTTGATTTATCATGTTCTTCATGATCATTAGAGTAAAAAAGGGTCAAAGAAATTTGTATAAGAATCATGTAAAATATTTCATTTGTAAAGAGAGAAAATGATTTTTATCCTTGTAAAAATGTATTGTCAAAGTACTCCAAGTCGGCCCTCCCTCTGTAAAGTAAGCTTGCATGATCATTTGGCATCTCAGGGATGACTATATATAGAGATAAATTTTACCTCCGAGGGTAGAGAAGATCTGAAGAAAAGAAGTACAAATTATGCAATTGGAAAGAAGGATAATCGAGCAATATTTCAGAAGAAGTAAAGGAGAATTAAAGGAATAAAGGACCAAACCCTAATTCTAAATAATTTTATATTTTGTAATTAAATTGAAACCTAATCTAAAGCTATATAAGTCTACATCAAGGAGATGAATTTTTTTGGTAAAGGGATAAGGTTTTAGTGTGGTATCTAAAGTTCTGGTCAAGAGTATGTGCTTAAAAACTAAAGTTTGTAATTGAAGTCATTTTTTGTAATTGGGAGTCAAAGTCTGTAATTGAAGCCAAATTTTTTAATTGGAAGCTGAATTCTATAATTGAATTATAAGTAATATAAATTTTTGGAAGTTTTCTTTGACCTTGATCAATTCGTGATTCAACTTCTGACGTTGACTTGAAGAGGAGGGACAACTTGGAGGGATTCTTTGGTCTTGGGTTGGAAATTTCATTTTGAAATTGATTCAATAAGAAGAGGAATTTTGGGTTTTCCCCTATGGATGGGTTTTCCCCTAGCTTGAAAGCCTAAGTCTTTGTTTCTCTTACTTCTTTATGATATTGGAAGAATAGTTCATGTAATTTCATGATGAAAATGAAAAATTAAATAAAAAAAGAAACAATATTAACTATCACAAGTGATTACCAACTAAGAAAATATATGTACCCTAGATTTTCTAACATAGAATTCGAGATAAGGTGAAGAGAAGACTCCTTTACTAAAAAAAATAAAGAATATCTTTATTATAGCAGCTCAAGAATATTATTTTTACAACTATATCTGAAGCTATCTTTTGGTAACAGGTCCCTTCCAATTCATTATGTCTAATCCAATGACATATATGTGTAAGGAAAGCAATTAAATAGAAGGAGCATCCAACTTCAAAGCATGGAAAAACATAATTTACTTGGCCCTTAAATAAAATTATGTTGTGAACTTTATTCTAGGAAAGGTTCCTATTCCAAATGAGAATAATTCCTAGGAAGTTAAAAAATATCAAAAAATGGGAAGTTAAGGCTCAAATAATTCTCATTGAGTCCATGAAAGACCACCCCATTACTTTTGTATCAGAACTATCTCCATATAAATAAGTCTATGATACCTTAGTGAATTTATACTCTCTCAATACAACAAGTCACATGATAGCCTTGAGGACTCAACTATATCAATCAAAAATGAAAAAATAAAATTCTATAGCTTCCTTTTCCATGAATCTATCAAAAATAAAATATCAACTTCTAGAAGCTGGTGAGAAAATATCTAATTCAAAAATAATTACAGTGGAAATTAATGCCTTACCTAAAGAGTGGGATGGCTTTGCATGCAACAATTGTGCAAGAAAAAAATCTATGTCATTTGAATAATTATGGTCTCAATGTTCAATATAAGAATCCAAAATAAAGGCTAGAATTAACTCTCAACCTGACAATGAAACTTCTCAAGCCTTTGCACCTAAGTCAAAGAAGAATTTGAAAAAAATAAGAAAATAAAAATTAGAGACATGTCCAAAGTCCAGTTCTTTTGTTGTCATGAATATGAACACTACAAAACACATTGTCCTGAAAACCCTAAGCACAATAAAAGGAAGGAAATGTTTGAAGCATTAACAGTTGAGGATGAAGAACCTTCGAAGAAATAGAAGGAAGATGTCAAGGACCTCTAATATTAAGCATGACGATTGGTGTATCATGCATCAGGTTTGTAACATAGATTTTAGAGAATAGTGTAGCATGTGTAAATAAATCTTGAAGACATGTTTAGAAGGTTAGTTTTCTCTCTTTTCATAATTAGTGGAAAGAGGAAGGAGTAGATAGTTTAGTTTACATAAACATGCATTGCATCTCATAATAGTAGAAGCACAAGAGGATTGTGGCCCATCAAGGGGTTAAGTTTGCAAGAAGGAAAGGATGATTTAATACTCTAGTCTTGTGATATAATCTGGTTGAGTCATGGACTTCTCATAGGAATTGTTAGGCCAAGTTCAGTGGTTACTTTTGTATTTAGGTAAAAAATGTTTTAGCTGGTGAAGAGAGGACCAAAACCCTAGTTAAGGTTGAATTGTGTGCTTGAGTATGGGCCAAGCTTTCTCAAGTAACAACAAGTTGATTTCAGTGGCCAATAAGAATGTAATCATAGTAAACGAGGTTTTGTTTTGTGTCTAAGATAAGGACGGGGGTCCAAATTGTTGAGGACTATGTATAGGTTGTAAATATATGACTACCATGTGCCCAGATTCTATGGAATATTCGGGAAGCTATGCCAACTTTCCAATGAGGTAATTTTATGTTCTTTTGTTCAATATAATTATTAAATGTGGAATTTTGTCCTAAATAATTTTGGACAGGAAGTTTTGTTTCCCTGGAAATTTTGTATTGTAAGAAGAAATAATTGTTGAATGACTATGTACTAGATAAATTAATTCTTATGTGATAAGTCACGATTACATGGGTTGTCTTAATATGTCCTAGTACAATGAATAAAGAATAGCCTTATCATTGTTGAAAGGGAAGTCTATTGTTCCCTAAGTTTTGTATAACTACGAATAAAAATTTACAAAGGTATGTGCTATTGATGATGCTCTAAGATTAGTGAATTCGGGAAACTATAAGGCTACTTGATGTGTACAATGGTTGACATGACTAATCATTGTTAATAGGGTTGTAATATTAAGACCTTATGTGCATTATCACTGATGTGACAAGAAACTGCAAGATGGCATATTTTCCAGCTTGTGAACAAAGAAAAATGGAGTAACCTTGTCTATGTTAGAGAGTTATTTGGTGAAGTCCCTAAGGGTTGGCTATCTTGAGGAATAAGAGAATCATATAGAGGGAAGAATCATTGACTAATGGTGACTGATTGTAAGGAAGAAATACAAGAAGTAAATATCTCTGGATGAAGTTGATAAAGACCTCAAGTACAGGATAATGCTCTGTTAGGAGGCAAAGTTGGAGTCCTTGGAGTTTCAAGGTGATCTGTCTCAAGTGATAAGAGGGATGGTAGATGAAAGCTAAAATTACAAGTAGTCAATGTAAGAGAATTGTGAGTACTTTTGATACAAGTTGAGGCTTGTTGATGAATTATCCGTGGTTGATAGGGAGTGAGCATGGATTTCTCCTCTCAGGTTTAGAAGGAGTAAGGTTTGACATTGGTTCTCCTTGTGTCATGTACCAATCCAAGACTAACAGTCGTAAGTCTAGTGCATGTATCATGGATATGGAGAATGATGATTTGAATTAGCTTGGTTCTCCTTGTGTCGGGTACTATGACATATTAGGACTAATATCCTAAGTCAAGTACACAGACATGGATAAGGAGATTGATGGTTTGGATAAGCATATTGGACATACATTCTTGAGTCATTTAATGTGATGGATTAGGATGAATATCCTAATTCAAGTACATGGAATTGGATAATAATGTTTCGTTGAATGGACATTTCTAATGAAATATATACTTTGGGTATCCTAGGTGGAGTACCTACCTTGTTGAGGTAGTGTGTTGTCCCATGAAATGCCTCCCAGCATTGTGCTTTGATCTTGTGAGAGATAAAGTGTACCTATCAAGGCCTTGGTAATGTGATAATGTTAGCTATGATGATACTTTGATGCTTATCAATATAGATATCTTCTTATGTGAATATTTCAACTTGAGATAAACCTATTGAGTCGTTATGAATAGCTCCCTAGTTAAGAAGAAGTGTTGGAAAAATGTAACTAGTTTTGGTCTTCACAATAAAAGAAAATTTTATTTATTGAATTTATTTTCATTTATCTTTTGAATTAGCATGTTCTTCAGGCTCATTAGAGTCAAAAAGGTTCAAATAAATTTGTATAAGAATAATGTAAATTTTTCATTTGTAAAGAGAGAAAATAGATTTTTATCCTTGTAAAATGTGTTGTCAAAATACTCCAAGTCATCCCTCCCTCTATAAATTCAGCTTGCATGATCATTTGGCATCCCATAGATGAATATATATAAAGTAACTTCGACCTCCAAGGGTAGAGAATATCTGAAGAAGATAAATACGAATTATGTAATTGGAAAGAAGGATAATAGAGTCATATTTCAAAAGAATCAAAGGAGAATAAAAAGAAGAAAGGACTGAACCCTAATTCTGAAGAAGTATGTTATCTATAATCAAATCAAAACCTAATTTAAAGCTATATAATTCTGCATCAAGGAGTTGAAGTTCTATGGTAAAGGGCTAAGGGTTTACTATGGTATCTGAATTTCTGGTCAAGATTTTCTGCTTAAAAAAAAAAAATTGTAATTGAAGCCAAATTTGTAATTGGAAGTCAAATTCTGTAACTAAAGCTAAATTTTTAATTGGAAGCCTAATTCTATAATTGAAGAAAAAGTTTTAAAAAAAAACGAATTTTCCTCTAACTTTAATCAATTCGTGATAAGACTTCTAACTTTGACTTGAAGAGGAGGTCTGACTTGGAGGGAGCCTTTGGTCTTGGGTTGGAAATATCATTTTGAAATTGATTCAATAAGAAGAGGATTGTTGGTTTTTCCCCTGTTGAGGGGTTTTTCCCTATCTTGAAAGCCTAAATCTCTATGTCTCTTACTTCTTTGTGATCTTGGAAGAATAGTTTGTGTAATTGCTTGATGAAAAAGAAATATTAAATAGCATTAACTATCATAAGTAATTACCAAGCAATAAAATATCTTTACCCTTGATCTTATAATGGGGGGGTGAAATCAATAATTGTGTCTTTTATCCTTGACCAATTTTAAATTATTTTAACATCCTTTTAGCCTCTATTTAGCAATTAGCGGAGTTATATAGGTTTTCAACAATTAACTATGAATTCCAAAGAAAACACATAAGCAACAAGAAACACATGTAGACAGTAGTTATAAGTGGAAAACCATAAAGGGATAAAACCATGACATTTGTTGTTGTGATACTATTGCAAGCACCTACTCCCTTCTTACATCACCTTCTGCAGGAAACCACCTATAGGAGGCATCAACCCTGTTGTATCCCAATCTAATCCTCTTTAAAAACCATGCTACCTCTCTAAATTCCACCTCACATTATCCTTTATCATGTTACTACTAACCTTGTTATGTCTCTCAAAATTCATTTTGCTATCCTAACCTAGCCCTTACATTGAAATCCTACCTTAATCTTCCGAAGTTTAATCAAAATCATTCTCCCCTCACAAAGTGTGCTTTGTCATAACATCATCTACATTTAACTTATTATACACCATATATAAGCCTATGTATCTAAATATACTTATATATATATATATATATATATATATATATATATATATATATATATATATAATAACACTTATATATAATCCTAAAATAGCATTGATGGTAGTCTAAGTTCAAGAAATAAAATAGCATGGTCTATAAAACACATAATAAGGTGATGGAGATTAAAAAATAAATACATGGGGGTAAATTCTTAAAGATAATGTAAGGGTGAATTCTATTTTAAAATAAAATTCATTTTATATAATGCTAATAATCAATCACTTGAGCTTGGGATATGACTATGTCCTTGTGTTCAGATATTCACATGTGTGCAATACTATCGAGATTCAAAACAAGAATTAATACACATACATATTGCTACCCGATGTTTTTTATTGTTGTTATTTTCATTAATTTTTAACCCTTGGATATATCATAATCCAAATCGCATATTCACTCCTTCATGGCTCTCCACTGGATACTAAATTTAATCATCCATCTTAATCCTCCTAATTTTTTTTCTCTTTTTTATAGGTTTGATAAAATTGGAAAATAACTTATATTAAAGTTAAACACTAAAAGTGGAGGGTTGTTTAAGATGGTGATATTTAATCACAAAAAAAGGGTCAAGCTCTGTGGTGGGCGTGAATATGGTTGAATTCCACGTGTAGTAACCCTAGGCCCCGAGGCCTAGGTATGAGGCCTTTCATTGTTCACCAGTAAGATTTTAGTTCATGTTAATCACAAATATTCTTTGTGATTGGGCTATATTTTGGGAAGGATGTTATGTTTGCTTCAACCCTAGGCGTTGTGAACCAATCAAGATTGTGGGCCCTACAGGTCGACAACTATCAAATGGTTAATATTCAGAAAGGCAAGTTCTAAATTTTTATTGTCCCATTATGGTCAGGAAACCATTATGGCTGGTCCGTCCCAGGATCCCCAACTCTCTCAGGAGGTCGGGACTTTCAACGGCTTAGTGTAAAATGGCCCTAAGTTTCAAAAGACCCTTCCTTCCAAGTTTGTTAAGAAGATTGATGATGTT